>CM060703.1:224965420-225552920 GCA_030686995.1 Artemisia argyi | reverse complement strand
TTGAACATACTCTTTATAAGTATTTGTTTCCTGCGAAATGGAAATTGCTTATGACCTATATAAGCAGCGGTTTGGGAGGTAATACCGGGTCTTCAGATCAGTTGAATTATATGCACCAGCTGATTGCACATGGACTTATCAATGGTCTTAAACTAAACTATGGGCAAATTATTTTTAATGACCTTGCTTCCAAACTGAATGTCGAAGTACGTTTTGCAAAACCAGCATATACAAGATTCGTTTCTCTTATTTTGGAAAAATTACTTGGGGAAAGTTATGTGAATTGTGATGAAAAGGCTATCAAGCTTCATGTAATGGGAAATGCAATATTTAGTACTAAACCAGAGTCTTCTGAGGTTCCAATCACATCTGCAATGGAAAGCGTATGCCAGTGTCTATCAGAACCTACACATCCATTACAAAATATTGATGGTATTGATAGTGATGGTCATGAGTATTATGGCGATAACTCTGTTGAGCTTGGTGTAGACAAAAATGATAGGGAAGTAAAGACAAAGTCAGGTTCGGGTTTGGTTTATCCAAAGTCAAAAGGATCGCCATCGACGATACCAGCAGGTCATTTCAGACATTTATTATTTTTCCTAAGTCAGTTTTGTTATTGGTTTAATGTTAGTACATATTTTCTGTGTCCGTGTATTTTTACAATTTTACTAATTATTACAATTTTGGTTTCAAGGTTGTGGTAATTCTGATTTGTTACAAAGCACATGTATGATTCAGCAAACTAAGGAAAAGGAAGTTCACGTGAAGTATGTTATCTTTTTTTATTTTCTTTTTTGTTTTTTTTTTTTTTTTTTTCACCGAATTATGAGTTTCATATATCTTTTTCTATATCAGCCAAGATGTCAATGAAGGAGTGAAATTGGCACAAGCAAATCATTGTGACTTAGACATGTTAGTTGATTCTTCTAATGATTCACATGAAACTTTGGACAATGTTATTCATTCTGTGAGTACAAGGGTTATTGATGATCCTAAAGTCAATGCAGGTCATTATAGACATTTATAATTGCTTTAATTTTATTCACCTAATTATGTATATTTTAATACAGTTTGAGAATATTAGTGTTTTGTTTCTTAGATCGTGTTCTTTCTGAAACAATTGAAGATGATCCTACAAAACCACAGGAAGATTTGCCTGAACGGTTTAACGATAGATATCATCATGAGGAAGGAAACGATGGTAGTTTGTTTGCTGATATTGCTAGAAGACAGGAATCAGTATTTCATTCATATGTGGGTCTAAACGGATGCGATGATGATGTAATGAATTTGGCTGAAGATCAAGATGAAGAAGACAGTGGAAATTCAATTCCTTTTGAAAAGGCTCAAAAAAATACAGCAAATGTATCTGAAATCGGTGATTTGACGGACCAAGTTCGTCTTCTTACAAGTCAAGTATATGAACTTAAGAGTGAACAACTGGCTTTTAAACGTCAGCTCATGCAACTTCACAAACCACCAGTTGCATCCACAACAACATTTGTTGCAGATATTGTGAAGGCCTTTCAGCCATCATTTTGTTCGATGATGAAAGAAATCAGTGATTCAGCATCAAAGCAGAGAGAAAGAATTGCTGCTGATATTGTCAATGCTTTTGAGCCATCGTTTTCTTTGATAACCAAAGAAATAGGTGATTTAGCGCTGAAACAGAAAGAAACTTTTGTGGAAGTAAATAAATTATCTCAATCTTCATTGGCAAAAATATTAGCAGAAGATATCATTAAAGTTGTTCTTACTGGTGTTAACCCAGAACTCATTAGTCTAAAAGAACAAATCAGAGAGTTACACACCGAAGCTATTAAATCGATGGAATCATTGGTGCACAGTCTTCACAAGTCTGTTAAGGATTGCCACTCTACAATTTCAAAGGATGTTGGTGAAATT
This sequence comes from Artemisia argyi, assembly GCA_030686995.1. NCBI lineage: Eukaryota > Viridiplantae > Streptophyta > Magnoliopsida > Asterales > Asteraceae > Artemisia > Artemisia argyi. Next base: position 225,551,012 of record CM060703.1, on the reverse strand, counting down.
GCAGCAAAACAGAAAAAAATTAGTGAGGGGGTAGAAAATTTCATCAGTTGTTCATTGCCAAAAACACCTGCAAACGATATAAGTGAAGCTTTAATTGCCGAAATCAAGCTGGAATTGAATAGTTTCATTGACTCTGTGAATGTGGCATTTTCCAAAATAGATTTTAAGATAAATGTTCCAGAAGAGTTCATCAAGGTTAGCGAATCCGTCGCGAATCTCTCTTCTAATGTATCCAGCATTGTGAGTACTGTGACAACTATTTGTCAGAGACCTGTCCAGCTATGCTCTGAAATGCTTGAATTACCATCTGTTATTCAAAATTTGAATCAAACAGTGAAGGACATTCTCACTTTTAAAATGGATATTGACCGTTATGCTAACTTGAGCAAAGAGAATTTGTCTATATTCAATTATCTCGCTGGGTACTTCAACAATCTTCAAAATGATGTTCGTGTTCTTCAGAAACAAATTGAGCAGATTATTCCTTCAAAAAAGGAGAGAAAGGAAGATCGAGAACTGTTCGATGTTTTAACGATAGATCAAAAAGTTTTGAAGGATAAAGTGTCCAAGATAGCTGACAGCATGTTGCTTCTTGTGCGTTGGGCTGAAAGTATTATGGTGGACAATTCAGCATCGACTTCTAAAACAAATGTTGAAGGAGATAGACCACCATTTAAGCAACCATTCTCTGACAGAAATGTTACAGAATTACCATTAGAGCCAGAATCTAATGTAAATTCTGTTTCCAATATACCAGAAGAGACAACAACTCCTGCAGTTTCCCGTACTAAAAAAGCTCAAGGAAAAACAAATATTGAAGGAGATAGATCACCATTAAAGCAACCATTCTCTGACAGAAATGTTACAGAATTACCATTAGTGCCAGAATCTAATGTAAATTCTGTTTCCAATATACCAGAAGAGACAACAACTCCTCCTCCAGTTTCTCATAGTGAAAAAAGTTTCAACAATGCTAAAGAACAAGGAAAAGATGCGACGAAATCTCATGATCGGAAAGATCATTATGGGAAGCCAGTTATTGCTGAACTACCGTTAGATCCAAAATCTACTGTAAATCCAGCTTCACATCCGTGTCAAGATACATCGTCATCTTTATCTGAACAACAACTACCTCGACATGAAACATCCATCGATGGTGAAAAGGTTCAGGAAAAAAAAAACTGAAATATCTAACGAGCAGTGCATGCAGACACCCGGTGTTGATGGAGGCAAGCAAAACAATACTTGTGAAGAAAATACAGAAGAAGTTATTGGGGAGCCGCAAACCAACACAACACATGCCAACCCGTTAAATCAATCTACTAATACATTCGTGATTGAGCGGGAAAAAGAGAACACAAAGGTAGTTAATCAGAAGCAGCAAGCCAACAAAACACATGATGATCAGTTGAATCAGCCTGCAGGCACATTTGGGGTTGAGAAACAAGAACAAAATCATTATCAGTCTAGACAAAGAAAACAGAAAGAACATGTTGTTGCAGATTCAAGTAAAGAAACGGCTGAATTTCCAGATAAAGCAGCTGAACAAGATGGGATTTTTGAATTCACCGCAAAAGGAAAAAAAGAGAAGATATATGTTGAAAAACAGAAACTTGTGCAAGAAATTATTCAAAAGAAAAAGAAAGAAACAGAGGCTTCTCATTATGAGGCTTTTAAAATTATCGCAGAGGATGCGAGATTGGATGCTGATAGAATTTCTGAGGAAATTGATGAAGATTACAAACGATTGCTGGACCAATATCGTAATAAAAAGATTCATTATGATAGGTATGTTAGAGCGATGGATCCGAATTGTCAGCATCATCCTGAGAAAATTAAATCTGTTGATATCTTGACAAAAAAGGGCTCTATTGATGTAACTATACATAGGGATTCTTGGTTTAACTACGAAACACACAAGAATCTCTGTCTGCGTGATTTCAATGTGTACGAATGGGAAGAAATTCGGCAATGTATAAACAGAAAAACCAGTGCCCATGCCAAAACTATAATGTCGCGTATTGAAGCCGGGATGAGCGAATTGAGACAGATTGGGAAAATGCTTGGTGTTAATGAAAATGTCGATTTAAAGGAACTTGATCCAATGATTGAATTTGAGAAGATTGTGAAGAAAAGAAAGCTTTCAGAAATCGAGAAGGATGGATTATTCGTTGCTGGAATAGACTGCGATCTCAGTCTTCCTCTGGAACTGGTGAATAAACAATGTCGGGATGGTGAAGTCATATATCAACTAGAATTTGGTATGTTTTTCAGGAATAGATATATGCACAAGTGTTTTATCAGGGCAAGGGATATTCATAAATGTTCGTTAGAAAATCTGTATATTTTACAAGCCATGTACGTCCATAGATTAAAAAACACTTGTCCCATAATGTCAACGGAGAAAGAGTTTGCCAGGCTGGTTGAAGCAGAGATTAGAGAGAAAATCGCAAATTACCCAGCTCATAAAGAATGAAGCTTGAAGGAAATAAATTCTAAGTTAGTCTATGTTTCTTTTTGATGTTAGATGTGTTTTATGTACTGAAATTTAAATTTAAATTAAATTATGAGATAGTTATCTTAACAATATCTTTTCTATATTTAAATTTAAATTATGTCTATATAAACACAAATAGTAATCGACCATAATTCATTATTAGGTAGTGTGCTTTGAAGTGTAATAGGTTTACTCAATACTAGTTATAATACCTATGCACGCACATGGTTTTTAAAATTTCATTTTAATTATGTATTATTATCGATTACGAACTGAACCACTTAACATGTTTCAAATGGTTTTACTCGGTGGACTAAAAATAGAAAATCATATGTATATGTTATAACCTACTATTATTTTAGGAGAGTTCTTTTGAATTAAAAATTATATTTTATTATTCAAGGAAACTCACATAATAATACTTGATTTGCATGAGATGTTAGTGATATATGTTTTTAGTTTTGCAAACCCGTGCTATCAATTTACGATGTGTTTTGTAAGTGTGGTATTTCCTTTACTTATATATTTTAGCTGAATAATTCTCATGTACATACTTTTAATTCGTTTACAACGGCCGACTATTACGGGTTTTTTTATTTATTTTATTTTTGATAAAACATCACGTCAATGAATAAAGTTAGGTTATCACCTACATAGTTTTTATTTATTTATTTATTTATTTTATTTTTATTTTTTTTTGGAGATGATTGTTACCAAATAAAGATTGTGATGTGTGCATTTTTTTATATAATTAAAAGAAAACACCTTCTATATTAAACAATGACTATCTAACCCATGTGTGTGTTTGTTTGTTTGTTTGTTTGTTTTAATAATTAGCTTTGTATAACGCTTTTAACTGCCAGATATGTTGAGGTTGAGGTTGATTTTGTTGTTTAACTTTAACTATTGATATTATGTTGTACAAAATGTAGGAATTTAGTAGCACATAATGAGCGTTGATGAAGTTAAAATATGCTACGTAAAGTTTTTAAAATGTTTTTATACATATCCATATACAAATTTTAAATAACAATATGAGTTGTTATAAGTAGAATTGCGTATATATTTTTTTTCATATCACAATATCGTGCTTACCATTTGATATTTATATTCCCGTTACTAATAATTTACCCGTATTTCAAACCCGTGTACGCGTAAGTTAAACTTTTAAATAGTAACATGAGTCTTTATTTAAAAAAAAATATATTCTAATGGATGAAAGTTTAAAACTAACATTAGTTTAAAAAAAATATTTAACGTATATTAAAACTAATTCGCATATTTATCAAATTTTGTAATTTTAATGGATGAAATTCTAAAAACTAATAATAATACCTATGTAATTTTAAACAAAGTTAATATTATAAAGAATAGGGGGTATAAAGTGTAAGGGGTTATTTGTGTTTTTTATAATGTTATTAAAAAACATGAAAATTTATAATTTTACACTTTACACTATATAAATTATTTAAAATTCAATCACTAAAGTTTTATTAATTACTTCCTCCTTTTTTTTTATATTTTTGTTTTCATAAATTTGACACCTATATTTTTATGCATTTTTTTTCTTAACCAAATTTCTCTACCAAATTTATTAAGTTTGACCAAAATCAATTTAATATTGACTTTTTATTAACCAATCACGTTGCTCGATTTCTCCTACGTGGCAAAATCGAGCTCTCCTATTGGTCCAATTTTTTTTCAATGAGAAGGGATTTGTAAAAATAATCTAAAATGATGTAATTCTTTTATTATATAAAATATATATTTAAAGAGTATATACTGTTATCATTCATATACTTTTTGTTAATAACGCGTGGGGCACCCGCGCGTTGCTGCATGAATGTTGTGTTTAATTTAGACTCGGAATAAAACGATTGTAAAAAAAATTATTTTTGTTATTAAGGATTAAATTTGCAAAAGATTGGTAACGGGGGACTAACGGTGCGATTTGTATATAACGTGAGGGACCATTTAGGTAAATTCCTTAGTAACAGTACATATTACTATTCTTAAGCAAATGATTTTTAGTATATATAATAATTTTGTAAATTCCTTAGTAACAGTACATATCACTATTCTTAAGCAAATGATTTTTAGTATATATAATAATATCCCTAAACTGTGTTTACATTAATATTTTATCAATGTCATCCAGATACATTGCTTTCATAATTGGAGTTTACTATCGGAATCACCAAAAAAAACAATGAAGATCGAGTAACATATAAAAAAGAAATTGTCAATGATTGTGTTTTGAAAGTTAATGATACAAAGAAAATGCATAATTATGATGTTAATTTTGAACTAAAACCTGTTAAAGATTTGAGGCAAAGTGATCGGTGTTTTCCGAACGATCCTTTTTCTTTTTCTTTTTTTGTTACCGCCCGACATGTTATGGGTATTGTCAATGTGAATGCAGAAGCGATGAATATATTTGCGTAATAAACGCTTGCAACAGTTCATCTGAAGAAGAGGTATAAATACATGTTTTGAATTTCATTATAATTTTATTTATTTATTTTTAAATGAAAACCATTAGTTTTATCTTCAGAATTTCTCCCTTTTCACGCTCGAGCGTTGTGGGAAAAAAAACTACAAAAATATATGGAACTTAAAGCCTTTTGATTCTGATAAGAATCTATTGAAGGAAAAAAGTTTGAATCTGATAAGGGAGATGGTGCAGATAAAAGGGATATTGGTCGTTTTGCTGATGTATCGGTTGTTGATGCGAAAAAAAAATATGGTGCAGACAAAAAGGATATTAGTCATTTTTCTGATGTATCCGATTGTTGATGCGGAGAAAAAAGAAACGTAAAAACGAAAACATCCATACGATGAGCCTAGGGGTAGCAATTCGGGTCGGTTCGGGTTGGCGGGTCAGAAAACCACAACCTGAACCTGACCCATTTAAATCATCAGGTCAGCTATGTCAACCCTAACCTGTTTACACGTAACCCGAACCTGACCCATTTAACCCATATATATACTTAGGTTGACAAGTTAAATAGGTTACATGGGTTAAATATGTTAAACGGGGTTCGAGCCGTTATATATAAAAGTTAGCACATTACACGAGTTAAATGAGTTAAACGGGTTAGTGGGTCGACCCATTTACCCGTATAATTAAATAAAAATAATTTTTAATTAAGAAAAAAACTTAAACGGGTTGGCGGGTCGACCCGTTTATTTTATGCCCAACCCGAACCTGACCTGGTTAATAAACAGGTTAGATATGTCGACCCAAACCTGACCCACAATCTATTTAGCTCAACATAAACCTGTTAATTTTCGTGTCAGTTTCAGGTCGGGTTTCGTGTCGGGTCAGAAATTGCCACCCCTACGATGAGCTTTATGATGAAATGGATTCATATTTACTTAGATGTATATTAGAGGAATGTTGTTGCTGTCCTGTTTGTACGGGAACTTATTTTTATTTGATTCATCAGAAGAAGTCCAAGCGAAGGGTGATTTATTTTTATTTGTATATATTTTGATCTTTGATGTGGACATTTTGTAAATGTTTTGGGTTAAATGTATTTATCTCCGTCTCAAAATTATTGTCATGAGTTAGAAAACACTAAGTTTAATAAAAATAGAACCCTTATAAATCTCAACTACTCAAAGAGTATATTCCCCTAATATATTCTCTAGTTTTTACTATATATGGAAAGTGGACAATCTTTTTGAGACATCCAAAAATAGAAATATGGACAATTATATTGAGACGGAGGGAGTAACATTTCCACTTAACCTATGTGGTATATGCAAAGATGTATCACAAATAGAATAGCATTATCATCAAATTGAACTTAAAAAATGTACAATCATTTCTTATAAGATGCATGTCACAAATTTGATATTTTTAAACTAAATGATTACACTTTTCATTATCATCAAACCAGAAATTAAAAACTATACAATTATCACCACCCAAAAAAATCTGTACACATTAAAATCATATGTAATCATTTTTTGTAATCATTTGCGAAACACTCTATAGTGTTTTCTAAGATTTTTTCCCAAGAGGCTTTTCCAAATATTTTTCCAAGATATAAAGTAGGGCTTCTCACCTCCTATTTCCTCCAACGTATGAACTCATTACAAAGGCCAAAACATGTTTCTCATCAATCGATTCCCAAAACGTGGCAAAAATACTCATGAACCGTGTCATCTACAGTATCATCAAATCTGAATTTAAAAATTCCTCAAATCTGAACTTTAAAGGAATACTTTTGCCACCATTCGACGTCGGATGGATCGAATCTGAACTTTAGTGTAACATCACATATGATATATCACATGTGATTTTTTTGGCCACGAAAAAAAAAAGTGAAAAAAAGGGAAAATTTTTATTTTTTTGTCGGAAATATGTCAAAGTGCCTATCTATAGGAAGATAATTAAATGCTCGTTGTAACGGTATATTTTTTTCACTTAACGATTAACGGTTTGAAAGATATTAATATTTGAAAAAAAAAAAAAAAAAAAAAAAGTGGGTTTTGTAAATTGCTGTGATTAATCTCATCCATCAGATCAAATAAAGATGGAGGGAAGATGAAGGGTTGATATTAGTCCCTTGGCATGTAAAAAAAAAAAAAAAAAAGATTGATCCTCAAATTATCTTTCATAATAGTGACATACATTAATATAACCTATAATATTTTGATTTATATACCCTTGCAAATGCTTTATCAAGGTTAGTCACCCAAGTAATTATGACTCTTAGGTCATTACAGCTGATAACCATATCAAATCAAAATGGTAGCCGCCTACAAAACGTGTAGACCGAAACAAACAGTGTAATTATTAGATTCCTGCAATATTTGGGGTAAATAATACAGTGCATTAAAGTTTTTGATTATTTCACCATGCTTTATGCATTAAAGGATTGTACCGTGTTCAATGTATTACAGTGTCATAAAATGGATATTTTTTACTATTAAAATAACCAAAACAATCACTCAGCTTGATTGTTTGGGAATTTTCTTGCGATATTTAGACGTAAACAAAGTTTCCGATAACATTATGCATGCTATACAAAATTTTTAAAAACATATTTATTTTCATTGATATATTATACTCCGTGTATGAATGTCATGTTTTCGGGTTGCTTTGAATAATTAATCTGTAAAATAACTTAGTTCAGCGAAAATGGACCCTCATAAGCAAAGCATTTAGTGCAATATAATTGGAGGAATGCCAAAAAATTAAAGGTTTGGGAGTTGAGTTATACTGATAGCCACGATTATAATTATTTACACGTTAGCTATAATACCTTTCTGATACATTAAATTAAAACTTTTAGATAAACACGCTATGTTTCTATTGCTATCCAAATCGTTGTGTCCACTGGTGCAATAAAACTTATAATTATAATAAAAATATTATGTTTCTGACACGTGTCCCAAACTGTTAACCACACTGCCAATGCTTTTTTATATTAAAATTTTCAATTCTGACATTGATAGATAAATTAATACGGAGTATATTTCTGATACACTATATATAAACTTTCGGATAAATATGTTACGCGTTTCTGATAAATTGAACGTAAGCTTTCTGATGAACATGTGTTTCTAAAACATATATTTTCTAATAAACATGCTATTTGTGATAAGCACATAACGTTTCTGATAAGTTTAAAAACTCATCAGATCCGATTCCAAACCTCTTTCACAACATAATCTTCAAACCTATAATTAAATACAGTATATCTTCTACAAAACCAAAATCATTTTAAAATCTACAACTATAAAATATCATCAACTTTCACAATTACCATCTTCTTAAAATTGATTCTACAACAAATCAAATCCCCTTTTCTAAACAAAGAGTTCTGTCATGCACTTGAGCCTTTAATAAAGCAATCTTTTCACGCATGCCAGTCTCTTGAGTTGTTGGATCATATTTTGGGATATTGAGTTTGACCCTTTGCCTTCTACAACAAAACAGAAGAAAGGGATAAATCAAGATCTATTCTTTGTTGTGAATGTCTTCAGCAAAATTCTTGAGGAATGGGAACTGCACAACCCAGCGAATAACCCTCCATTAAAAATGTTAGCAAGAATTAAAGGCAAAATACCTGGGGGAGCAGACAAATCAGATAATCAAAATGGCCAACTCAATATTGGGTAATTGACTAATTCAAAAGCTGAATTAACTCCATTTTTGTACAATGATCTCGTTATCTTTTTTTTCTTCTGATAACCATATGTGTGTGTTTTCTGATATGAATTATAGGGAGTCGAATGATTTAGATAAAAGGTACTGTATTTAAATAAAAAGGGTTTGGTGGTTGTTGAAGAGACGCTCTATATATTTAACGGGAATTGATTTGCACACTCATACATTTGATTGGAACACTCCATTGTATGCATTGAATACTTGTACAAGGTTCACAGTGTACTTTAACTGTTTGTATAGTTGAGTGTCCCAATCACAAAATTGAGTGTGCAAATCACCTCATATTTTAATAGAGCGTCGATTCGGTGAGCTCTGATTGGTTGCCTACATTGGTTCTGTCATTTTTGCGTCAGTGTTTGGGAGCCCATCCTGCTGGCCCGTTTGGCATCCCTTTCCAAATATTGGCCCAGCTCTTTTTTTTTTTTTTTTTTTTTTTTTTTTGTCTCTCTCTCTCTCTCGCATGACTATATATACAGATCCAACTATTATTTTTGGAAAACCATTGTACAAATATAATATATTTGAAAAATACATGTTTATGAGTTTTGTTGTTCTAAGTAATGTTTCTGTATTTTATTTATTTATTTATTTTAAATATGTATATCGAGTGCTATTTTGACTAGCGAACAACCGGACTACTTTCTACTTCAAAAAAATTAAAATATATATATATATATATATATATATATATATATATATATATATATAGTTTTATATTTCACCTAATAAATGCAATTTAAAGCTTCAAGGGATGCGTTTTTTTCCCACGTTCAAATATTACTTTAGAAATAACCAATTTATTCATTTTTTAATCGTTTTTCTCTTTCTGCTCGTCACTCACTTTTCAGCAAAAGCTTAAGATTACTCCTTCTCTTTTTATTATTTATAGGATGATTCATATAATGACAAACTTTTTTAATTATTTAAACATGTGATGATTCATATGATGACAAACTCTTTTTATATTGATACGGTTTAGTAGTAACATGATTCATCTTAGTATATTAGTGTTAAAGCCTTATCCATGAACTAATCCGAAAGATTAAAAAAAAAAAAAAAAAAAAAAAAAAAAAAAAACAAATCGATTAATGATTCCGTAATTCATATATGATTTATCTTCTATAATACTATAAGATTCAGTCCCTAAATTTAATGTGGAGTTATGATGATAGAGTTTTAGAGTTAGAAACAAGTCGGAGTCGTTTAGTAGTTGAATAAAGTACAAGATAGCTAATGCTCGGAATTCAATGCAGCCTTATAATATTTATACAATCATGAAAGGAGGTGAAGTGCAAGGGTTGCCCGAGTTGATCACATAGCATTTAGTATAGAATTAAAAGCCGGTTAGATGAAGTGCAAGGATTGCGAAAAGTTGCAAGAATAAGTAATGATTTAACCTAATTCATGCCTATATAAACCGGCCAAAATCACATTTAGTATGTACATTTGAAGATGATTCACACATCTTTTAGATCTTTGATTGTTGGTAGCGGTATATAAATTCTCTTTTGCAACATTTTGGAGATGATTCACACATCTTTTAGATCTTTGTAATTAACTTGGTCTTCTTTTTTTCTTAATTTAGTTATCATACGCATGTACTATGAAAATCACAAGAGATCATGCATGCTCAGATAAATAAAACCAAAGATTGGGATACCAACTATTTTCTTTGTTTCTTACATATTTAGGTGATTGTTATATATATATATATATATATATATATATATATATATATATATATATATATATATAGGTATTATTTTAATGCATTTTCATATACAAGTAATTTATGTGCGTTTTCTATTGATGTAGCTCACATGTGCGAATTGATTCAAGAAAATATGCACGAGCATGTATGTAAAGCAATATTTAAATGGTTAAATAATACTTTTTAGCATGATTAGTTTATGTAAGTAGTTGCTTTCTAATGCTCTTTGAGAAATATTAGAATGAATTTATCGTGTGCAATTGAATTATTATTGAAAATAAGAAGGTCGCGCATCGCAAAGTGTTTTCTTTTTCTATATGTAGAATCATTAGTGAGAAACCAATATTTACGCCAATTAAATGAGTTTGCCATAATAGCAAAATACGACATATTAAAAATATCACATTGAGTAATGAATAGAAAGGAAAAAATGCATAATTTTTACTTAAATCCGTTTGTAAATTATAATATCAGCTAAAAAAGTTGAGTTTCAAACATAAGCAAAAGTTCAAACTTTTATCGAAAAACAAAACCGGTGCATTTAATGTGAAATATATACAACATCGAGATGGAAGTGCAAGACTTGCCGGAATTTATCACATGATATTTAGTAATTAGTATACAATTAAAAGTCGGTTATGAATTGAGATGAAGTTGAAAAGGTTGCAAGAATAATTGATGATTTAACCTAATGCAGTATATATATATATATATATATATATATATATATATATATATATATATATATATATATATATATATTATGTTAATGCATTTTCATATACAAGTAATTTATGTGTGTTTTCTATTGATGTAGCTCACATGTGCGAATTGATTAAAGAAAATGTGCACGAGCATGCATGTAAAGCAACATTTAAATGGTTAAATGATACTTTTAAGCATGATTAGTTAATTTTTTTTTCTTTTTTCTGGTAACATGGGTTTCCGACTCGACATTGCCAGCCGACTAATCCCACGGCGACTACCCTTAAGCATGATTAGTTTATGTAAGCATGCAACTTGAATAATGAATATAAAAGAAAAAGTATATAAGTTTTGCTCAAACCCATTTGTAAATTAAAAAATTAAGTTTAAGACATAATAGTGGAGTCCAAAGGTTTTAGGAATTATTCATTGTGTGTTAATTAATATTCATTTAGTTAGCTATTTAGAATTGAGTTTATTGATAAAATTTATTAATATTAGTTAGACTTCAATGTTAATTTTCAATGAAATTAGTTGTACAATAAAATTAGATGGAGCTAAAAAGGTTTGTAACGATTTTTATACAGTTTATATGGCATTATTATACATATATTATTACACAAACTTTAACTTACAAACTTAATAACGAAAATATTTAACTCACATTAAACTATGACCAATTAGATAGACCCCTTGTGCTTTATATTACCATGCAAAAATCATCTAATAGACAAGTATTGTAGGGCTAAGAAATAGACCAAAAGAAACAAAACCATTTTTTATCATGCAAATAAGTAATAGGCCTAAAGAAACAAAGCCATCACAACTTAATAGCCAAAAGCCCATGTATAGAATACAACAACACAAAACCAAAACAACGTCAAACACTTTTAAGTTTTTATACAAGAAAGTTAAAACATTTCATACAACATACTAAACAATAATTAAGTATACACTCGCCAATATACAGAAAAAATACATGATTAACAATTAGATTCTTAGCCCGTGCGTAGCACGGGTTTTGCCAGCCTCGTATACCAAAAAATGATGTAGGATTCACAAATAAACATATGATTCAAAATAATATATAAAAAGACAAAAAACAACTTGAGCGTTTGATTTAGAAAATATTAAACACTAGTTTTTTTATAAAGCGACTCAATACTCTGATTCAAAACCCAAAACATATGCTTCATAGATGTTTTATTGTGAATCGTAATCAAATTAGTGAATCATCACTGAACATGCATCGACATGATTTTGGTTCATGCTTTGAAATATGATTCACAAAAATCACTAACTTTATGTTCAATTCACTAAACACATATGATTCACAAAAAGAATTATTGTCATTCTTTTTTATGATTCACTATATACAATAATTCAATAAACATATCTACTGATTCAAACCAAAAGAAGCGATGTTAAACATGATTAAAATATTAACTTTATGTTGTTGTTATTATTATTATTATTACTCCGTATTTATTTTATTTATTTATTATTTTATTTTTTTAACGGCTTCATGATCCTTATTAGTTCATGTAGCAGTGATATCTAATTGGCAGTATGCTAACCCAACACACAACATGTACTTCCAACTATTCCGCCTGAAGGGGTAAAAGTCTCTGGTGGGGTTCGAACTTGAGACCTCTGGTAGCCAAACCTACCCATGCCCTTAAGGAATCTTTTACTAGTGCAGTTTACCCGACCGATTTGTCTACCCAAAGAGACACGTAAGCCTAAGCTTGACATGAGTCCACTATTCGTTATTGGGCAAATGATATTAAAAGGTAATATATTTGCCACAAATTCATCGAATGGGTAGTGAACTATTTTTTTTTTTCATTTTGAGGGTAATTTTCTTTCAAATTCATCATTTTTAGGATATTTGCAAAAATTTTGGACAATTTTGCCCTTCGGGAAAAAAAATTTGTATTAGCTATGAGGGGCAAAATTGTCCAAATTTTTTACAAAATACCCTAAAGATGATGATTTTGAAAGTAAATTACCCTCAAAATTAAAAAAAAAAAAAATAGTTCACTACCCATTCGATGAAATTGTGGCAAGTATATTACCTTTTTTATATTATTTTGCCCATTCGTTATTTATGGCTGGACCCAACTCTTCAATATCAACAACAATAATACACAATGAAATCTCGAAACATTTTTAACAATATACAGTAAATCAAACAAGCAGAAACCTGCATTATAACAAATGTCTACACTTGAAGATATACCCAATGGAACAAAATCACAAACATTACAAAATCAACTACGTAGTAAAAGATATGTAGTATTATGTTTAATGAGGCACAATATCTAAATTTGCCACAGGCGAAAAAGTATGCAGTCATAGATAACTGAAGCATGAAAAAAGTGTCCCAATATATATAGTCGGACTCGGAGTGTGCAAATCACTCTCCCATGCATGACAAGACCCAACTGTTGAATGCAATGATTCATATTTTTACTACATTTGTTATCTTTATTCTTCAAGTATGCATATTGCATAGTAAAAATTTTAACGTTCTACTTATTGTGTTTTATTTTAACGAAAATTACTGCAGACTCCCATTTGGGAAGCGTGTGCCTGATTCTACCCCAACTTTTTTGCACTTACAAAACTACCCCAACATGTCGCTAAGCCCTCTACGCGACATGTCTGAAGGCCCACGTGGCAGCATTTTAGAATTTAACGGGTTCGAAAAAAAACAAAAAAAAAACAAAAAGCAACATGTCGTGAAGCCACACTAGCGACATGTTCATAGTCCATAGCGACATGTGAATTGCAATTTGAATAGTTGCCATGAAGATTTGTTACCAATAAATGTGCTTGACTTATACTTGCTGGTTAGTCACATCTTTTGATATTTTTGCACCATTTCAACTTGCATGCTTTTTTTAGCCTTTTACATTTATTACTTTTTGTTCAATGTTGCATTTAAGTTATTTCTTGACTTTATATCTAAAGTTTAGTTTTTGTATTGTACTATAGGAATCATTAAGTAGAATCATGGTTGAACAAAAAGTTTAAAACTTCGTAAGGGAATTAAAGATTATAGACTATATACTAAAAATTTAACCCAACCTTGAAATTTTAGTAAATGAAGAAATATGTAAACACTTAGGTAAAGTAGACACATACTTGAGCAAATAATATATAACCTATAAGATGGTATAAATTATTTAAGAACACCTTATGATAAAATCTGATAATGTACTTGCACTCATACACTCAAAATTTAGAAAGAAATCCAGAATCTGCTGATGAGTATAGAAGATTTTCTAACTAAAATTGTGTTACATAAAAACACTTCAAAAAAGTACACACACACATAGTAACATACACTAAAAAAGAATAGTTCAATCTCCACACTTTTTTCTCCACACTTCTAAAAAGTGTCTAAAATTTTACTAATTTATTAACACTTAATAGTGTGTAAAATTTGGTTACATTAATAAGTGTGGGAAAAATTGTAAAACAATAGATTTTTCACACTTATAGTTGTCTAAAAAAAGTTCACACTTTTAAGTGTGAATATTTATAAGATTTCTCCACACTTCTAAGTATAGAGGTTATTTTGTAACACCCAAATTCCCCCACTTTGAGGAAGTGTGGAGAATTTGGGCCTCCACACTTTAAGAAAGTGTGGAGAATTTGAGTCCACACCTATTAGTGTGAACATTTCTTAGATTTCTTCACACTTAAAAGTGTGAACTTTTTTTTTACACATGAAAAATTTATTGTTTTTTTAATTTTTCACACTTATTAATGTAACCACTTTTTATACATTATTAAGTGTTAATAAATCAATAAAATTTTACACACTTTTAAAAAGTGTAAAGATTTGACCAGTTTTTTGTAGTGATAGAAATGTACACATGCAAAAAAAAAATAGTACTAACATAGAAATGTACACATGGAAAAAAAATAGTACAATACAAACACTAAACTTTAGATATAAAGTCAAGAAATAACTTAAATGCAACATTAAACAAAAAGTAATAAATGTACTAGGCTAAAAAAAGCATGCAAATTGAAATGGTGCAAAAATATCAAAAGATGTGACTAACCAGAAAGTATAAGTCAAGCACATTTATTGGTAACAAATCTTCATGGCAACTATTCAAATTGCAATTCACATGTCGCTATGGACTATGAACATGTCACTAATGTGGCTTCACGACATGTTGCTTTTTGTTTTTTTGTTTTTTTTCGAACCCGTTAAATTCTAAAATGTTGCCACGTTGGCCTTCGGACATGTCGCGTAGAGGGCTTAGCGACATGTTGGGGTAGTTTTGTAAGTGCAAAAAAGTTGGGGTAGAATCAGACACACGCTTTCCAAATAGGACTGCAGTAATTTTCGCTTTATTTTATCATGCCGAGCGCTGGACAAAATTAAGAAACATAAAAAAGCCAAAACCAGAAGAGAGAATGACATTGGTTTGTATAATTACACACAATCTCCGAATTAAACGAACGTGCTTGAATGATTTTTGTGTCTTGAATGATCGATGGTAAGGGTGCAAAAGAGAAAATTTTGTCGAGTAACTCAAGCTCGAACCCAGAATTGTGCCTCATGGTCGAGCCCACAAAATGAGCTCGAAATGTTTATATAGTTAAAAATATTTACGATGTCATATTGTCATGTATTCATGTAATGCAAATATTCACAACAGTAACGGGTCGTACGTAATGAGACACGGAAAGTAGGGCCTCTTCGAAAAAATTGGCCTGGGTTCAATTGCACACTTTTAAAGTATAGAGCTTTATGTGTGTAGGAAAATTCGTCCACCCATTACTATAGAAGAAAACAATGTTTCAAAATTTTCTTTACTAAAGAAGAAAACAATGTTTTAAAATCAATGTAAGAATGAATAAAAGTTTAACGCAAAATCCCGTTTTTAAGAAACTTCCAATTCCAATGGTAATCAAATAAGCTCTGACGATTAATATATTGAGGTGATATATCTTCATCATTGCTCCATCTCTTCATTTCCACAGCTACTTGAGCTAACTTCCCTGTTCCCTCTTTGGCATTGCCGCCTCCTTTGTTCTAGCGCTGTCACCGCATCCTCAATTGAAGTGCTGTTTCTGAATCAGTGTTATCAGACCCATAGTAGCAGACGGTATCTGGGCTGAGCCTGTCCTACTTCAAGGGACCTGCACTGCTACTCGGCACAGCTACTGGATTGTACTCTAGGAAACCAGGTTGAGTAGGTTGCTCACTTTGAGGGATAAAGCGCTTCAATCTTTCAATTTCTCCACGAAGAAGATTACTTTCAAAATCAAGCTCTCGCTCCTTGTGATTTGAACGACCAATCTCCTCAAACAGCATAGCATCCTTGTTTTGTTTGACTGAAATTAGACCATCATTCAGTCGTTGCTCTAATTGATGCAATTCCAGCACAGTCGCTCCGTTAAGGTTACTGCCCGTTAACCACGCATTTTCATATTTGAGCCTTGAAACTTCATTTCTCAAATGTTCTAGCTCAGCTTGTTGTTGCCTCATCTCAGCTTGCATTTGTGATGTAGATTGTTCTTTAGCCACATTGTATCGATCAATAATTCCCCTCATACTAGTACTGCAAAACTCATACAAACGACCAGTACTGGAAAAGACAACAATCCCAACTTCAGCATCACAAAGCACAGACAATTCTCTTGCTTTTCTAATTAAACCAGCCTTCCTCTTTGAAAAAGTCACTTGTCTTGAACTCGCTTTCTCAATTTTCTTCATTTGAACCTTACCTCTGCCCATTCTTTTTATTCAAACCACCAAACCTAAAAAAGATTTATACTGTTTATCTAAAATCACCCAATAAACAAAATCCAGAAAGGAATTTGGCAAATATTGAGTAAAAATAGTAGATTTATTTTCTTGATTTAAAAAGGTATATGTGAAAAAACTGTGTTTTTAGTGCGTGTTGCTAAATACGGGTGAAGAGAAAGAGGCGTTTTCCACAAATGGCGAATTTTTTTAGTTTGTCGAATTCTTTTAGACTTTGACTAACTTTGAGCTAAGAGAAATGATAAATCGTCCTATTTATCCTCCTACTCACATGATAGTGTCAGAACAACTGGTTTGATGCAAAGAGAGAATGAGTGGAAACAAGTTAGAAAAACCCATAATATTATTGCAAAAATCCTAAATCCTCCTACTAAATCATCCTACAGATCCTCCTACTCACAAGATAACAAGTGTCAGAACCGACGGTTTTAACGCAGAGAGAGAATGAGCAGAGAAAAACTATTTAATATTATTATGTGTGTAGGAGGATTTGTAGAATGATTTAGTAAGAGGATCAAAGGCCATATTATTTTGTGTGTCGGAGGATTAATATGAGGATATTATAGGAAGCTTTAGCAATGCTCGTGAGTTAAAGCTTTAGAATTCCGGCGTATTAACGGTTATTTTTGTTTGGTTTGAGTGCTATTTAGGGATGGCAAAAGTACCCGAAACCGATGGAGAAAACCGAAACCCGAACCGGTTGGGTCGGGTTCGAGTGCGGGTTGGCGGGTTTGGATACGGGTTTGGGTATTCATATGTTTTTTTAGTCGGGTACGGGTTTTGGTAATACCCGCCTGATTTCCACAGCTACTTCAGGTACTAACGATGCAAAACGCCAGGGACTAACGATGCAAGACATAGAGAATTTTAGGGACTTTTTACGTAAAAAACATATTATTTCCAGAATTATTTTGTACCTAACGAATTTACAAAAATGGTCCTTCCGGTTAGCTGTAAATAACACCGTTAGTCCCCCGATAGCGATCTTTTGCAAATTTAGTCCTTAATAAATTTTTTTCCCGATCGTTTTATTTCGATTTTAGATTAGACACAACATTCTCGCTGCAACGCTCGGGTGCCCTCACTCGTTTATACTATATATATAATTTCTTTCATTATATTTATATACTAAATATTTCTATCATCTAACATATCTAGATATTGTACATGAATCAATCGAAATCGTTAATCGCTTTATACGATATTCATATCCTTTAACTTTAAAACAAATTGAATATATTATGGTGTGTTGATTTGTTATGTCGGTGGGTTTTAGTGTGACTTTATTTTCATATCTTCCATTTTGTTGCGGATGCCTGATACCCATGGGGAAACAGAAAAACCGATGGGTAATATTAACCAGGTACGCAATGGATAATGGGGCGGGTACGGGTCTAGGTACTATATATTTTTTATTATTTTATACTACGTATATATACTATGTATATATATATTGAAAAAGGTTAAATTTATTAGTTAACCAATAGTACTTTTAAAATTTATTTAACAAAACATAGTAGTTTTGTGTATGTTCCTAATAAATGCCAAGTTTCTTTTGTTTGCTCTCTCTTATGAAATTGAAAGACAACTTTAAGATAACAAAAAAAATTTAATTTTACGCTTCTACTTTTTATCTATTTCAAAATCAAATATTTATGTTTACCTTTTCCAATATCCACATAAGTTGTAGATTGGCGGGAACATTCTGACCCCGGGTGCCTTTTGACACCAGCCATTGTCCACCACAAGGAATGGCTCCGGGAAACTCTCCTGGCCTAGTGCGTCACCAACTGGAGTGAACCGAGACTCTCGGACTCTTGAGCTCTTATCCACAAAGTCTATCCAGTGATCCCATAGGTTTTGCGGAGGTGGGTACCTGTCTTGAACCAAAGTGCCAGGGATGGGATTCGTACTCGAGTCACTTGACTCAAGAATGAATGCCCCACCCACTGGATCAATGCCCAATGATTAATTTCACTCTGAACTTATATAAGTTACATATATCGGATCTGACTTTCGTACACGAAGCATCTTTCCAACTTTCTCTAAGAGGTACATATTGATGATTGTTTTTCTTCAGAAATTTGCATAACCCCAGGCCAAAACTCAGATACAATATCTGACAAAACTCTGTTTGAAACAGAACAAACAGAAGAACTAATTCACAATACAAAAAGTCTTTCATGACTTTTTGCATTTAATGCATATCACAAGCATCAAAGCATCAAGAATTAGAATAACCTTTTATGCAACATTACCATCTAGCTGCATTTCCATTCACCTCCCCTCCATGACCACTCAACCAGCATCCACAGTGATCAAACAAGGGAGATGTATGGCATCACTAGACACCCATAACCCTTCCAATCAAGAGCTATACCAAGTAATCTACATTTCCCACCCATCATATACTGCCCACCCAAACCATACTATGATTGTCCTATATCGTGGTACATTCTTATGAGAATGATTAGCTATGTAATCTTTGACTCCACCTGAACCAATATTTACAATAAATGGCAACAAAATAAATACTGGTATCATTTTATGAAATGTGGGTACGAAGTATGGTTTATGTTGATATACATAAAGGATTCGTTTAGGTCCATAACATAAACTGATAACCATTACAAACTTGCATTTGTTTCCCCTTTTTATACTCTTGTGTTACCTATAATTTTGATAATTTATATTTTGTCTCGTATGTTAAGTTTAATGCTTAAGATGATTTTACAGAACAACGTGACACTTACAACCTATGTAATCTTTGATTCCACCTATACCCAATCTTCGCAATTAATGTCTTCCGGCATAGTAATGATTATTTTTGTTCGGTTGGAGTGCAATTAGTTTAGAAACATGTGTACACTTACGTATATACAATGTAATCTATTCTCCAAAAGGTGAAGAACGGTGGATACCTATGTAATCTTTGATTTGATTCCACCTAAACCGATATCTGCAATTAATGTCTCTATCTTTTTTCTTTTTTTAACTTATTTGCAATTAATTTCAAAAAAAATATAAATACTATACAGTGTCATTTTGTGAAGTGTGGGTACGAAGTATGGTTTATATTCAATTTGGCAAAGGTTTGATTTAGGCTAGACACAATGGTGAGTAGTGGTGACCTTCCACGACTCTGCCACATCATCTTTCTCTCTCCGACTAGTGGCGACTATCGTACTTTTCAATGTTTTTTTGTTTTTATTTTTTATTCTTTTTTAAATGTTTTAAACAGCATATTTAAACTTCATTAATAATAAAAATATTATAAATCCTTTTATATATTAAAACCTAATCTCAAGTGGGGACTTTCGTATTTCAAAAAAAAAAAAAAAAAAAAAAAAAAAAAAAAAAAATCCTTATTAGGTACATATTTTAATTATTATTTTTTTGAGAAGATGCAACTAATAATATGATTAAACTTTTTAAATGATTATCTTTAATAATAAAAAACTATAATTAAAAATCATAAATTAAACAAAACAAAAATTTAATTATTTGTTTTTTAATTAAAAAACAATAATATATCATTCATTTTTTTTTTTAATTTTTTTAAATCCGCGCGTGCGCGGGCACTATAAGTGCTAATCTGCTTATTAATAGTGCTTATTTGCTTTAAACATTAACATGTGCCAATCTGCTTATATTAAATGCTGATTTCCCCAATAATGGGCTTGTGGTCTAGTGGTGAAGGCTTAAGTAGTTAAGCGAACCCAAGTGAGAGTAGTACCGGTTTGGGTGACCGACCGGGAAGTCCTCACTTGGGAACCACAAGCTCTAATGATATCAGGCGAATCGGGAATAGGAGTTAAGGGTTATCCCCTAAGGAGAGGCTCGAGGTTGGTATCTCTGCCGAGGATGCGACACTAACTCGAGCCAACAACATCTAACAACTCCCGCCTTTAAAAAAAAAATGCTGATTTCCCCAAAAATAAATACAAACAAATAGATTTCAAATGAGTGTCTGGTCTATTTATCTTCCAAAAACAAGGCAATTAAGCAGACACTACTAAATTAACCAAAACAATATCTAAACATTGAAAATTGTGTAACTGTTGGTAGTTTCTTTTCCTCATAATTTGCAAGAGAAGAATATTAAATAGTCATAGCCTTGGCTCCATCACACACATTAGTCATTAATCATTATATATATATATATATATATATATATATATATATATATATATATATATATATATATATATATATATATATATATATATATAGAATTGAGATTAAATGAGAACTTTCTTAAAGTTGTAAAAATGAGAACCAACCAAAATCTCATAAATGAAACTCAACTTAAAAGAAAATAAAAACATAATTAATTACAACTAAAACTGTTAAAGATTTGATGGGTTTTCTTATGAAAATTGACGTAAACTAGGTGATACACTTTGATTCAACGTGTAATGTGTATCAAGGTTGAGTATTGTGTATCAAGTTTTTAGTGGTTGTTGTGTATTAGGTGTATCAATTTATGTATAAGAAATTAGTTTTTTGAGATTTTAATGTATATGTATCAAAATTTTAATTGTGTATCAGTAATCCGTTTATCATGTATGAGTTGGTTATTAATCGATTTAATGTTAACTTGTGTTAATATATAATATTTTGGTGCATCTTTGCTAAAATGGTTATGTATCAATGTTTTAATGGTATTTTAGAATATTTCATCATTTTTTTTTGAACAGCTGGTTAGTTGTTGGCTCGAGTTAGTGCCGCATCCTCGGGCAGAGATACCAACTGCGAGTAAAGCGTAAAAATAAAAAATAAAAATAAAAAATAAAAAAAAACTTACCAAAAGAAGATTTAGGGTCACTCCTGTGCCCAGAGGGAAGTAGATTCATTTCCTTTTCCCTTTACCTTTCCCCACTTTGAACCAAGCGGACCCTCAAAGTCTCTTGTATATCAGCAAATCAGAACATCGTTTTGCATGTGTTTTTTAATAAAGTGAATTTTGCATGGATGAGAAGTCAGTTTAAGCATGTCTGTATTACTTTTGACAATACAGTTTGATATATAATGACAATCATCCTGGCGAATGAGAAATTGGAAATCAGAAACCACTAAATTACCAATGGTCGCATGGATCTTCGTACAAAAGTGAGTTCTCATATTATATGAAAGATTCGCACAAAAAAATATTATACTTAAAATCACTTTGAATTTTTGGTACTTAACTTTTTTATCCTTTAATTAAAGATATCAAAGTTACTTTTTTGTAATTTGACTTTTCAAAATCGATTACCAATCATAATTTAGCTGATGTCTTTTAAATGACCAATTATAACGATACATCATACCGATTAACCAATTCCACTGAAAATAATTGATAACATCTTTTGAAAAGTCGTAACTTAACTTATAAACTTTAAATGAGTAATGTGTTATACCGAAAGTACCATTAAAATTTTTAAATTCTTTTTTATATACCATTAATTAAAAATGATAACAGCATTTATCATTAATTTAAAGTTTAAGTATTATTTAATTCTCAAAGTTTTATATTTTTCAATTTTTACCCATAAAATTTCTTTCTTGCAAGACTACAAATTAAAACCATAGAAGAAGTCACACCAAAACTACAAGTTTTCAAGTATAATTATTTGCCGCTATTAATCATCGCTTTGCATGGGTATTCGGCTTGTCATCATACGGCTGAGCATCAGTCCCAGACCGGACCGGACAGACCAAGACCAAGACGGAATTAGCCCAAAAGCCGAGACCGAGGACCTGACCAAATATGGTTGGTCCGGTTCGGTCTCGGTCGGTCCGGTCTGTTGTCATCATTAAAATATAAAAAAATATACATATGTAATATTTGTAAAATATATTATGTAACTTTTTAATCTTTAGTTTTTTGTTATTGTCTAACGTGACTAAAACAGTTTTTTTTTCCATTAAAAAAAAGAAAAAAGAAAAAAGAAAAAAAAAAACTATATTTAGAATGCAATTGATACTATAAAGTAAAACAATTAATAAGAAAGACAAAAACTTTTCTCATGAGATGCTTTTGATAATATTAGGAGACTCACATTAATTATTAATTAAATTATTTAATTATCCATCAATGATTGTGTAATTATTTTGGTGTATTTAGACACTCCCTTTAGTTATTATAAATAAATACACATTGGAATTCGGGAGAGGGTAACTGCTATAAATGTAGTTATTAATCAATTGCCTATTAGTCTTATGTAACGTATTCCATCTTCATTTCTAATTCCTTTGAAAACAATATGTCTGCATCAGGTATATATTTGATTTAAAATTTATTTGAGAACAATTCAACATTTTAGTAGTTGTATTCTTATTTTTATTTTTATTTTATTTTTAATCGTTACTTTTTATTTTTTTTTTTTAGCAGGAAAACGTTCAAAGAGAAAGCCATCATCAAATGGAAAAGATAAAGCACAACCATCATGTGAGAATGAAGATTCATTCACGAATCTGGACAATTTGCAAGGTCAGGCTATAAATTGTATTCTTGAAGATATTCAACATGATTGTGATATTGCTTCTGCTCTTCAATCCTAAGTCGCTGAATTGATGAAGTCAATATATATGAAAAATAAATATCTTCAAACACTTATTAAAAATAAATAAATATTTTCGATCGATGTAATTTATATTTACTAATTTTCAACAAAAGTTATTTTATATGTTGGTTTAATGTATTAGAGTATTTTTTTTTAATGCAGAAAAGCTTGAAGTATGTAAAATCCTAAAGTCATTAATGGATGAAATTGTCAAAGACTGTAACATGGCTATGCAGCTTCAAAAACAAAGGATGCAAGTAATCAAGTCCATTGAAAGAAAAAAGAAATTGCTTCAAAAACTTTTTGAATGATCAAGTGAATTACATGTTTTCCAGTCACCGTTAATGTATTTGGCTTTTGTGTTGAATTCAGGTTTAGTGTTTATATTAAATTTCGTAAATCGTCCCTGTGGTTTAACTGACTTTGTCCCTCGAAATATTTTTTCTCGGATCCTCTCTCCGTGGTTTATACCCGTAACGGGTTTGGTCCCTCTGGCCAACTGTCGTTAGTTTTTTCCGTTAGCTAAGATTTTTTCTCGAATGAGAAGAACTCTTAAAATGAGAAGGATAGAAATAACTATAAGCATATATTAGAGATGCGTCGACTTGAATTATATGCATCCCTAATCTTTTAGATGCACTATAATATATTTTCTAGCTAAAAATTAGATGCATATACATATATTAGATGCATTTTAGCATGTGAGAAAAATCCAACGTATTTTTCGTCCTCTGAGTGTCTAATTTGTTGCAAGTACTACTTTGCATCGTTTTCACCTCAAAATTACTTTCGAATGTAATTGGGATGCATCTAAATGAATAGAAATACATCTAATTGAAGTCGACGCATCTTAAATATGTAGTTATAGTTATTTCTCATCTTTCTCATTTTAAGTTTTCTTCTTACTGGATCCTTACCCTATATATATATATATATATATATATATATATATATATATATATATATAGAGAGAGAGAGAGAGAGAGAGGCTAAAGATCAAATAAAAAGAAATTTTTCCGCTAAAAGAATAAAACGATTTTTTTTTAAATGTTCTCGAAAATTTACAAAAAAATTCCACAAGATCGGGTATGTTGGTGCATGAAAAAGTTGTAAAGGAGTTTATCTAAAAGTGGATACTTTATGCGAAAAAAGTTATAAAAAAATACGTTTGTGCATTAAATTGCTTTTTTGTGCATCGAAAAATCGTTTTTGGACCCAACTTCTTTTGACTTTTTTTCATCCAAATAACATTGCGCATCTAACTAAAACAACTTGAAAATTTTGTGCATTAAAATTTTTTTTGCGCATTAAAATTCGTTTTTGGTGCATTAAAAAAAACGTATAAAAACTCAAAATTAGAAAAACTTCGTTTACAAAAGTTTTATGCACCAACATACCCGATCTTGTGGAATTTTTTTGGAATTTTTCGAGAACTTTTTTTAAAGAAATTTCTTTTTATTCTTTTTACGGATATTTGTCTTTTTATTTTAACTTTACCCTATATATATATATATATATATATATATATATATATATAGTGTAACTTTCTTACGAAAACTGCCTATATCTGCAAGAACTGCGAAAAACCACTTTTTAACCATTGGATTAATTGATCAATGGTTCAAATGACCTGGGCCATAAATGTAATAAAGTGAAATACTACGTTAACATTTGAAAATGGTCGGAGGGTAGTTTAGGGATTACGAATTGTCCCATGTTTTTAGGATAACAATAATTATCAGTAATTATCAGATTTTATTTTGACCTAATTAACTCTTTTCTCTGATAAACCGCCTCTCCATTTTATTTTTTTCTCCCACCTCTCTCTAAACTGAAAAATAATGAAGACCATCTTTTCTCTAGATCTCTATAAGCCACGATCAAACAACCACGATCTCTTCCAAATACTGACAGTCGCTGGAAATTGCTGCTATAGTCAATCTCTCGCCGGATGAGGCCGTTTATTTTTCCGGAAAAACCTGATGTCGCCACTTTATATGTATTCCTTATTTTTATTGTTGTTAACAATTGTTATAAAACTGATCATGTAAATAGTGTTATAAATTGTTATAAAACTGATCTTGTGTTACCTATAATTTTGATAAATTATTGTCTCGTATGTTAAGTTTAATGCTTTTAAGATGATTTTACAGAACAACGTGACACTTACATATATTATATAAGGGTGGTGGGAGTACCTGCGGTAAGGTGGATTGCGGTAAGGTTTACCGTGCGGTAACACCGCCGCCTCCATTTTCATACCGCATGGTTTCATCTTTTGGGTGAAGAAGTCACGCACGGGAAAGAAGTTGAAAAAGAGACGTTGGGTATAATATAACCGTTGCAATGAGAAGGTAGAAAAACAAAACCAGCAATTGAGAAAAGAAAATTACAAAACACTGCTCAGGTTCTCTGCAAATGGAGGTTTCGGGAAGTCTGCGTTTTTTTGGGGAGAAGAAGAACTAAAGGCCTAATATATTTAATATTATTCTCACTCTCTTTTGAAATAATTTAGAGCACATTTTAATGTCACACTCTCTTTTGTAGGATTTTTTGTTTTTTAGTAATATTATGTAATGTTTTTTAATTTTAATGAAATTTTAGCTTTTTAATAATTTTAAATGGAATTTAAAAAAGAAAAAAAGAAAAAAAAAGAAGTGAGTGAAGGGTTAGTGAAGTGGCGCCTCCAAAAAAGAAGTGAGTGAAGGGTGAGTGATGAAAAAAGTGAGGAATGATGTGGCGTAAGGGGATTGGTTGGGAGTGGGTGAAGGGAAGGAGGGTGAGTGAACCACTCCCTCCACCCTTATCTTCCGGCATAGTAATGATTATTTTTGTTCGGTTGGAGTGCAATTAGTTTAGAAACACGTGTACAGTTACGTATATACAATGCAATCTTTTCTCCAAAAGGTGAAGAACGGTGGATACCTATGTAATCTTTGACTAGTTATAATACCTTCACGGGTTTTTTTTTAGAAAAATTTAATTATATTAGTAGTATTATCGTTTAAAAACAAAAAATCTTATGTATATTTTAAAAAGTTTGAGCATTAATGTGTGCGAAAGTAAGAAAAATAGTTAGCAGAAATTGAAAATATAACCGTGCCATCGACCTTGTATTGGAATCTTGAGCGTGTCTCCTTATAATATTATTGGGTCAATGGTTCTTTAATCACATTGGTTTACAAATAAATCAAATTTATTTTAAATTTCTTGGTTACTATATGGACATACAAGAATTTAATCGTGAAAATTGTGATATAAGTATAACAAATAAGTATGTATTTGTTTTTCATTATGTTTTTTAGAAATTTGTATTATAGTTGTATTTCAATCGATATCGAATTTATGTATAACATTTATGTTCTTCAGTTGTTAATAAATTTCATTATATTAAAAAAAAAAAAAAAAAAAAAAAAAAAAAAAAAAAAAAACATATATGCACTAATTCTAGAAATAGGTTATCTTTAAAAAAACCATATATGCACTAAACATGCTATCTTAAAAACATATATGCACTGAATATGAAAAATACTAATTACTATTATACCCTTTAAAATAAAATAAAAACGTTTAATATTAAAAAAAAAAAAAAAAAAAAAAAAAATACCATTTTGCATTGATATGTTGCACACTATGCATTATTAGGAGTACATAAGTGGTTCTTGCAGTTCTTGCAGATAAGATGGTTTTCGCAAGAAAGGGACCCTATATATATATATATATATATATATATATATATATATATATATATATATATATATATATATATATATATATATATATATATATATATAGTGTATCTTTATTTTCAGAACTCTGTTAAGTGCGGGAACTGCGAGAACTCCAATTTTGCATTAGAAAACATGCATTTTCATATAAAACATGTATGTTTTCTTACATACACCTTAATCTTGTAAAATCTCGATTACTAAATTGTTTTTATTTTTATTTTTTTTGATAAATTCATATTATTTGTTTATTTATTTATTATTATTTTTTTTGATAAATTCATAAGTTTATAAAAACTCAGAATTTTTTAATAAGTTTATAAAAAGGGTATAAGGGAAATAAGAAGATATATTTTATAAGTATTACGTATAAAGGTTATGAATGTGTATTAAATATGAGACAAAAAAGTTAGAAGTGAAACAATTATTGCATTGGAAAATACAAAGTTCAAAGAGTTTTGGTGTGTTAGTAGCACCAAAAAAATAATAATAAAATAAATCGCACAATGGTCAAGACAGATGTCGAGCAAAGTTATCAGTTTATGTAGGGTGCATTAATTGCAAGAAGAGAGAGAGAGAGAGAGAGAGAGAGAGAGAGAGAGAGAGATTAAATGCAAATGGGTGTTTAGGTGGAATCAAAGCTTTTACATGGGTATATATGTAAGTGTACACGTTTTTCTAAACAATGGCACTTCAACCGAACAAAAATAATCATTACTACGCCGGAAGTCTATCAAGAGGTTTAAGTCCCTATGTATTTAGTCAAAGTCTAGAAAAAAAGAAACTATTCTAGCTTAAGATTCTAGTTTAGCTAAAATAAAAATATCCTGTTAAGTACAACATATCAATGCAAAATGGTTTTATATGAACATGTATGTTACGCTGGTATTTGTATTAAAGTGTATGTAAGAAAACATACATGTTTTATATAAACATGCATGTTTTCTAATGCAAAATTGGAGTTCTCGTGTGTGTGTGTGTGTATATATATATATATATATATATATATATATATATATATATATATATATATATAGTGTATCTTTATTTTCAGAAACCAGTTAAGTGCGGAAACTTCGAGAACTCCAATTTTGCATTAGAAAACATGCATGTTCATATAAAAATGTATGTTTTCTTACATACACCTTAATACACATAATACGTGTTTATATAAAAACCTGTTAAGTGCAATAGAGCAATGCAAAATGGTTTTATTTTTAGAACCTTGTTAAATGCGCGAACTGCGAGAACTCCAATTATGCATTAGAGAAACATGCATGTTCATATAAAACATGCGAGAACTCCAATTATGTATTAAGGTGTATGTAAGAAAACATACATGTTTTATATGAACATGCATGTTTTCTAATGCAAAATTGGAGTTCTCGCAGTTCCCGCACTTAACAGGGTTCTGAAAATAAAGCCCCCCTATATATATATATATATATATATATATATATATATATATATATATATATATATATATATATATATATATATATATATATATATATATATGAAATTTCAATTGGGCCATTAGTTATGGATATTGAAAGCATTTTTATAATAAAGTAGACAATTTTTTGTCCAAGTAGTGCATAGAAAAACCGTACTAACCAAAAACATTTTATTGAGTCCAATATACTTGTGGGAAATGTCAAAACAAATGAGGTCGTCAATAATTAAAGTGTATGTGTATCAGAAACACAACATGTTTATTAGACACGTAAGCAGTATTGTATCAGAAATTGTTATTGGTTATTTTAATAAAGGGAATCTACGGAGTATTACGTAGCACTCCGTAATATTTATACAAATATTAGTCGTTCAAAAAAAATATTAGTCGTTCAAAAAAATGAAATGGAGTCGTTCAAACAAATATTAGTCGTTCAAAAAAATGAAATGGAGTCTTTCAAGGATAGAAAAAACAAGAATCAAGTTGTTCAAAAAAACATAAAAACCAAGAAAGCCGAGGACAACCACTTTAATTATGAATGTAAGACCATTTATTCTACAGTAGTATTTTTACAAATGACGTGTGTTTTGTTTTAATGACTGTTGCAGGAATATAATAATGACACTGTTTGTTTCAGTCTACACATTTTCCAGCCGGCTACTATTTGATTTGATATGGTCGTCAGTAGTAATGACCTAACAGTCATCATTACCGGGGTGTTGGTTCTCTTACTTATCACATTTGAGATTTCCATACGTGTAATTTACTATGACATTATATGCGAGTGTATATTTAACATTTACGCATGCATAAATATACTGAAATAATGTTTTTTTTTTTTTTTATTTTGTTTACAAATTGTTAGTAATTAAATACATCTGTTACTAGTAATACTTTTTTTTTTATACTTTTCATCAAGTATACGGTAAAAAAACAGAACAAAACAAAAAAAAAAAAAAAAAAAAAAAAAAAAAAAAAAGAATAAAACCATTGAAAAGTCAAATATGGGCTTATATTTTGGGATGGAGGGAGTAAAGCTTTACATATACTTTGTCCATATTATATATTGAATTGGCACATATTTCTCATCCGCTTCAACTACACATATTCTTCTCGTATTTAAACACCCTCTTGGATCCATCCTAGAACCAAACTACTTTCTTTAATGCAAATAAAAACATTTGAGATAAGGAAAATGTATTGTAAAACATGTAATCAAAAAATGGTTGCAAATGGTGTTAAGTGTGCTTTTGATTATATTTATCTTCACCAAAAGATATATATCTATTGATTCAGGTATAATTTTATTTTTTTGTACTAGTAATTAACTTATCTACTCCGTAGTATTTTATGATTAGTTTCTACTTTCTAATGAAGGCGTGATCGGAGTAAAATTTGATCCTACGGACGTCGAGTTATTGGAAAAGTATTCCTAACAAAACAGAACCAGAAGCAAATCCCACAATCTCCCAGAACCTTGTCTCCTCCACACTACGCCAACACTTGCTCTAGCCACCCCGTTGCTCCCTCAAATCTCCATGAGATATTTTACCTCCAACCTGGCAATCCACAACTCACTTTTGGCGCCAAAACCAATCAAAGGCTGAGATTTACTTCAAAGAAGCACAGAATAGTATCCAAGCCATTTTCTCTCACAGAACAAGCACAAGAGGAACAGGAACCATAGTTTGCTCTTTATTAATGAGTCGATTGTAAGCCCTCAAAGGCATTTTTTTTTAAAGATTATGTACTGCTTTTAGTGGTAATCTGCTTCCTTTAAAGTATTTTAAGTTTTTAAGCTTCTAGCATTAGCCATGCAATTCCTTTTAAAGTTAATAGAAATATAAAGTTTTTAATTGAAATATGTTTGTATTCCATGACGGTTAAAATTTTTCGTAAGCTCTGATATGCTCCTAGGTTTCATCTCATTGAATTTTATGTTTATTTCATACAAGTATTAGTTAAAATATCAGTTTCATAGATTAATTTCTTTATTTGCTTCATTAAGTTTTCATAACAGTTTTCATAAGGGTGTTTGGATCAGATGGTGAATCTGTACTGTTTATCGTGTGTTATAGAGGTAGAACTTAGCTCAGACAATATGCATTAGAGTAATGAATTGTATTATAGCATAAAATACTTGGTCCATTATAGTGTATTATAGTGATAGTTTTCTTAGTGAAAATATGTTTATAACCTTGACTTGACATACCAGGATGTTTACATTAAAGTAAACATAGTAGTGGTTGGCATAGGTGGATACGTGAGCTTGTCTGGAGGTTAGTTAGGTCATAAGTATATAATAAAGCAAAAATTTAGCTCGGGAAAAAATCCGTACTAACCAAAAACATTTTATTGAGTCCAATATATTTGTGGGAAATGTCAAAACAAATGAGGTCGTCAATAATTAAAAACTATGGAGTATTACGTAGTACTCCGTAATATTTATACAAATGACGTTTGTTTTGTGTTAATGACTGTTGTAGGAATATAATAATGACACTGTTCGTTTCAGTCTACATATTTTCCAGCCGGCTACTATTTGATTTGATATGGTCGCAGTAGTAATGACCTAGCATCTACAATGCATCAAGTCTTTAAAGACTTGATGCATTTAATGCAATAAATGCATACCACAATTAATAACAAAGACTTTGAAGAATGACTTTGAGTTTTACCAAGCTTTTGTAAAAAGCTTTTCAAAAAGCTTTGAATGCAATGCTAAAAACCCCTCTACAAAAGCATTTTAGAATAGTAAAAAGCTATTGTTGGTTTTTGCATGAGCAGATGACAGTCGTCATTACCGGGGTGTTGGTACTCTTATTAATACTTACTATCACATTTGAGGTTTTCCATACGTGTAATTTATGACATTATGCGTGTGTATATTTAACATTTACGCATGCATAAATATGCTGAAATAATGTTTTTTTTTATTTTGTTTACAAATTGTTAGTAAAATACATCTGTTACTAGTAATACTTTATTTCGTTTATGAAAGTATACGGTAAAAAAAAAAAAAAAAAAAAAGAAAAAAAAAAAAAAGACCATTGAATAGTCAAATATGGACTTATAATATGGACTTATATTTTGGGAGGGACTAATATCACGGTTGGTTTTACAATATCACCGTTTCGACCCTAATTTTACCAAAGTCTAAAGTTTGGTCAAATTGCATGTTTCGACCCTAATTTTACAAAAGTGCAAGAATCGTCCCTGTGGGGAAACCTTTGTTGCAAGTATCGTCCCAAATTTTACCAAAATGATAGTATCATAATACGAGTACCTTTTAACCATGAAAACGATTCTTTTTCAACTGTTTTTCAGCGTTTCTTTTTTTGATTTTTGATTTTTTTTTCTTTTGAATGTTACTACGATAGTAATCCGCAACATCCCTACTTAATATAATAATATATTTTTCAGCGATTCTAAATTATATTTTGTCCTCTTTCTTTTTACTACTTTTTAAAATTTTTTGATTTTTGATTTTTTTTTCTTTAGAATGTTACTACGATATTAATCGGGCAAATAATAAAAAAAGGTAATATACTTGCCACAATTTCATTGAATGGGTAGTGAACTATTTTTTTTATTTTGAGAGTAATTTTCTTTTAAAATCATTTTTAGGGTATTTTGTAAAAATTTTGGACAATTTTGCCCCTCATAGCTAATACAAAATTTTTTTTCCCGAATTGCAAAATTGTCCAAAAATTTTGCAAAATACCTTAAAGATGATGAATTTGAAAGAAATTACCCTCAAAATGAAAAAAAATAGTTCACTACCCATTCGATGAATTTGTGGCAAGTATATTACCTTTTAATATCATTTGCCCATATTAATCCGCACCATCCCTACTTAATATAATGATATATAATATGAGAAGGGTAAGAAGTAATTCTAAACACACATTATTATTATTATTATTATTATATATACTAAAACCCATTGGAATGAATAGTAAAAGCACTGCCATTGGGATGAATAGTAAAAGCACTGTTTTGCACTGTTCATTGGCCTATTTTCGGTTTTAGGCCCTGTGGTTATAGATCTATTGCAAAGTTAGCCCTTAACGCCCGTTAATATTGTATAGAAAAAGCCCCTCAGGTTAACTTTTAATTTCAAAGTTAGTCAATATACCGAAAATCTCAGGCCGTAAAAAATCATATTATTTTCATAAACACTTTTCGAAAATAGTACTTGTTAACTATTTGTATTCTGATAATACACTAATAAAAACAGTTATTCGGAAAGTGTAACACCCCCAAAATTTGATACAGCGGAAGACTCAACAAGCTTTCGGGGTGCTACGGGGATTGGTATCCAACACAAGACAATATAGAACGAGATAAAGTAAACATAGTAAAAACACAACCAAAACTTGGTTTTAAGGTTTACATTTATCCCAACATCATTCAGAGTCAGGCCCAAAATAAAATAACAATAGGTCCAAATTTAATTATCAGAGTTTAGAAAAATAGATCCATGAACCGTGAGCCTTGGCCGAGCCTTCCAATCCAAGCATGCATCTCAACACTTAATTACCTGAGAAAACGTGCTAAAAGTCAGCTTTCGCTGGTGAGATCATAGGTTTAAATTCAACTAACAATATAGTGGACATATACGCAAAACGCTTGCTAGCTAGACTAAGGATTCACTAAAAGCCTGCGGATACCCTCCGCTCTCAACATAACACACGGAAACCCTTCCGTACTAACATAAATATTCGGGTAACCCCCGCAATACCAATAAATACTCGGATAACCTCCGAAGTATTAATAACCTATAGGTGCACACTATAGTATCTAAATAAGTCAACCTTGAATAGTACACACAACATATATGTGACTAAAGCTGACAATTCCAAATAACCAAATAAGCCAACCATGAATAGTACACACAACATATATGTGACTAAAGCTGACAATCCACCAATAACCAAATAAGCCAACCTTGAATAGTACACACGACATGTGTGACTAAAGCTGACAATAGATCCTAGTCCATACGCATAGCAAGTTTAGAAAGAATATAAAAGCGATAATAGTCCACGTAAAATAATTTGCACGTTTCTCACCCCAATCGTTGAAAACATAGTTCAAGAGTAAAAAGTGGGGCTATGACTCACCTCAAGTCCAGAAAATAGCAAGACGAGGTAGGTAGAAATAAGATGTATGATAACTCACGAAACAGCAACTACGGACTTGGCACGACCTAACAATATTAACTCTTTCAGAAATCATTTCCTCAAATATATAATATTCCCCAAACCCGGACGAGCATCCGTTTTATTTCCAAAAATCCACTTTGTATTAGTTTGGTGTATTTGCGTTTGGTATCCATACGGGTAGTGGGTCGACTCAAAACAAACCAAAAAGATCACATATAGAAAGATAAATAAACTATGGATCTAATATTAGCCCAATATATCATTTAAATAAATCGCTAAAGTTTACCAAATCCGTCGATTTGATAATCCTCATATTTATTTACGTAACATACCGTTCCAAGATTACACCCAACCTAAAGCACATAGCACATAATTGCTATATAGTATATATCCTAGTTTAATAAATTCCTCATATATATCGTCAAATTGGCCAGATTTCCCGATATATACACTCGCAATCTATTACACTTTACATATACTACAACCTATGGGCGTCGTAGGATACGATGCCCACTAATATATTCATTTCCTATAGCCAAATAACCCGGCTCAACCTTATGGTTAAGTGGTTATTTAATTATAGAAAACGTCTATATTAGTCGTCATATATCCGTGACAACACGAACGTCACAAATAATAACTTACCTGGACCCGAGTGACAACAATTTCGCATAACTCAGTAAGTTTATCCGTTATATATCCGAAATGGCATTTTATTAAACGTTTCATAATTGTCGGGAGTTTCCCGTTTTATAACACAATTTTTATAATACTAATACGTTCAATAATATTACGCCACTTTCGTAGCCTAATATATATCTAATTGTATTATTGATAATACAACTCGTGATTATTATTATTATTAATATACGCGCTTATATAGTTATATATACGTTATTCACGTATATATTTTCATATAAACGTTCATATTATCAATAATTATTATTACGAGTTTTATTATTTTCGTTTTAATTTTAATTGTTATTGAGTTATACGAAATGGTCATATGTCCGAGTCATGACTCTCGGCTCATTGTCCTAGTCCAAATATAAGCAAATGTCATAAAATAACCAATCTCCGTCCAATCACAATCTCAAACCACGGGCTACAACATGAGGGTCCGACTACGGCACCCGACTAACCTATCTCCGTCAATCTAACGACCGTCTCACAATCGGTCCCCAATATCTCTTTCGTCAATAACTCCTCAATTACCAATAACAATATCCAATGTCGAGACCACAATGGTCTCGACCCAACAAAAAGTATTCGGCCGAAACAAAACAACCAAAGCCAAATCCAAAACTAAATCGCCAATACAAGTTGCAATTAAGTAAAATATAACCAAGTCACATTCGGGTTGGTTTACCAAGCCAACCCGGTCTATACGACTCGAACGAGTCTCGGCACAATACTACGAGTCACATGGACTCGAGCCAACATACAAATTATCATCTAGCTCGCAAGAGCAAACTAAGATAACCATTTGGCCTAATCGACCCAAATGGTCATTCGGCACAAAAATAAATACGCGGATAAAGGCCGCGACCCACAAGGGTCGAACCACAAAAATCTCGAGCTCGAGGCTCGAATCACAACCCAACGAGAACCCCAATACGGGTCTCGGCGTGGTCATACGAGCATCAATGGAAACCCCGAGACCACATGGGTCTCGGTTAGCTCTGTTCGAAGGTCAACACCCTCGACAAACAACCAAACAATAATCACCAAGGAGACCAAAGCCACACAAGGGCTCGAACCAAAATAAGCCGAGAGCATAGCTCTCGGTTCCGAGTCAACCACAACCAAAACCAAGAAAACCCGGATACCAAACTTAATATTCGTCATTAAAACCTCATTTCCCATTAAAAATCAATTCGATTCTCACGAAATAATCCGTGTAGCCACGGATAAATGCCAATTCGTGGCACCCAAAACCCAAAAATAGCTCCTTCTCACCTTCTTGGACCTCCAAATGAACGGATCTAGTAAAGGTACTAAAAATCGATCGAATTATTAGAAGTTTGGTGGTGTTAACGGTGGTTCTAGGGTGAATATGATATACCAAATGAAAGAGGGTGAAGAGAGGAAGAAGATGGTGGTAATTATTTTGTTGGGGGGGTCGGTGTAGCGGCGGTGGTGGCCGGTTTGGTGGTCGGCGGCTAGGGTTAAGGAAATGGGGAGGAAAGAGAGATGGGAGTGAGAGAGATGGGTGAATGTTTGTGTTTGTGTTTGTTTGTGTGTACCCAAAAACCACACCACAGGGACCATATTTTGTAGTTAACTCTTTTTTTTTTTTTTTTTTTTTTTTTTTTTTTTTTTACAAGTTATTAATAATAATAATAATAATAATAATAATTATAATAATAATAATAATAATAATAATATTATTACGGGGGAGCGGGTAACGCGGGTAATTGTAAAAACATGTGGCCCGAAACCGAACTCATTTTAAACTTCAATATCACTCGAGAACATCTCGTAAATAATTAAAAATATAGTCGGACTCGTTAAGACGAATCATAAACTGTCGTTAGGTAATCCTAGTGCCAAAGTCAACGTAGTACCAAGTGAGAATTCAAATATACATCACCGAGCATTTAATCAAAAATGAATTATGAACATAATTCACGAATTCCATAACGTCATTAATTAAAAATATCCATAAAATAGGTCTTACAAGTTCGTTGTGAAATGAAAATTTCAAATAAAAATTATAAACGAACTTAAATTGTAATGCGGGTTTTTAAAATAGCTCCCTAAACTGCCGGTTGTCACATCCTCCCCGTCTCAGAAGGAAACCCGTCCCGGGTTTCACTCGGAAAAATTTATCTACGAAGTGAAAAGCTTCGGATATCCCTTCCTGAACTCGTCCTCACGTTCCCAAGTAAATTCTGGTCCATGTCGGGAATTCCAGCGAACCTTGACGAGCGGAATGCGACTCCTCTTGAGTCGTTTAACTTCACGATCTAAAATCTCAATCGGTTCTTCCACGAAATTCAGTTTCTCATCAACACGAATATCCCTCATTGGAATGACGGGCATTTCATCAGAAAGACATTTCTTCAAATTACTCACGTGAAACACGTCGTGAACTTTGCTCAGTTCGGATGGTAATTCCAACCTATAAGCCACGGGCCCAATCCTTTCTAAGATCAAGAATGGTCCAATGTAGCGTGGGTTGAGTTTACCACGTTTCCCGAAACGTATTACACCTTTCCAAGGCGAGACTTTCAGCATTACTTTGTCTCCAACCTGGAACTCTAAAGGTTTACGTCTCTGATCGGCATAGCTCTTCTGCCTATCTCTAGCCGCTTGCAACCGATCACGAATCTGAGTTACTTTCTCTGTAGTTTCCAAAATAAGCTCAGGGCCTGTAAGTTGACTATCTCCAACTTCTGCCCAACCAATAGGCGAACGACACTTTCTGCCATACAAAGCTTCTAATGGTGCAGCCTTAAGACTTGTGTGGTAGCTGTTATTATAGGAGAATTCCGCAAGGAGTAAATACTTCTCCCAGCCTTTACCAAAGTCTATGATGCATGCACGAAGCATATCCTCTAACGTCTGAATGGTCCTCTCACTTTGACCATCGGTTTGGGGATGATATGCAGTACTCATATCAAGCCTCGTCCCCAAAGCCGTTTGAAGTGATCGCCACAAAGCTGACGTAAAACGACTATCACGATCCGAAATAATAGATATCGGGACTCCATGACGCGAAATAATTTCCTTCACATACAACCTCGCAAGCTTATCCACACTATCATCTTCACTAATAGCTAAGAAATGAGCAGACTTTGTCAGACGATCCACAATTACCCAGATAGCGTCACAACCGCTAGCTGTCCTCGGTAATTTGGTAATGAAGTCCATAGTAATCCGCTCCCATTTCCAGACTGGAAGTTCTGGTTGCGTTAGTAATCCTGACGGTCTCTGGTGTTCAGCCTTAACCTTAGCACATGTCAAGCACTTACTAACATACGATGCTATATCTGTCTTCATGTTTGGCCACCAATAGAACTTCTTAAGATCCTGGTACATTTTATCGGAACCAGGATGAATGGAGTACCTTGACTTATGCGACTCATGCATAATCAATTCCCGAATTTCTCCATATAAAGGTACCCAAATCCGATCTCTAAAACATAATAATCCATCAGAATGCTTAACAAATCCTTTCTCATTATCAGCCATCCCAAATATATTCTCGGCAGATCTATTTTCTGCTTTCAACGCTTCCGTTTGAGCTTCGAGTATTTGAGACGGTAATGGCGATACGATAGTCATTCCCAATGACCTAACTCATAATGGTGGTACTCTTTCCTTTCGACTAAGAGCATCAGCAACAACGTTTGCTTTACCAGGGTGGTAGCGAATTTCACAATCATAATTGCTTAGCAGCTCAATCCAACGTCACTGTCTCATGTTGAGCTCTTTTTGATTCAAGATGTGTTGTAGACTTTTGTGGTCAGTAAATACAACACACTTGGTTCCGTACAAGTAATGTCTCCATATTCTTAAAGCAAAAACCACAGCACCGAGCTCCAAATCATGGGTAGTGTAGTTTTTCTCATGCTTTTTGAGCTGTCGGGAAGCATAAGCTATCACCTTCTCTCGTTGCATTAACACGGCTCCTAAACCTTTATGTGAGGCGTCACAATAGACGACGAAATCCTCGTTACCTTCTGGTAGCGCTAAGATAGAAGCACTACACAACATTTTCTTAAGCAATTGAAACGCTTCCTCTTCTTTATCTCCCCATTCATACGTAACACTCTTTTGAGTCAATTTGGTCAATGGTTTAGCTATCTTCGAAAATCCCTCGATGAATCTTCGGTAATAACCAGCTAAACCTAAAAATTGACGAACTTCGGTTGGGGTTGTAGGTGCAGCCCAATCTTTTATCACCTCAATTTTAGCAGGATCCACATGGACTCCTTGTCTGTCAATCACATGACCCAAAAACTGTACCGTCGGAATCCAAAATTCGCATTTCGAAAACTTGGCATAGAGTTTCTCCTTCCTGAGCAATTCCAAAATGAGTCTTAAATGCTCCTCATGCTCTTTCTCACTCTTTG
This sequence comes from Artemisia argyi, assembly GCA_030686995.1. Classification (NCBI taxonomy): domain Eukaryota; kingdom Viridiplantae; phylum Streptophyta; class Magnoliopsida; order Asterales; family Asteraceae; genus Artemisia; species Artemisia argyi. The sequence goes on along the minus strand of CM060703.1, from coordinate 225,512,137 downwards.
AATAAATCAGAATGTCATCGATGAATACAATCACGAACCTATCCAAGTAAGGCTTACACACCCGATTCATGAGATCCATGAATATTGCTGGTGCGTTAGTCAACCCAAACGGCATCACCTGAAACTCGTAATGCCCGTAACGGGTTCTGAAAGCCGTTTTCGGAATATCTTCCTCGCGAACTCGAAGTTGATGATATCCCGATCTCAAATCGATCTTCGAATACACACTCGATCCTTGAAGTTGATCGAACAAGTCATCGATCCTAGGTAATGGGTATCGATTCTTCACCGTTAACTTATTCAACTCCCTATAATCAATACACATACGAAACGATCCATCCTTCTTCTTCACAAATAAGACTGGGGCTCCCCAAGGTGAAGAACTTGGTCTTATGAATCCTTTTTCGGCTAACTCCGCCAATTGTTTCGACAACTCTTCTAGTTCGGTAGGTGCAAGACGATAAGGCGCTCGTGCTACAGGTGCAGCACCAGGTATCAACTCAATCTGAAACTCCACTTGTCTAGTCGGCGGGATTCCCGGCAAATCATCGGGAAACACATCAGAAAAATCACGAACTATAGGCACATCTCCAATGCACCTTTCCTTTTTCTTCGTCTCTCCCTTCTCAGAAATTTGAGCTAAGAAAAGGTAACATCCCTTCTCCATTAGCTTTGGTAACTTTGTGCAAGATATGACTGCTAATCGGGATAGGTTCCTAGAATCCTTTCGGTCTCCTAATATGTTTAGGACTTCCTTTCCGTATGGTACACGCACGATCTTCTCGTCGCAAAGTATGTGAGCACGATACTTCGACAACCAATCCATACCAATGATTACATCAAAACTTCCTAACGTGACGGGTAGAAGATCTATGTTGAAAGGGTGGTTCAAGAAATTTAACGTACAACCGCGAATGATGGTATTAATCCTTTCTAGGTTTCCGTTTGCTAACTCAATATCGTATCCAATTCCTAAGGCCATCGGGGGTCTCTCTAGTAAGGGTGCAAATGTAGTGGACACAAAACTCCTATCGGCACCAGTATCAAATAGTATGGAAGCATAACGATTATTGAGAAGGAACGTACCAGTAACGATGTTCGGATCTTCTCCTCTCTCGTTCCCGAGTGCATACACTCTTCCCTGAGCAGCTCCAGCTTCCACACGTTGGTCCCCATTAACTTGTCGTCCACGATTTCCTCCAGCTCCACGGTTTCCATAATTGTACCCATTACCACCCGAGCCTTGATTTCCATGGTTCCGCGATTCTCTACACTCATTCCTATAGTGTCCCTTCTTTCCACACCCATAACAGGTAACATGTGCCTTGTTTCTCATCTCAGGAGCAGCTTGAACCATAGCAAGAGGTCGAGCTCTACAGTCCCTAGCTGTGTGTCCTTTCCTTGAGCAATTCTGGCATTTCACACTACACCATCCAGTATGATGCTGATGGCAACGATCACACTTGGGTGCATCACCATTCTGATTCTTCTTATCTCCATTCCCAATAGCATAAGCCTTAGCTTGTCTCTTGCTTCGGTGATCATTACTCTTAGAGTGACGATCCCTCTTTCTCTTTCCATTCTTCTCCTTATCAGCTTCTTCTAATTCCAACGAATCCATAAGTTGTTGAGCAATTGTGATTGCCTCATGGATGTTTGCAGGCCTAGCAGAAATTACATCATCCCTCGTAGCTACAGGCAACCCATCAGTATACCTCTCGATCTTTTGATTCTCAGTTTTCACCAAATCTGGGCACAACAAGGCTAACTCCTGGTAACGACGATTGTAAGTCGCCATATCATTACCTTTCACCTTGTGGTTCCAAAACTCAATCTCTAGCTTCTTGACCTCATTCCTCGGGCAATAAGTCTGAATCAGCAAGGACTTAAATTGCTCCCAAGTCATAGCATACGCTACATCACTCCCAACTGCATTTCGGTAGTTATTCCACCAAGTCAAAGCTTCATCCTTGAAAGTAAAAGAAGCAAACTTTACCTTCGCATTCTCCGCACAACCACTGACATTAAACACTGACTCAGTCTTCTCAATCCATCTGACTAAGTAAACCACTCCTTCAGTTCCACCAAACTCAATGGGTCCACAAATCTTAAATTCCTTGTGTTGACATCCATTAGCACGAACAGGTGGAAAAGTTCCAGCAGAATTGTTGGAATGATTTGACTCAGCTAGTAGTTCAGCAACTCTTTGCTCCACGAGTTGGTTGATCATTGCTTGATCCACGGTAGGTGCATTAAGTGGAACATGACCATTGTCTCCCTGAACATCAACATTTTGATTCCTGTTGTTACGGTTAGTGGTGTCCAGGTTGTCAGGAGTAGGGGTTTCAACATTTCGAGTAGGTCGATGACCTCGGCGAGCAGGAGTAGTCACAGCAGGACCAGTTCTGGTAGACCTAACAGGGTTTCGACGGGGAGCCATTGATCACGTAACAACAAATAAGCGAATAAGGACTCAGTTTCCATAACATCCAAAATCACATAATACCATATACTAATAACCATCAACCATACAATAGCGATCTAACATCGTTCCAACTAACGGATAACACAAACATACTAATCGTTCCAAAAGAGACGAATACCGAACAAAATACATCAAAATATGATAAATAGCTTTTCTAACCGAACACTCCTCGGTTAAGAAAGCAAAAAGATAACATAACCCCAAACAACTAGCCACGTGGCTGACGGAGTATCCTCAACTCCTGCCTCAAGCCATCAAGATCCCTCCATAACGATCCTAACTCCACGCTATGGGTATCTCGGTCTCTCTTGAGGTCAGCCACCTCCTTCTCTAGCTCGGCATTCCTTTGCCAAAACTTGCGGTCGGCCTCACGAGCAGTAACAAATCCTCGCTGCAAACTATCGATATGCTCATGGACATCCATCAAAACTCTCCTCAGCTCAGTAGCCCTGCCCACAGCGACAGTCAGATCAACTCTCAAATCTGCTAAGAACTCTCCAATAACTCTCTCAAGTCGATCCGATACACGTGCAACTCTCTCACTAAGCTCAGTAATCCGAGCCCACAACCTGCCAACCTCACCCAATTCTGCATGCTCAGCAGAAACCTCAGAAGATGCATCCGACTCAACGGGACTACCAGGTGGCAACTCAAACAAGAACGAATGGCCAGGTAAATCAGGCTCAATCGGGTGTACAGGTGAATCAGGCTCCTCAGCCTGAGTTGGTGGTGCTAACTCATCATCATCATCATCAGGCATCTCATCCTCCTGAGGGTCATCCTCCTCCTCAGGGTCATCATCATCACCCTGCTCAGCCTCCTGAGGGTCATCCTCCCGCTCAGCCTCATCCTCACCCTCGTACTCCTCCCCCTCCTCATCGGAAGAGTACCTCATCACTCGTCGTCTCCTACTAGGTGAACCATGTGGAGATGTAGTAGGTGATCTAGGACGACGGCGCAATGATGTGGGTGGCGCCTCAGACAGAAGAGAATGAGCATCAATCTGTAAAGGTGATGGAGTAGGGCGTACCGACATGCGTGCCGTAGCTCGGTGGGCAAAGCGTGGTGCCACACGAGCCAAAGCCTGATGAAGAGTAAGCTGACTCGATGTACCAGGGAGCCCTAGAGAAGATGAGGGTCCCTGCGTAGATGCAGCAGGTAGTGTTGAAGTAGAAGCTGCCTGTGATACAATAGCTGAAGACATGGCCATCTGGTAAGGGTCATCAGATGCCATAGTGAACTGTGCAGGTAAAACCGGTGCAGTAAGAATGTCCTCGATGACATCGGGCATATGGGAGGCCATTTTCGGTGACAACGGCGTAGGGTAGGTGTAAGTGTTTCAAAACAACTTAAATCACAACTCATAAAACCGTACCAAATATACTCATCAAATAATTTCATATATAATCTCAATAAAAGAATTTCAAACACCGCATTACTAAAATGTTTATAAAACATATAGACCATTTAAATCCTCGAGAACGCCATCTTATTACTAAAATCCATAAATCTCAAATATCTCATAATACCTCAAATAGTAGAAGATGCTTCGGCTTGGCGGGCGGTGGTCAAGGATCATTTTCTATAAAAATACGGTTATAGTTTAGGCGTTTATATACCTAGTTCTCTATAACCTTGGCTCTGATACCAATCTGTAACACCCCCAAAATTTGATACAGCGGAAGACTCAACAAGCTTTCGGGGTGCTACGGGGATTGGTATCCAACACAAGACAATATAGAACGAGATAAAGTAAACATAGTAAAAACACAACCAAAACGGGGTTTTAAGGTTTACATTTATCCCAACATCATTCAGAGTCAGGCCCAAAATAAAATAACAATAGGTCCAAATTTAATTATCAGAGTTTAGAAAAATAGATCCATGAACCGTGAGCCTTGGCCGAGCCTTCCAATCCAAGCATGCATCTCAACACTTAATTACCTGAGAAAACATGCTAAAAGTCAGCTTTCGCTGGTGAGATCATAGGTTTAAATTCAACTAACAATATAGTGGACATATATGCAAAACGCTTGCTAGCTAGACTAAGGATTCACTAAAAGCCTGCGGATACCCTTCGCTCTCAACATAACACACGGAAACCCTTCCGTACTAACATAGATATTCGGGTAACCCCCGCAATACCAATAAATACTCGGATAACCTCCGAAGTATTAATAACCTATAGGTGCACACTATAGTATCTAAATAAGTCAACCTTGAATAGTACACACAACATATATGTGACTAAAGCTGACAATTCTAAATAACCAAATAAGCCAACCTTGAATAGTACACACAACATATATGTGACTAAAGCTGACAATCCACCAATAACCAAATAAGCCAACCTTGAATAGTACACACAACATATATGTGACTAAAGCTGACAATCCACCAATAACCAAATAAGCCAACCTTGAATAGTACACACGACATGTGTGACTAAAGCTGACAATAGATCCTAGTCCATACGCATAGCAAGTTTAGAAAGAATATAAAAGCGATAATAGTCCACGTAAAATAATTTGCACGTTTCTCACCCAAATCGTTGAAAACATAGTTCAAGAGTAAAAAGTGGGGCTATGACTCACCTCAAGTCCAGAAAATAGCAAGACGAGGTAGGTAGAAATAAGATGTATGATAACTCACGAAACAGCAACTACGGACTTGGCACGACCTAACAATATTAACTCTTTCAGAAATCATTTCCTCAAATATATAATATTCCCCAAACCCGAACGAGCATCCGTTTTATTTCCGAAAATCCATTTCGTATTAGTTTGGTGTATTTGCGTTTGGTATCCATACGGGTAGTGGGTCGACTCAAAACAAACCAAAAAGATCACATATAGAAAGATAAATAAACTATGGATCTAATATTAGCCCAATATATCATTTAAATAAATCGCTAAAGTTTACCAAATCCGTCGATTTGATAATCCTCATATTTATTTACGTAACATACCGTTCCAAGATTACACCCAACCTAAAGCACATAGCACATAATTGCTATATAGTATATATCCTAGTTTAATAAATTCCTCATATATATCGTCAAATTGGCCAGATTTCCCGATATATACACTCGCAATCTATTACACTTTACATATACTACAACCTATGGGCGTCGTAGGATATGATGCCCACTAATATATTCATTTCCTATAGCCAAATAACCCGGCTCAACCTTACGGTTAAGTGGTTATTTAATTATAGAAAACGTCTATATTAGTCGTCATATATCCGTGACAACACGAACGTCACAAATAATAACTTACCTGGACTCGAGTGACAAAAATTTCGCATAACTCAATAAGTTTATCCGTTATATATCCGAAATGGCATTTTATTAAACGTTTCATAATTGTCGGGAGTTTCCCGTTTTATAACACAATTTTTATAATACTAATACGTTCAATAATATTACGCCACTTTCGTAGCCTAATATATATCTAATTGTATTATTGATAATACAACTCGTGATTATTATTATTATTAATATACGCGCTTATATAGTTATATATACGTTATTCACGTATATATTTTCATATAAACGTTCATATTATCAATAATTATTATTACGAGTTTTATTATTTTCGTTTTAATTTTAATTGTTATTGAGTTATACGAAATGGTCATATGTCCGAGTCATGACTCTCGGCTCATTGTCAAAGTCCAAATATAAGCAAAAGTCATAAAATAACCAATCTCCGTCCAATCAGAATCTCAAACCACGGGCTACAACATGAGGGTCCGACTACGGCACCCGACTAACCTATCTCCGTCAATATAACAACCGTCTCACAATCGGTCCCCAATATCTCTTTCGTCAACAACTCCTCAATTACCAATAACAATATCCAATGTCGAGACCACAATGGTCTCGACCCAACCAAAAGTATTCGGCCGAAACAAAACAACCAAAGCCAAATCCAAAACTAAATCGCCAATACAAGTTGCAATTAAGTAAAATATAACCAAGTCACATTCGGGTTGGTTTACCAAGCCAACCCGGTCTATACGACTCGAACGAGTCTCGGCACAATACTACGAGTCACATGGACTCGAGCCAACATACAAATTATCATCTAGCTCGCAAGAGCAAACTAAGGTAACCATTTGGCCTAATCGACCCAAATGGTCATTCGGCACAAAAATAAATACGCGGCTAAAGGCCGCGACCCACAAGGGTCGAACCACAAAAATCTCGAGCTCGAGGCTCGAACCACAACCCAACGAGAACCCCAATACGGGTCTCGGCGTGGTCATACGAGCATCAATGGAAACCCCGAGACCACATGGGTCTCGGTTAGCTCGGTTCGAAGGTCAACACCCTCGACAAACAACCAAACAATAATCACCAAGGAGACCAAAGCGACACAAGGGCTCGAACCAAAATAAGCCGAGAGCATAGCTCTCGGTTCCGAGTCAACCACAACCAAAACCAAGAAAACCCGGATACCAAACTTAATATTCGTCATTAAAACCTCATTTCCCATTAAAAATCAATTCGATTCTCACGAAATAATCCGTGTAGCCACGGATAAATGCCAATTCGTGGCACCCAAAACCCAAAAATAGCTCCTTCTCACCTTCTTGGACCTCCAAATGAACGGATCTAGTAAAGGTACTAAAAATTCTATCGAATTATTAGAAGTTTGGTGGTGTTAACGGTGGTTCTAGGGTGAGTATGATATACCAAATGAAAGAGGGTGAAGAGAGGAAGAAGATGGTGGTAATTATTTTGTTGGGGGGGGGGGGGGTCGGTGTAGCGGCGGTGGTGGCCGGTTTGGTGGTCGGCGGCTAGGGTTAAGGAAATGGGGAGGAAAGAGAGATGGGAGTGAGAGAGATGGGTGAATGTTTGTGTTTGTGTTTGTTTGTGTGTACCGAAAAACCACACCACAGGGACCATATTTTGTAGTTAACTCTTCTTTTTTTTTTTTTTTTGCAAGTTATTAATAATAATAATAATAATAGTAATAATAATAATATTATTACGGTGGAGCGGGTAACGCGGGTAATTGTAAAAACATGTGGCCCGAACCCGAACTCATTTTAAACTTCAATATCACTCGAGAACATCTCGTAAATAATTAAAAATATAGTCGGACTCGTTAAGACGAATCATAAACTGTCGTTAGGTAATCCTAGTGCCAAAGTCAACGTAGTACCAAGTGAGAATTCAAATATACATCACCGAGCATTTAATCAAAAATGAATTATGAACATAATTCACGAATTCCATAACATCATTAATTAAAAATATCCATAAAATAGGTCTTACAAGTTCGTTGTGAAATGAAAATTTCAAATAAAAATTATAAACGAACTTAAATTGTAATGCGGGTTTTTAAAATAGCTCCCTAAACTGCCGGTTGTCACAGAAAGTTAATTACAGTAAAGACAAAATAAATTCTAAGAGGTACTTATTACAAAACTAGGAAAAATAAAATAAAAGAGGTATTCATTACTAGTAATATTTAAAAAAAAAAAAAAAAAAAAAAAGATATTAATAATACTACTAGAAGCTAATCATCAATACACACTTTTGAAGCAAGGAACCCTTGATAAGGGTCATTTTAGAGTTCCTTGACTACCAGGAACTAGATCAAACACAAAAAGTAACAAAATCCTAGACAAAAACATCAAAATTCTACACAATAAAACATCTTAAAATCATAATAATGTACGCATTCATCAACATCGATACAAGAAACATAAATTGCATAAACCCAATGACCCACTCCCAATAACCATAAAACACCCAAAAACCATCGGTGGAATTGTATATATATCCCTCCAAAGACTCGTAATCGCGTATATATCCAACCGAAACTCATAATAGTTTATATATCTTATAATCTTTGTACAAATTGGTTGGAGATTAATATAAATTTACCTTTAGCACCAAAAAAAAAAAAAAAAAAAAAAAAAAAAGAGCTTATATATCATTCCAAATTCTTAAAATTGTCAAATATATGCATATGCAAAACTCAACCCTACCTTGGATCTTCGGTGGAACATTTAAGTTTCTCGCAAAGGCTCCAGCAGGCCCAATAGAAACCTGGCGAATATAATAGGTGGAGGAGTCCTTGCCTCACCATCTGCATTCACAAGCTTTATAATCGATCGGGAAACCACAAAAACACCATCTAGAAGCTAGCATCAAGCGTTACAATGAATAGATATGGGGATATGAGGGTTAGAATACCACTCTATCCAATTACAAAAGTTTTTGCTACATCTACTAGAAATCTAATTGAATGAGTGAAGCTTCACATCATTGTTCCTTCGGTTGTTCTTGAAAGTTATCTCGTTTTTATTCCGCCAAAGAATCCAAATAGCTGATTAAATCACACCATCAAAAAGGTATGAGAGAGTAGCTGATTGAATCCAAATAGCTTACCCATGAAAGTTATCCTTTTAAATTTGATGATTACTGATATAAAAAACTGTTTTCAAGTAAATCATCAGTCAAACAAACCCGATTTGGGACCACAAATTCTCATGCATGTTCTCTCAACTGCGAACTCTTTTTTTCACGGATTGAAAGCACAGTCATATGACCGTTTGTATGCACTGTCTGAGTGATCCAATCCCAAGTACTATGCAAACTTCCACTGATCCCATCACTAAATAATCGAACGGCCATATTGATCAGCGTCTTTATTGCATCAACAAGGGCTCCTTCGACGCTCCCGTATTTTCGGTGTAACATTTAAGTTTCTTATCAAGGTAACTAAGATCAACTTGGGAGGACTTAGAATTAAGAGGTTTTAGAACGTCAGATTCCTCAACATCACTTTCTATCTTCACAAGATGGATAAGCAGTTCGGAAACCATCGTAAAACAACCTACATTTTGAAACATGATATGTGTATGAAAGTGAATCACGAGCCACAATTTGAATTTATAGACAATTGTTGGGTTTAGGGTAATAAATATAAGTAATTGAGAAGATGGGTATGGAGTTCTCGGAAAGCTTTTGCGTTTTGTGCGACTTATGGCATGTTTCATTTTTTTGCTTGATTAGAATTAAATATAAACAACTTAATGCCATAGTAGTCCATACCAAATGAATTTAGGGCATCCACTTTGGCGAACCTATTAAAAGGTTATTAAATTGCCACATCTTATAATGTTATTAATTCATAAAGCTTTTCATATTATGAACCTATTCCAACTATGAATAAAGCTTTTGAGGTTAATAAATTGTTCCACATTAATTCATAATACATTTCTTGGACATCTCCAAAATCTTAGACCTCTTCATGCCATCTAGACATGAAATGGTTCCTAACTACGGTACAAAAATTCTTGGACCTCTTCATAAGTTTTTAGACCTATTGTTAAACATCCATAGTGGATGCTCTTAGGTTTAACATTTAAGGTTTAGGAGTGGTTTGGTTATGTAACATTTAATACCACACCAAATTAATTAAGAGATAAATTACAATGCATGTAAGTATTTTCTTGGTGAGAATAACTAAAAATAGAGTACTAATTGTACGTAGTAATTTTAATAAATATACGTGGTACTATTAGTTTTTTTTAACCTTCTAGAATGTACATCTTATATTACCCACTAAAACTTGCATATTTGCATATATACCCAAAACATGCTTAAACATCATTGTACATTGTGCATTAAAAACTTGTGTTTTGAGGAAATATGCAAATATTCATGTTTTAGTGGGTATATATGCAATTCCTCGGCTTTTTCTTGGTTTTTATGTTTTTTTGAACAACTTGATTCTTGTTTTTTCTATCCTTGTAAGACTCCATTTCATTTTTTTGAACGACTAATATTTGTTTGAACGACTCCATTTCATTTTTTTAAACGACTAACATTTATATATATATAAAATTACTAAATATTTATATTGAATTACTAAAATACTAAAAAATATATACCATATCAAATCAAATAGTAGCCGGCTGGAAAATGTGTAGACTGAAACAAACAGTGTCATTATTATATTCCTGCAACAGTCATTAACACAAAACACACGTCATTTGTAAAAATACTAGAATAAATGGTCTTACATTCATAATTAAAGTACTTGTCCTCGGCTTTCTTGGTTTTTATGTTTTTTTTGAACAACTTGATTCTTGTTTTTTCTATCCTTGAATGACTCCATTTCATTTTTTTGAAAGACTAATATTTGTTTGAACGACTCTATTTCATTTTTTTGAACGACTCCATTTCATTTTTTTGAACGACTCCATGACATTGACGATGTAATATGGTCAATTTGGAAATTTCAGAACTCATAAATTAAAGCACACACAATCAACTTATGACATTGTTTTGTTTGTTCTAATAAAGTTTAGTTACGTATATTATACATACGACGTGTGTTATTTATTAATGCTTTATCACGTATTATTTATTATAGTATTATTTATATTTATCACAAATCCTAATCTAATAATGACACTCGGCACTGTATCTTTCAGTCTATGCTTTTTCCAGGCGGCTACTATTCGATTGATGTTTGTCAGGGACAATGGTCTCATAGCCATCATTACCTGGTGTTTATAGTTTATGCTTATCGGGTTTGTAGTTGAATAATAATTTATTACGGTGTATGTATTTATCTATAGCAAAAGCAATATTTTAATAAATTACTGTAGCGCCACTCACAAAAACACTATAGCAGAAACATTTTTTTTAGTAACATGGGAATAGTAACTCCATCATAAATGTAATATTAACTAGGTAGTTTTCTTGGCCGTGCTTGGCACGGCCCAAGGAAGTCGATATATGTTATGCGGGTAGATTGCGTGTAGTTTTATGTTGAATTCAAAGAGTATTAAACCTTTACTGTATCAGCACGTATGAAAACTGGAATCATTTTACATGAATAAAATATACACATTAATCAAAATTTTAGAACTTTGTATTTTAATAACAAAAATTAAAAATTAAAAATAAAAAAATATAAAAAATGACTACACGGAACAACAAAAATTGACAAGTTAGATGCATTATCAAATAATCAGCCCTTTCATAAAACAATTTGGCAGACCAAAGACACGTCACCTTTAAGCTTGCTAAATTATTATCAGTTAAAACAAATGTCTCGAAAAGAATATGCAAAAGGTCGAGCAAAACAAAGCATATAGAGATCAGACATCATTCATAGGGTATGGTAACTTGGTGTTTATTCTATAATTGGGTCTCTTAGATGGAAAATATTTTATCTATACTACTACTATATAATGCATTTGAGACAATTCTATAATTAGAAAGGCATAAAATTCGGATTTTTACTTGCTTATTATGGAAGGATTTCAAAATTAATTGGTTAGGAAGCAAGTTGGTTTGAAAGTTTGTAATAAAGCAGGTTGGTTGTTCAAATTAAAATTATTTGGCTTAACCCATCTCTACTCTACTTATAAAGCATAAAGACAACTAAATGTGTAATATAGTCGTAGTAACATGCAAAAAAAAAAAAAAATAAAATAAAAAAATAAAAAGGACAAAATAAAATTTAGAATCGCTGAAAAAAAATAGAAAAAAGAATCGTTTTCATGGGTTAATGGTATTATGTTACCATGATTTTTTTAATATCACTGTAACACTCATACTTATGTTTTGAATTTTTTTAATATCGCCGTAATTTTTTAAAATCACAATGAAAAAAACAATGATATTAAGTTTATTACTAATATAAAAGTAACTTTTTCAATACACGGTTCAGTTTTACATGTAAAAAAGCTTAATATCGCGTCGGTTTTATATTATCAGCGTAACTATCATATAATCCTTTTATAATACCCTTAATATCACGGTAGCACTCATAATCACAAAACAAAAAGTGCTTCGAAAAATCTGCAAAAATAAAAAAGCAAAGAATACAACAATAGGAAAAAATTTTAAAAACTCGTCTTAGTGGTAAACGAGTGGGAGCACCCCGCGCGTTGCTGCGACAAGAATATTAAATAGTAAATGCCGAACATTACGCTATGAAAACTTCTATACAGCCTATATGGGTCGCACACATTTTAAATCTATGAAAACTTCTATACCGCCCATGTGCATCGCACGGGCATTGTTGACTATCATAATAAATAGTTGTATAACTTAGCCGGATGTATTAATATTAGTTACTTCCAATAAAAAACGATCGGGTCAATACCAAAATAAATAGACAAAATATATTATGTAAAAAATACATCCTAAAAGATTACATGTCAATAGACTATTTTAAATACCTATCATGTTTACAAAATGTATGCTACCACGACAACTTATATATATATATATATATATATATATATATATATATATATATATATATATATATATATATATATATATAATGACAAAAATACGTCTCGAATATAAAATTACGAAAATAAAAGACGGGTATTAAACTTTGAAAACTTCTATACAGCCCATTTGCATCGCACGGGCTTTCATGACTGAACATTTAGATCGAGCCCGTGTGCATCGCACACGTCTGAATGCCTAGTAATAATTAAAAATAGAGTACTAATTGTAATTTAATTTTAACAAATATACGTAGTAGTTTTTTTGAACCTTCTAGAATGTACATCTTATATTTGGCCTTTGGGAACGAATCCTTTTAGTTTTTTAATTTTGACTTTGCAAATTCATAATATTAATGGTTCATGAAATTTGGGACTTTTAAGGCAAGAAGTACTCGATGTCTATAAACACGTAATCGGGTCAAGCATACCAAAAACTACTTGCATGTTCTCATTAACCTAATTAGTCGGGAGTTGTGTCTAATTAGTCATTGACAAACAAGAGTCACGAAATGCGTACTCCTAGTCCAAGCAACACTCCGCAAACTGAGAGCACCGGAGGTAACTCATTTGTTGTAATTATATGACAGTTTATATTACCACTTTTTGCTAGAAATGCCTCTGGGGCACAAGTTAGAAAAACACTTTGGAGGAATTATATTCAAAACATAAGTATGTGGTGGATGATGGCCTCCCTTGGGGTAGGTGCGACTCTTCTCCAGAATATGAGAGTCACCGTTTAAAAAAAAGAAATGATAGTAAGTAGAATGGAAAAATTACATATTTATATATATACTAAAAGGCGTTTTTGTTACTGTAGCAACAGTAACTTTGCAAGTTTCGTGTTTACCACTTTTAGCCCCTGAGGTTAGTGACCAATTGCAAAGTTAGTCCTTAAGGACCGTTAACTAACAGACGTGGATTAAATTTGCAGCAGACCAGTAACTTCAGGGGCTTTTTCTGTGCAAATAATAAACATAAACAGCCCCTAACATTATTTTTTTTCACCGTTAGTCCCTAAGGACTAACTTTGCAAAGAACGTCACGTTAAGGGACTAAAACTGAAAAATAAGTTGGTACAGCACCAAACAGTGGTTGCTACAGTGCAGCACAGTGCCGAATAGTGCCTGCACTGTAGCTAACGAATTTACACTTTCAGTCCCTCAATTATCTATAAATCGCACCGTTAGTCCTCCGTTAGCGATCTTTTGCAAATTTAGTCATTTTATTTTTTATTTTTATTTTTTTATTTTTTTATTTTTTTTACACAAAACCAAAATTATATATAAAACCAAAATTCGAAGTTATAAATAAAACAATCAAAATTTATTTTTTTAACGAGCGCGTGCACCCCCTTTTGCAAATTTTGTCCTTAAAAAATAACAATAATAATAAAATTTTGATCGTTTTATTTCGAGTTTTGATTAAACACAATATTTTCGCAGCAACGCGCGGGTGCCCAAACTCGTTTAATTCTCAAAGTCATTTATCATTGTTCTCGAGATTCATATACAACATAATGAAAAAAAAAAAGTCTGTCCTCGAGATTCAAACCATCACTCACATCAAAAGTCATTTTGGCCACACGGGCTAGTATTAAAAAAAACAAATCTCCTCAACTACCAAAAAACTGCCTTTCATTAATTCCTTTGTGTCTATAAAACTGAAAACTTCTTTTGAATTAGTTCATTCTAAAAAACACAAAAAAAATGTATTTTGATTTTCAAAATATCTTTCAATTGCTTATTTACGATACTGGGGGTTTTAATATTGTTTTTTATCTGATAAGAAACTTAGATATTTTACCGAAAATTATATGGACGAGGAAGAGGTATTTTAAATTGTATAACTTCATTTGAAATACTCTTTCCCGTCTATCACTTGCATTTTATCACCATGGTATGAAACCTAGATATTTTACCGAATATCAGGTGATGAATGCCATATTTTTGCAACAACTAACACCTATATTATTTTTTCCTTTTTTCTGGTGTTTTAAAATTGATAAAGTCGTTAGGTATTATTTCAACTCGATTGTTTTGTATTTTAATTTTGAATGATTATAAAATTACATGAATCTTGTTTATTCTAGTTAATTGAAAGATTTTAAAGTACTTAAGAATCATATAATTTGTTAAAATAACAAAAATATATGAATCTTGAGAACTTTTAAAGAAAGTTTCAATTAAACCAAGATACTCAAAAAAATTTTTGTAATTTATACTTTTTACAAAATTAATTTCTAGAGTCCTCAGTAGGAAAAAACTATAAAATAATAGTAGAAGATTACGAAGAATTTGGTATTTGAAGAAAATGAAGATGAAGTCGAAGACCAACATTATGAAGAAGATGCAAAAATATAAAGATCATTTAACTGTGTTGTGTTTCTGTAATGTGATATTTATTTAAAACAAGGGATGAATTAAAATTTCAATATGTATTCGAGTTGTTATGTGATATGTAATTTTTGTATTCGAATTGTAATGTTATATTTAATTTTTATGTTGTGTGATATCTAATTTTTCTTTTATATTGTGATATTTAATTTCTTTTAATTTAGTCGTTTAATTTTCTTTTAATATAAAAGTTATTAATTATTTTTATGTAGTGTGATAATTCAAATAACTCATAATTAAAGTGACACGTCTCGTGGTTAAAACTTGATATTTAAATAAAAAACAAAGACTATAAAACTTGAACAATTTCCTTTAAGTATTTAAAAACTTTAAGATATAAATTCTTAAATATTTGACTTTTAAAATTTTTAATCAAACTTGCTAGTCCATTATTTTTGGCTTGTATTTCTTGACGTAAGTTATGCAATATTATGAGATGCTACATGCCAATTATATGAATTAAGTATTACATGTTTTTTATTTAGTTATTTATTCAATGACATAATAGCATAGTATGCACAAAAAGATTAAAATAAGAAGAAATAGATGCAATATCAAAGATAGCAAAAGTGATATTAAAATGTATAATTAGAACTTCAATGATAAGAAGCAGTTGAGGTTAATATGAGAATATTGGAAAATATATATATATTAAGTTACTAAATATTTATATTGAATTACTGAAATACTAAAAAAAATATATATATTAAATTATTAAATATTTATATTGAATTACTAAACTTCTAAATCAGCTTTAATACTCTATAATTTAAATTAACTTTAATACTCAATAATTTTATTTTACGTTATTTTAAGTATTCGCAAGTGTTAAACTTTAAGTATTTTAAGTGACTGTGATACTAAATTTAAATTGTTAAACTCTAAAAATATTTTTTCTAGTTTATGATTTATCTTACTACGTTTAATTTGATTATCTTGTAAAACAGAATATTTGAAACTAAAATTTAATGCACAAACAAACATTTTAAATTAAAAAAAAATATATCATTTATTATTTGTCATAGAAAATTGAAAAAGACTAAATGAAATTAAAAAAAGTCATTAACTCTTTTAATAAATAGCTACCATTAGAACTGCCCCTTTTCACAACTACCCAAAAAAGAAGGTATTCATTTACACTCTGTTCCTGAGTTTTAAGTAATGTGATATTTATTTAAAACAAGGGATGAATTAAAATTTCAATATGTATTCGAGTTGTTATGTGATATGTATTTTTTGTATTCGAATTGTAATGTTTTATTTAATTTTGTAGTTGTGTGATATCTAATTTTTCTTTTATATTGTGATATTTAATTTCTTTTAATTTAGTTGTTTAATTTTCTTTTAATGTAAAAGTTATTAATTTTTTTCATGTAGTGTGATAATTCAAATAACTCATAATTAAAGTGACACGTGTCGTGGTTAAAACTTGATATTTAAATAAAAAAAAACAAAGACTATAAAACTTGAACAATTTCCTTTAAGTATTTAAAAACATTAAGATATATAGGCTAAAATATTTGACTTTAAAATTTTTAATCAAACTTGCTAGTCCATTGATATTCTTACTTATAGTAAACTAAATCTTATTCTAAATTTGATTCTATTTTTGAATTGTTATGTGTTAATCTTATGCATTGTTACTACGATATTAACATTTACATTATCATAAATAGACATTTATAAGGAAAGTTTTCTTATTCTGCATTTCAATTATTTATTGATTTTATTCTGGTATTGACGAATTGTTAACAAACCTGTCATATCACAATGGAACTAATATAACGACAGCTTTTAACATACCTGTCATATCACAATGGAACCTTCTGTGAATGCCCCCGCCGCAACGCGGCGGGTTACTCCACTCGTTATTATATTGCTATTTACTTTTTAATAAATATATTAATGTATTGTTAATATGACTTTAATTTATTTTTGGCTTGTCTTACTTGATGTAAGTTATGCAATATTATGAGATGCTACATGCAAATTATATGAATTAAGTATTAAATGTTTTTTATTTAGTGTTATTGAAAGTGGAAATTTTGGACAGAAAAACAATATAGTAATTGTTTTGTTTCTGAGTCGAGCAATATATACTTATCAGAGTCTAGTTATTTATTCAATGACATAATAGCATAGTATGCACAAAAAGATTAAAATAAGAAGAAATAGATGCAATATCAAAGATAGTTAAAGTGATATTAAAATGTATAATTAGAACTTCAATGATAAGAAGCAGTTGAGGTTAATATGATAATATTGGAAAATATATATATATATATATATTAAATTACTAAATATTTATATTGAATTACAAAAATACTAAAAAAATATATATATTAAATTATTAAATATTTATATTGAATTATTAAACTTCTAAATCAGCTTTAATACTCTATAATTTAAATTAACTTTAATATTCTATGGGTTAGGGTGATTAAAAGTATTCATAGGGTTAGTGGGGGACTGGGATGGGAGGGGGGATTATGGGGGGTGGGGTTGGGTGCGATATTGTGAAGATAGGTGAAGAGATTGATGGGTTGGGGGTAGAGTTCACATCCGCTTGTGTTGGGGTTTTGGGTGATGGGAAGGATATTAGGTTTTGGGTTGATCGATGGGTGGATAATTGGAGGCTTTTTGATAGATTTCCTAGATTATATCATTTTGATAGGACTATAGGAGGAGGGAGATTAGTGTGAATTTGGGTTTGGGTTAGAAGTGTAAGGGGTAGAGTAAGTAAAGAGTTTGAGGATCTTATAGGTATTTTGCAACATGTTGTGGTTTCTAACAATTGTAGGGATCGATGGAGATGGTTGCTTGGTGAAGACGGTGAGTTCAAGGTAAAAGAGTTATCAAGAAGGATCGAGGAAAAGTTGCTTCTTTCGGATTGTGGAAGTCAAGAGACACTTTGGAACAAGTTGGTGCCTAAGAAAGTAAACATCTTCGTGTGGAGGGCTTTAAGAGGAAGGCTTCCGGTTCGAGTTTTTGTTGGGACCAACTGCAAAATGCTTTTACGAAGTTAATACACGCGACATGTTTATTGTTATTATTATTACGGAGTATTATTTTTCTTCTTTCGCGTTCCAGAAATGATATCTAGCTGACACGTGCATGTCGAACATGTCGCGCAAATATTTACTTGACATGTTGGGGGGTAGAAATGAGAAATGCAAAAAGCATGGGTAGATTGAGACACAACACCGTGTGCAGGGAAACTGCAGTAATTTTCGAAAAAACCCTCCCCATCTGCCAATTTAACTTTATTTGTTGATGTGAGGGCCCATTGGGCTGTTGCCAAGTGGATTCTTATACTAGATCTAAAATGCAAGAGGAGTTAGGTAGTATCTTCTTTCGTATTAAATATGGATGTTGTGGTAATGATTCTCCACCAAAAGATACCTGGGGAATACCGGCCTCAAAAATAGATCTTAAACCTTTACTATGTTCTGCAAGATGATCTTTTTACCTTGGTAAGAAACTTAAATGTTCCACCGAAGTGGTTGGTTCTATTTCAAGGATGTGTGTTACCAATTCTTCAAGCCATTATAATGGAAATGTAGATGACTGGTATATAGTCCTTGAGAGGAGAGGTCTTCCAACATCCATAGAACTTTAAAACGAACTATTTTGAAAAGCTTGTGTCGTGGGCTTTAACTAACAAAACCGTTGATTTGGATAGTTTTCGTTTATGTTGTGCTGGTTACTTTGGCAATATGCTGATTCAAGAGAAGTGGATTGAAGCCGCCAGTATGCGCAAAGTCAAGAAACTTGACTTGATGCTTTGGTGTGGCCGTGGGGATATTACCATGCCTGTTTGTTTAAGAAACTGGAATCAGTTTCAAGGAGACTCCAACACCTCACCTCCCTCCAACATCTTATCATTGGAAGTGCCCAGAGATAAAGGATCTACCAGAAGAGTTGTTGCCTTCACTTTTTAGTTTGGATATCAATCGATGCACATATGAATTGGAAGAGAAGACAAGTAAAAGAGGCGTATATTGGCCCCTTATCTCCTATATATATCCCACATGTAAAAGAGGTTCCTTATCTCCAGTTAGTCATGCTCTTTGCAAAAATCATTTACGTATTGCTTTTTTTTTTTTTTTTTTTTTTTTTTTTTTTTTTTTTTTTTTTTTTTTAATGAAGTATCTACCTCATTTGATAACTTCTTGTTTAAGAACGCAGATAGAATTTTATTGATTATTGATATTTTGGATTATCCTTATAATAACTTTCGTTTGTGTGTATAAACAAACAACCAATGTTAATCGCCATTCATGATTATTTTGACTCGATACTGGAATGAATGTTACACCATTATGTTAAAGTTTCAAGTTATTTGGTATGTTAAAGTTTCATTTTAAAGTATACAAAATAATAATAATAATAATAATAATAATAATAATAATAATAATAATAATAATAATAATAATAATAATAATAATAATAATAATAATAATAATAATAATAATAATAATAATAATAATAATAATATTTAGTTTCAGTTGTATTTTATTAACAATTTGTATGCAAAAAAATGCAAAAAAAAAATGCAAAAAAAAAAAAAAAAAAAAACATTATTTCAATATGTTTGTGGGAAAATGTTAAATATACACACACACGTTTAATGTCATAAATTACACATATGGAAAACCAGAAATGTGATAAGTATAAACCAACACCCCGGTAAGGGATATTTCTGAAAATGCCCTACAAGTACAAGGGTGCCAACCCTATGGCCTATATGTCAAAAACCACACACAACAAAGCACAACCTTTTTTTTTGAACGGCGGGTTAGATGTTAATTGTTGGCTCGAGTTAGTGTCGCATCCTCGGGCAGAGATACCAACCGCGAGTCTCTCCTTGGGGGATAACCCCACTCATATTCCCGATTCGATGTTTATACACCCCGGTAAGGGATATTTCTGAAAATGCCCCACAAGTACAAGGGTGCCAACCCTATGGCCTATATGTCAAAAACCACACACAACAAAGCACAACCTTTCTTTTTTGAACGGCGGGTTAGATGTTAATTGTTGGCTCGAGTTAGTGTCGCATCCTCGGGTAGAGATACCAACCGCGAGCCTCTCCTTGGGTGATAACCCCACTCCTATTCCCGATTCGCCTGATATCATTAGAGCTTCTGGTTCCCAAGTGAGGACTTCCCGGTTGGTCACCCAAACCGGTACTACTCTCACTTGGGCTCGCTTAATTACTTAAGCCTGTACCACTAGACCACAAGTCACACCTCGTGCACATTGGGCTACAACTTATTGGTGGTAAAGTAAGCATCATATCGTCTTACTTATTTAGCATATTGGTTTATGTTATTTTATGTAAATCTCATGTGTGTTTTGTGTGTGTAAGAATGTAGGACATAAAGATGGTGCTTAGGAGGTTTGGTAGTAACATCTTCTCTAATGGTTTAAAAGATCCTACACATCGTTGTCTTATCAATCAAGTGGAACATGCACGAATATTTTTACTTTGATAAAAAATGCAACATATTGATTAACTGTATTTAAGTTACTAATGATCAGCTATATCTAATTGTTTTTTGTAGCACGTCAAGAAGCATTAAAGAAAGTGCTAGACCAAGTAATCTACATTTCCCACCCATCATATACTGCCCACCCAAACCATATTATGATTGTCCTATATTGTGGTACATTCTTATGAGAATGATTAGCTATGTAATCTTTGACTCCACCTGAACCAATATTTACAATAAATGGCAACATAAAATAAATACTGGTATCATTTTATGAAATGTGGGTACGAAGTATGGTTTATGTTGATTATGGTATACATAAAGGATTCATTTAGGTCCATAACATAAACTGATAACCATTACAAACTTGCATTTGTTTCCCCTTTTTATACTCTTGTGTTACCTATAATTTTGATAAATTATTGTCTCATATGTTAAGTTTAATGCTTTTAAGATGATTTTACAGAACAACGTGACACTTACATATATTATAAGTCTTCCGGCATAGTAATGATTATTTTTGTTCGGTTGGAGAGCAATTAGTTTAGAAACACGTGTACAGTTACGTATATACAATGCAATCTTTTCTCCAAAAGGTGAAGAACGGTGGATACCTATGTAATCTTTGACTAGTTATAATACCTTCACGGCTTTTTTTTAGAAAAATTTAATTATATTAGTAGTATTATCGTTTAAAAACAAAAAATCTTATATATATTTTAAAAAGTTTGAGCATTAATGTGTGCGAAAGTAAGAAAAATAGTTAGCAGAAATTGAAAATATAACCGTGCCATCGACCTTGTATTGGAATCTTGAGCGTGTCTCCTTATAATATTATTGGGTCAATGGTTCTTTAATCACATTGGTTTACAAATAAATCAAATTTATTTTAAATTTCTTGCTTACTATATGGACATACAAGAATTTAATCGTGAAAATTGTGATATACGTATAACAAATAAGTATGTATTTGTTTTTCATTATGTATTAATATCAATTAATATTTTGTAAAAAATTTATTGGATGAAAGATTTAACTTTGTTTAGCTGACTTAGATATTAATGTTGAGGTTGATTTTGTTTAACTTTAACAATTGATATCATGTTGTACAAAATGTGCGAGTTTACTAGAACATAACGAGTGCTGAAGAAGTTAAAATATACTCCGTAAAGTTTTTTAAAAATGTTTTTCCGAATATCTGTATATAAACTTTAAATAATAATTACATGAGTCGTTATATGTACAATCGCGTATATTTATTTTCATATCGCCGTAACTTGTACTTACCATTTGATATTTTTATTACCATTAATAATAATTTAACTGTATTTAATATTTCAACCCGTGTATGTATAGATTAAACTTTTTTGTTTTTTTTTTGTTTGTTTTGTTTTGTTTTTTTTTTTTTTTTTTTTTTTTGGGTGCAAAGGTGAACATATATTATTACTCACAAAGAATAATACAAATTGTATCATAGAGTATAGACATGCATATACTTCTATATTAGAATCAAGACAGAACCATACTAACAAACATTCTATCTGAACATCAAGAACAGAATACAAAACTGTGAACCAAACAGTCTAGCAAACAACATATGCATGCAGGCAAACTAAGCTCCAGTTTGAGACTTCCTGCAGCAATTTATTCATCTTAAAGCACCAATAAACCATCCAACTACATTTCCCAATTCCATCCCACTATAAAACCATTCAACATGCAACCACAATGGCCAAAGTGTTGATAACATGAGCTCTTATTTATATTTAACGTACATAGTAAAAAGATATTTTAATAGATGAAAGTTTAAAGCTAATATTTATTTTAAAAGTATTTAACGTATAACAAAACTAATTCGTGCATTTATAAATTTTGTAAATTTAATAGATGAAAGTCTCATGTAATTGTAAACAAAGTTCATATTATAAAGTGTAGGGGGTATAAAGTGTAAGGGATTATTTGTTTATTATCTAAAGTTATAAAAAAACATGGAGATTTATAATTTTACACTTAACTCAATATAATATATTTAAAATTCAATGTTTTATTAATTACCTCCTTTTTCTTAAATTTTTATTTTTATAAATTTGACACCTATACTTTTATGTGTTTTTTATTTAATATATTTTTATTGGCCAATCATATTGCTCGATTTCGCTTATATGTCAAAATCGAGTTTTCCTATCGGTCCAATTTAAATTCCACTAAGATTGTTTCGTCAAAAGAACACCGAAATGATGTAATTCCTTTATTATATAAAACATTTGATTCCCCCTAATCCGATATCTACAATTTTGGAGACAACTTTAAAACTATTATACACTCCGTATTAAATAGCTATAATAAAAAAATATATCAAAATAATAAACGAAAGAAAAAGTAATGAAACGGGCGTCTTGAGTCAGTTGAGTGAACAGTCCCTTTAACTTCTCTCCATCAAATAACTCTGATATAAATCTACATCAAAAGATTTTGTACAGCAATTTGGTTTACTTTTTGCATTAGTAGTTGATTACTTACCTTCAAAAATTTTTTTTATAACCTTCAAAAAAAAAAGTAGTCGATTACTTTATTTTTATTTTTTTGCTGTTACGAACTACGAAGTAATACTGATTTTGGCCCATGTACCTTAATTGGTGGGACAGGGTGATAAGCATTAGATTTGGACAAGAATTTGTGGCAACAGTTGACACTTTTGGTCTTTTTATATTGTTTGGGTAATGATGACTGTTAGTTTATTACTACTGACGACGTTTGTTCTTGGTTTTTATGTTTTTTTTTGAACAACTTGATTCTTGTTTTTTCTATCCTTGAACGACTCCATTTCATTTTTTTGAATGACTAGTATTTGTTTGAACGACTCCATTTCATTTTTTTGAACGACTCCATGACATTGACGATGATTATATGGTCAATTTCGAAATTTCAGAACTCATAAATTAAAGCACACACAATCAACTTATGACATTGTTTTGTTTGTTCTAATAAAGTTTAGTTTCGTAATGATGACTGTTAGGTCATTACTTCTGACAACCATATCAAATCAAATAGTAGCCGGCTGGAAAATGTGTAGACTGAAACAAACAGTGTCACTATTATATTCCTGCAACAGTCATTAACACAAAACACACGTCATTTGTAAAAATACTAGAATAAATGGTCTTACATTCGTAATTAAAGTACTTGTCCTCGGCTTTCTTGGTTTTTATGTTTTTTTTGAACAACTTGATTCTTGTTTTTTCTATCCTTGAACGACTCCATTTCATTTTTTTGAACGACTAATATTTGTTTGAACGACTCCATTTCATTTTTTTGAACGACTCTATTTCATTTTTTTGAACGACTCCATTTCATTTTTTTGAACGACTCCATGACATTGACGATGTAATATGGTCAATTTCGGAATTTCAGAACTCATAAATTAAAGCACACACAATCAACTTTTTTTTTTGAAAGGTGAATTTCAACTTAGAATCGACCACCTTCGCGGACAGCGAAGGCCCCATCGCCACCCCGCCAGACTATGTTGTCCGAACCGGGTCCACGCTGATCTCAGGTGGTAACGGGTTTCCCCCGGAAACCGTACTGCCTCCACACAAGTTTACCTTGCTGGAGAAATAGCCGGATGAAAACCGGGCCATGCTCAAGATTCGAACCCCCGCAACGAGTGGCTCAAGGGTTTAAATCCATCATTGCAATATATCTCCGGAACAATATGGTCTACAAGTGGACCACAAGTGATGACTTCCCGGGTGGTCACCCACCCGGTACTACTCCCACTTGTGGCTCGCTTAACAAGTTAAGCCCCACCCACTAGACCACAAGTCCTTTGACCCGGAACAATATGGTCTACAAGTGGACCACAAGTGAGGACTTCCCGGGTGGTCACCCACACACAATCAACTTATGACATTGTTTAGTTTGTTCTAATAAAGTTTAGTTAAGTATATTATACATACGACGTGTGTTATTTATTAATGCTTTATCACGTATTATTTATTACAGTATTATTTATATTTATCACAAATCCTAATCTAATAATGACACTCGGCACTGTATGTTTCAGTCTATGCTTTTTCCAGGCGGCTACTATTCGATTGATGTTTGTCAGTGACAATGGTCTCATAGCCATCATTACCTGGTGTTTATAGTTTATGGTTATCGGGTTTGTAGTTGAATAATAATTTATTACGGTGTATTTATTTATCTACAGCAAAAGCAATATTTTAATAAATTACTGTAGCGCCACTCACAAAAACACTATACCAGAAACATTTTTTTTAGTAACATGGGAATAGTAACTCCATCATAAATGTAATATTAACTAGGTAGTTTTCTTGGCCGTGCTTGGCACGGCCCAAGGAAGTCGATATATGTTATGCGGGTAGATTACGTGCAGTTTTATGTTGAATTCAAAGAGTATTAAACCTTTACTGTATCAGCACGTATGAAAACTGGAATCATTTTACATGAATAAAATATACACATTAATCAAAATTTTAGAACTTTGTATTTTAATAACAAAAATAAAAAAATATAAAAAATGACTACACGGAACAACAAAAATTGACAAGTTAGATGCATTATCAAATAATCAGCGCTTTCATAAAACAATTTGGCAGACCAAAGACACGTCACATTTAAGCTTGCTAAATTATAATCAGTTAAAACAAATGTCTCAAAAAGAATATGCAAAAGGTCGAGCAAAACAAAGCATATAGAGATCAGACATCATTCATAGGGTATGGTAACTTGGTGTTTATTCTATAATTGGGTCTCTTAGATGGAAAATATTTTATCTATACTACTACTATATAATGCATTTGAGACAATTCTATAATTAGAAATGCATAAAATTCGGATTTTTACTTGCTTATTATGGAAGGATTTCAAAATTAATTGGTTAGGAAGCAAGTTGGTTTGGAAGTTTGTAATAAAGCAGGTTGGTTGTTCAAATTAAATTATTTGGCTTAACCCATCTCTACTTATAAAGCATAAAGACAACTAAATGTGTAATATAGTCGTAGTAACATGCAAAAAAATAAAAAATAAAATAAAATAAAATAAAATAAAATAAAGGGCAAAATAAAATTTAGAATCGTTGAAAAAAAATAGAAAAAAGAATCGTTTTCATGGGTTAATGGTATTATGATACCATGATTTTTTTAATATCACTGTAACACTCATACTTATGTTTTGAATTTTTTTAATATCGCCGTAATTTTTTAATATCGCAATGAAAAAAACAATGATGTTAAGTTTATTACTAATATAAAAGTAACTTTTTCAATACACGGTTCAGTTTTACATGTAAAAAAGCTTAATATCGCGTCGGTTTTATATTATCAGCGTAACTATCATATAATCCTTTTATAATACCCTTAATATCACGGTAGCACTCATAATCACAAAACAAAAAGTGCTTCGAAAAATCTGCAAAAATAAAAAAGCAAAGAATACAACAATAGGAAAAAATTTAAAAAACTCGTCTTAGTGGTAAACGAGTGGGAGCACCCGCGCGTTGCTGCGACATGAATATTAAATAGTAAATGCCGAACATTACGCTATGAAAACTTCTATACAGCCCATATGCGTCGCACACATTTTAAATCTATGAAAACTTCTATACCGCCCATGTGCATCGCACGGGCATTGTTGACTATCATAATAAATAGTTGTATATCTTAGCCGGATGTATTAATATTAGTTACTTCCAATAAAAAACGATCGGGTCAATACCAAAATAAATAGACAAAATATATTATGTAAAAAATACATCTTAAAAGATTACATGTCAATAGACTATTTTAAATACCTATCATGTTTACAAAATGTATGCTACCACGACAACTTATATATATATATATATATATATATATATATATATATATATATATATATATATATAATGAAAAAAATACGTCTCGAATATAAAATTACAAAAATAAAAGACGGGTATTAAACTTTGAAAACTTCTATACATCCCATTTGCATCGCACGGGCTTTCATGACTGAACATTTAGATCGAGCCCGTGTGCATCGCACACGTCTGAATGCCTAGTAATAATTAAAAATAGAGTACTAATTGTAATTTAATTTTAACAAATATACGTAGTAGTTTTTTTGAACCTTCTAGAATGTACATCTTATATTTGGCCTTTGGGAACGAATCCTTTTAGTTTTTGAATTTTGACTTTGCAAATTCATAATATTAATGATTCATGAAATTTGGGACTTTTAAGGCAAGAAGTACTCGATGTGTATAAACACGTAATCGGGTCAAGCATACCAAAAACTACTTGCATGTTCTCATTGACCTAATTAGTCAGGAGTTGTGTCTAATTAGTCAATGACAAACAAGAGTCACGAAATGCGTACTCCTAGTCCAAGCAACACTCCGCAAACTGAGAGCACCGGAGGTAACTCATTTGTTGTAATTATATGACAGTTTTTATTACGACTTTTTTCTAGAATGCCTCTGGGGCACAAGTTAGAAAAACACTTTGGAGGAATTATATTCAAAACATAAGTATGTGGTGGATGAGGGCCTCCCTTGGGGTAGGTGCGACTCTTCTCCAAAATATGAAAGTCACCGTTTAAAAAAAAGAAATGATAGTAAGTAGAATGGAAAAATTACATATTTATATATATACAAAAAGGCGTTTTTGTTACTGTAGCAACAGTAACTTTGCAAGTTTCGTGTTTGCCACTTTTAGCCCCTGAGGTTAGTGACCAATTGCGAAGTTAGTCCTTAACGACCGTTAACTAACAGACGTGGATTAAATTTGCAGCAGACCAGTAACTTCAGGGGCTTTTTCTGTGCAAATAATAAACATAAACAGCCCCTAAGGACTAACTTTGCAAAGAACGTCATGTTAAGGGACTAAAACTGAAAAATAAGTTGCTACAGTACCAAACAGTTGTTGCTACAGTGCAGCACAGTGCCGAATAGTGCCTGCACTGTAGCTAACGAATTTACACTTTCAGTCCCTCAATTATCTATAAATCGCACCATTAGTCCTCCGTTAGCGATCTTTTGCAAATTTAGTCATTTTATTTTTTATTTATTTTTTTTATTTTTTTTTACACAAAACCAAAATTATATATAAAACCAAAATTCGAAGTTATAAATAAAACGATCAAAATTTATTTTTTTAACGAGCGCGTGCACCCCCTTTTGCAAATTTAGTCCTTAAAAAATAACAATAATAATAAAATTTTGATCGTTTTATTTCGAGTTTTGATTAGACACAATATTCTCACAGCAACGCGCGGGTGCCCAAACTCGTTTAATTCTCAAAGTCATTTATCATTGTTCTCGAGATTCATATACAACATAATGAAAAAAAAAAAAAAGTCTGTCCTCGAGATTCAAACCATCAATCACATCAAAAGTCATTTTGGCCACACGGGCTAGCATTAAAAAAAACAAATCTCCTCAACTACCAAAAAACTGCCTTTCATTAATTCCTTTGTGTCTATAAAACTGAAAACTTCTTTTGAATTACAGTAGTTCATTCTAAAAAACACAAAAAAATGTATTTTGATTTTCAAAATATCTTTCAATTGCTTATTTACGATACTGGGGGTTTTAATATTGCTTTTTATCTGATAAGAAACTTAGATATTTTACCGAAAATTATATGGACGAGGAAGAGGTATTTTAAATTGTATAACTTCATTTGAAATACTCTTTCCCGTCTATCACTTGCATTTTATCACCATGGTATGAAACCTAGATATTTTACCGAATATCAGGTGATGAATGCCATATTTTTGCAACAACTAACACCTATATTATTTTTTCCTTTTTTCTGGTGTTTTAAAATTGATAAAGTCGTTAGGTATTATTTCAACTCGATTGTTTTGTATTTTAATTTTGAATGATTATAAAATTACATGAATCTTGTTTATTCTAGTTAATTGAAAGATTTTAAAGTACTTAAGAATCATATAATTTGTTAAAATAACAAAAATATATGAATCTTGAGAACTTTCAAAGAAAGTTTCAATTAAACCAAGATACTCAAAAAAAATTTTGTAATTTATACTTTTTACAAAATTAATTTCTAGAGTCCTCAGTAGGAAAAAACTATAAAATAATAGTAGAAGATTATGAAGAATTTGGTATTTGAAGAAAATGAAGATGAAGTCGAAGACCAACATTATGAAGAAGATGCAAAAATATGAAGATCATTTAACTGTGTTGTGTTTCTGTAATGTGATACTTTATTATAAAAACGTTTTCAATATCCAAAACTAATGGCCCAATTGAAAGTTACGAAAAAAAGAGTAAATGGCATAAATCATCCCTAAAGTTTTGTAAATATTGCATGTTTCGTCCCTAATGTTACGAAAGTGCAAGGATCGTCCCTGTGAAAAAAATCTTTGGTGCATGTATCGTCCCTACGATACTTGCACCAAAAGCTTCCCAAAAATGACGATACTTGCAACAAAGGTTTCCCCACAGGGACGATTCATGCACTTCCGTAAAATTAGGGTCGAAACATGCAATTTGACCAAATTTTAGACTTTGACTAATTAACTGAGCGACTTAACGTTATTGAAAGACTTCCTGCGTATTAAACTATTAATCTTTCTTTTTGTTCGGTTGGAGTGCAATTAAATTAGAAAAAAGTGTATACATAATTACATATATAGCTATGTAATTTTTGACACCATCTTCTAACTGATTACACACAAACATAGATAACAGTTACATTTCGGGAAATTATTATCAGTTAAATCAAATGTCTCGCAAACAATATGCAAAAGGTCGAGCAAAAGCAGACTTAACACCATTTGCAACCATTTTTTGATTACATGTTTTACAATATATTTTCCTTATCTCAAATGTTTTTATTTGCATTAAAGAAAGTAGTTTGGTTCTAGGATGGATCGAAGAGGGTGTTTAAATACGAGAAGAATATGTGTAGTTGAAGCGGATGAGAAATATGTGCCAATTCAATATATAATATGGACAAAGTATATGTAAAGCTTTACTCCCACCATCCCAAAATATAAGTCCATATTTGACTTTTCAATGTTTTTTTATTTTTATTTTTTATCGTATACTTGATGAAAAGTATACAAAAAAAGTATTACTAGTAACAGATGTATTTAATTAACAATTTGTAAGCAAAATAAAAAAAATATTATTTCATTATATTTATGCATGCGTAAATGTTAAATATACACACGCATAATGTCATAAATTACACGTATGGAAAACCTTAAATGTGATAGTAAGTATTAATAAGAGTACCAACACCCCGGTAATGACGACTGTCATCTGCTCATGCAAAAACCAACAATAGCTTTTTACTATTCTAAAATGCTTTTGTAGAGGGGTTTTTAGCATTGCTTTCAAAGCTTTTTGAAAAGCTTTTTACAAAAGCTTGGTAAAACTCAAAGTCATTCTTCAAAGTCTTTGTTATTAATTGCGGTATGCATTTATTGCATTAAATGCATCAAGTCTTTAAAGACTTGATGCATTGTAGATGCTAGGTCATTACTACTGCGACCATATCAAATCAAATAGTAGCCGGCTGGAAAATGTGTAGACTGAAACAAACAGTGTCATTATTATATGCATGCAACAGTCATTAACACAAAACACACGTCATTTGTATAAATATTACGGAGTACTACGTAATACTCCGTAGATTCCCTTTATTAAAGATTTAAAATAACCATAACAATTTCTGATACAATAACACTTACGTGTCTAATAAACATGTGTTTCTGATACACATATACGATTTGTTATTTATTTATCGACGACCTCATTTATTTTGACATTTCCCACAAATATATTGCTCTCAATAAAATGTTTTTGGTTAGTACGGTCTTTTTATGCACTACTTGGACAAAAGATTGTCTACTTTATTATAAAAATGCTTTCAATATCCATAACTAATGGCCCAATTGAAATTTCATATATATATACAAATATATCTGTATCTATATAGTATTTGTGAAAAGCTTATTTTAAAATCTTCCTTCTTATAATAAGCTTTTGCTGATCGTTTATGGGCTCATGGTTGTTACACCTTTGATCTAGGATTTTGGCTATGACGAGCACATGATAATATTGACGGAATATTCTATGAAAGAAACAATACTATCACAACAAGGTTTTGCCAACTTTTCACCGTTTGTTATTCCAACTAGCCCCAATACTGCTTGATCATTAGTAGTACGTGTTATCTACACTATAACAAGGAATCAAAGATCCTTGAGGCTAAACAAACCTAACAACAAAAGACCCCATGTCTAATGTTCATCAGACCCCTCGTCTGATGTTCCCACACACACTCTTTTAGATGCTTTACATTTTAACACACTTGGTGTTATTGTAATTTCTAAGTACGAAGCACCTTGGAGGTGATGTTCACTTTGTTTCACTGTGAATCATGCACTCACCACTACTTCTATCTAAAGGGGTGTGATCTTCCTTAAGGAGATCATTACAAAATTGATAAGCTTAGTCATCTACTATCTAGCTTATGACTAGGATGTCAAGTCATCACATATCAATGTTTACAACTCACTTTGGAGTGTTCAATTTGATGACTTATGAAAGATATACCTTTGAAGTATTTTGCTCTTCAGCAGAATCCATCAGCAGAAACTTTTTGCTCATCAGCAGAATCTATCAGTGGAAACACTCTTCAGCAGAATTGCACTTAGCGTATTTTGCTTATCATTTCAGTATTCTTCATGTTTCATTCTTCTTGTTTATGATCATCAAATCTATTAAATCTATGGAATATTTAATTCCTTACAGTATTTACGTAATAAAAAAATATTACTCTAATATTGTTAGTTTTTAATATTTGGAAGACTGCAAAATCGATATTTATGTATAATACTATTGTTGAAAACTTAATAAGGCTCGTTTGTAATTGATTACTAATAATAGTTTCGTTATTGCAAATGTTCTAAAAATAACAATAAATGTGAAATGGTGCGGCTTTGGTCGAGAATTGCACACAAATAGGACATCCCGATAAGATACCCGATTAATACGGGGCGGGTTTGGGGGACCATCACGCCCCAATTAGATCCTCAGATGGGGATCGGAAGGTGTTTTGGGATGGGGATGGCCGCCCAGCCCTGTTGCCATCCCTAATTTTTGTAGAAAATGTTACTGTAAAGAAAAAACTATGTTTCTTTTTAGTACTTAAAATAACCACTAAAATCAAAGACAAATACTTTACAATATTGGAAGTAATCTCTAAAATCAAAGACAAATAAATTACAATTCTTCCAAATTAACCAATAATGTTCAAATTGCCTATCAGTTTGATGAATAATCACAAACATAAGTCAAAAGGTTGAATTTGCATTAAACCATAAATATCGGCAACATGGTGGTAGCAGTGGATCTTGAGACAAAACTTGATCTGTAGTTAGCACATCTTATTCATACCCATATTTCCTCCATTGATGACAACTTAAGCTTTTAGTTTCATAAATGAAAAAGTTACCAAAAATGAGGAGTGAAGATTCTATAAATCGCACCGTTAGTCCTCCGTTAGCTATCTTTTGCAAATTTAGTCATTTTATTTTTTATTTTTATTTTTTTATTTTTTTTATTTTTTTTTACACAAAACCAAAATTATATATAAAACCAAAATTCGAAGTTATAAATAAAACGATCAAAATTTATTTTTTTAACGAGCGCGTGCACCCCCTTTTGCAAATTTAGTCCTTAAAAAATAACAATAATAATAAAATTTTGATCGTTTTATTTCGAGTTTTGATTAAACACAATATTCTCGCAGCAACGCGCGGGTGCCCAAACTCGTTTAATTCTCAAAGTCATTTATCATTGTTCTCGAGATTCATATACAACATAATGAAAAAAAAAAAAAAAAAGTCTGTCCTCAAGATTCAAACCATCAATCACATCAAAAGTCATTTTGGCCACACGGGCTAGTATTAAAAAAAAACAAATCTCCTCAACTACCAAAAAACTGCCTTTCATTAATTCCTTTGTGTCTATAAAACTGAAAACTTCTTTTGAATTAGTTCATTCTAAAAAACACAAAAAAATACATTTTGGTTTTCAAAATATCTTTCAGTTGCTTATTTACGATACTGGGGGTTTTAATATTGTTTTTTATCTGATAAGAAACTTAGATATTTTACCGAAAATTATATGGACGAGGAAGAGGTATTTTAAATTGTATAACTTCATTTGAAATACTCTTTCCCATCTATCACTTGCATTTTATTACCATGGTATGAAACCTAGATATTTTACCGAATATCAGGTGATGAATGCCATATTTTTGCAACAACTAACACCTATATTATTTTTTCCTTTTTCCTGGTGTTTTAAAATTGATAAAGTCGTTAGGTATTATTTCAACTCGATTGTTTTGTATTTTAATTTTGAATGATTATAAAATTACATGAATCTTGTTTATTCTAGTTAATTGAAAGATTTTAAAGTACTTAAGAATCATATAATTTGTTAAAATAACAAAAATATATGAATCTTGAGAACTTTTAAAGAAAGTTTCAATTAAACCAAGATACTCAAAATTTTTTTTGTAATTTATACTTTTTACAAAATTAATTTCTAGAGTCCTCAGTAGGAAAAAACTATAAAATAATAGTACAAGATTATGAAGAATTTGGTATTTGAAGAAAATGAAGATGAAGTCGAAGACCAACATTAGGAAGAAGATGCAAAAATATGAAGATCATTTAACTGTGTTGTGTTTCTGTAATGTGATATTTATTTAAAACAAGGGATGAATTAAAATTTCAATATGTATTCGAGTTGTTATGTGATATGTAATTTTTGCATTCGAATTGTAATGTTATATTTAATTTTTATGTTGTGTGATATCTAATTTTTCTTTTATATTGTGATATTTAATTTCTTTTAATTTAGTCGTTTAATTTTCTTTTAATATAAAAGTTATTAATTATTTTTATGTAGTGTGATAATTCAAATAACTCATAATTAAAGTGACACGTGTCGTGGTTAAAACTTGATATTTAAATAAAAAAAACAAAGACTATAAAACTTGAACAATTTCCTTTAAGTATTTAAAAACATTAAGATATATATGCTTAAATATTTGACTTTAAATTTTTTAATCAAACTTGCTAGTCCATCGTTATTTGTTTGCAACCATTTTTTGATTACATGTTTTACAATATATTTTCCTTATCTCAAATGTTTTTATTTGCATTAAAGAAAGTAGTTTGGTTTTAGGATGGATCGAAGAGGGTGTTTAAATACGAGAAGAATATGTGTAGTTGAAGCGGATGAGAAATATGTGCCAATTCAATATATAATATGGACAAAGTATATGTAAAGCTTTACTCCCACCATCCCAAAATATAAGTCCATATTTGACTTTTCAATGTTTTTTTATTTTTATTTTTTACCGTATACTTGATGAAAAGTATACACAAAAAGTATTACTAGTAACAGATGTATTTAATTAACAATTTGTAAGCAAAATAAAAAAAAAAAAATATTATTTCATTATATTTATGCATGCGTAAATGTTAAATATACACACGCATAATGTCATAAATTACACGTATGGAAAACCTTAAATGTGATAGTAAGTATTAATAAGAGTACCAACACCCCGGTAATGACGACTGTCATCTGCTCATGCAAAAACCAACAATAGCTTTTTACTATTCTAAAATGCTTTTGTAGAGGGGTTTTTAGCATTGCTTTCAAAGCTTTTTGAAAAGCTTTTTACAAAAGCTTGGTAAAACTCAAAGTCATTCTTCAAAGTCTTTGTTATTAATTGCGGTATGCATTTATTGCATTAAATGCATCAAGTCTTTAAAGACTTGATGCATTGTAGATGCTAGGTCATTACTACTGCGACCATATCAAATCAAATAGTAGCCGGATGGAAAATGTGTAGACTGAAACAAACAGTGTCATTATTATATTCCTGCAACAGTCATTAACACAAAACACACGTCATTTGTATAAATATTACGGAGTACTACGTAATACTCCGTAGATTCCCTTTATTAAAGATTTAAAATAACCATAACAATTTCTGATACAATAACACTTACGTGTCTAATAAACATGTGTTTCTGATACACATATACGATTTGTTATTTATTTATCGACGACCTCATTTATTTTGACATTTCCCACAAATATATTGCTCTCAATAAAATGTTTTTGGTTAGTACGGTTTTTTTATGCACTACTTGGACAAAAGATTGTCTACTTTATTATAAAAATGCTTTCAATATCCATAACTAATGGCCCAATTGAAATTTCATATATATATACAAATATATCTGTATCTATATAGTATTTACGTAATAAAAAATATTACTCTAATTTTGTTAGTTTTTAATATTTGGAAGACTGCAAAATCGATATTTATGTATAATACTATTGTTGAAAACTTAATAAGGCTCGTTTGTAATTGATTATTAATAATAGTTTCGTTATTGCAAATGTTCTAAAAATAACAATAAATGTGAAATGGTGCGGCTTTGGTCGAGAATTGCACACAAATAGGACATCCCGATAAGATACCCGATTAATACGGGGCGGGTTTGGGGGACCATCACACCCCAATTAGATCCTCAGATGGGGATCGGAAGGCGTTTTGGGATGGGGATGGCCGCCCAGCCCTGTTGCCATCCCTAATTTTTGTAGAAAATGTTACTGTAAGGAAAAAACTATGTTTCTTTTTAGTACTTAAAATAACCACTAAAATCAAAGACAAATACTTTACAATATTGGAAGTAATCTCTAAAATCAAAGACAAATAAATTACAATTCTTCCAAATTAACCAATAATGTTCAAATCGCCTATCAGTTTGATGAATAATCATAAACATAAGTCAAAAGGTTGAATTTGCAATAAACCATAAATATCGGAAACATGGTGGTAGCAGTGGATCTTGAGACAAAACTTGATCTGTAGTTAGCACATCTTATTCATACCCATATTTCCTCCATTGATGACAACTTAAGCTTTTAGTTTCATAAATGAAAAAGTTAGCAAAAATGAGGAGTGAAGATTCTACGAGAAGGGTGTCGGCAGAAAGTTCATGGATCGGTAAGTCACTGACGAGATAGAAGTTGCAGGGGAGGTACCAAAGTGGTGATGATTTGTTAAGTGAAATGGAAGAAAGATGATTTGGGGATATTTTTAAGGCTGTCATAATAGAGAGGAGGTGGGTTTTCTTACCATTTCACATTAAGGATTTTTGTTTGGAACAAGTTTAAAAGAAACATCGTAAATAGCCTTCTTGTGAAAGGAATTGTTACCAAAAAGGACATAAAGCAAAAACTAAACAGCCCCTTATTAATTCGGGTAAAGAAGGAAAGAAACCAAAAACATATCGCATATCATTGATTGTCAGCTTCATTCGGTAGAAATATGAACCAACAAAACAGTTGCCGATGTTTAGAAATACTTTGGTGCAAATAGTAATACCCATCGTTATTTGTTTGCAGCTAAAAATTTTCGTAGATACGCACGTATTCTCTACCAACATTGCTTCCATTAATAGCCTCTGATGATCCACCATTTTTCCGTTCTTGTATAGTTACTACTGAGATCAACGACCATAGAACATTTTTATATGTCCCCACACTCGTGGCTTGCATGGAACTAATTCCCGTGAACCTACCACCAACATTTGTGCAATTGGTGGTGCTGAGGTGGTAGAACGGACGGATTGTGGATAAGCAGTTTGAAAATTTACCACGAACAAGACTTGTTAAACAAAACGTATCCTGTTTAGGGAAACACCTAAAGATGTTATGAAAGGGATTTTTATGGTAGGTTTGATGAAGAGGGTGGTGCTTGAATGTTATTAGCCGTCATTTAAGAACGGCTAAAAGTTATTAGTAATCATTTAAGAAAGGATCTAGATCATAAGATATCCACCCGATCTGATTCCAATTGTTGGTCCGGTTTAACTTGAGCAACTCATGAATTAACGAAATAAACACAAACACGTGCCGTTTGGACATGGAAAATATAACAAGTTTATGATTCATGACAAGCGAAAGACACAATCGGTATATATATATAAAAGATGAGGATGGTTAAAATTACATTTGAGTAACTATATATATAAGCTTAAATTCTCCCGAGTTCCAGTGTGAACTTTTAAAAATTTTGAATAGAGTAATAAATGTAATTATGCTATTCAAACGATAATATCTATAGCCTTAAAAACATTCTAGAATATACATTTTATATTTGAGAACATAGCATTGTTTTTGTCTTCGCAATTATTTTCATTTAGTTATTCAGAATGCAACGATTGTTAATCTTATGAATTGTTAAATAATGTCACTGTTACTGTTGGAAAATATGATTCTAGTTTTTTTTTTTTTTTTTTTTTGAACGGATTATTAGTTGTTAGTGGTTAAGGTAGTAGTGATATCCAATTGGGCATTATGCTGACCCTGAACTCCGCCGTACTTGTTAGTTGTTAGTGGTTCAGGTAGCAGAAAACCGTTTTCGGGGACAATCCATCCGAAAGAAATTTTTCAAATTGAATAATTCGGAAGAGAGGAAAGCAAAAGGCCAGGCAAAACCTTACACATCTAATATCTTTTACACATCAATTCACTGTGGAAAACCTTTACAAAACATTTTTTTAGACCTTTTGACCTTTTGACATCATAGACATCTATTGTACTACTTAAGGGACTGTGTACTGTGGTGCGTCACAACTAGTTTCCATAACCTTTACACATCTCTTAACAAGATATTTTTACTTTAGCTAAACTAGAATCTTAAGCTAGATTAGTTTCGTTTTTTTCTAGACTTTGACTAACTACGTAGGGACTTAAAGCTCTTGATAGACTTCCGGCGTAGTAATGATTATTTTTATTCGGTTGAAGTGCCATTGTTTAGAATAACGTGTTCACTTGCATATATACCCATGTAAAGCTTTGATTCCACCTAAACACCCTCTCTCTCTCTCTCTCTCTCTTGTTGCAATTAATGCACCCTACGTAAACTGATAACTTTGCTCGACATCTGTCTTGACCATTGTGCGACTATTTATTTATTTATTTATTTATTTATTTATTTATTACGGGTTTGTGAAATATGAATGCAACTGTTACGATTTACGAAACTACATATTGATAATTTATGACACCATTTATAGGATTGGGATGCAAGAATGGACTATTTTAATCCACGAAACTTTATCTATACGACTATACTACCTTATAATGTATTTAGAACATCTATATTTAGAAGTCTTAAAATTTTAAGACCAAAAACATTTCTTTATTAGGAAATTAAAATTAACATGCCAACCTTCAAATGTAAATTAAATGTCTTTAATTGTGCCAACTTTAATATTCATAAAACCATTTACTTGAGTTGTAACAGCCCATTTAATCCATCATCATCATGTAGTAAATGTGTTGATGGATTAGTAGTTGGACTATTCGATAATCTGGACCATTAATGGGCTTATCCACATGGGCGGGTAGTTTTATCCTTAAAATTATGGTAAATGTGTTGATAGATTAGTAGTTTAGTCATTTTATTTGAAGATTTATTTGTAACGAGCGGGGATGCCCGCGCTTTGCTGCGGGAGTTGTGTGTCGATGAATGAAATGCACTACATACATATTCACCTAACAACTACATCATAATTGAAATACATACATAATCAGACAAACTTTTTGAGCAATTCTCCCAGCATAATGACCATCTGGCCTTGCCTTCTTCTTGTAATCCACTCATCAAGTCATCACAAAAAAGTCAATCACAAAAAAGTCATCATTTTCAATGTTAAAAATCTGTAGGAAATCATAGTATCTAGGTGATGAGATACATATAAAACTTGTAAATCTCTAAGTTACATTCCATTGACATTTAAAAAAAAAAAAACGAATGCGCACAACTGAGCGGTTTGTATATAACTTGCAAAACAAAAATTACAAAACGAACGTATCTGTTTTGACCCGTTACCCAACCTCACTGAAATTATGCTTCTCCTAAGCCTCCGCCATTCTTGTTTTTGTTCGTTAGCCGATTCAGCAGCAGTGGGTTTGTTGACTGTGATTAGAAGGAAATGGTTAAGAGATAAGTCCGTCAACAGTCATACACATCTATTAAAACATAACTGGACAAATTAAAGAATATGTATGGTTTGGTTATTTAGTTGCAAGCTCATAATCCGCTTAAACAAACGTGTCATACTCTTAAAGTAAGTATATCATTGAACTTGTATTGTTTCAACTTTCTGCTTGAAAAAGGATTGGCCAAGAACTTAGTTAAAGATATTCAGTACTATACTACTACAATTCAATTCTAGTTAAGAAGATGTATGTGTGTAGTCATGATAATAAAAGCAAACAAACAGCTTAAAATTTTTCAAATTTCCTGACGGCAGGCTAAAAACTAAGTTATTCCAAACACCCCTTAGCCACCTAATGATTTATTGCCACTATTAATTACTTCCAAATCTAATGTTTTCCAACAAATATTTGATTATCAGTACGTGAAGTGCAACCTTGATCCATTTATCCATTTATTAATCGCCTAATAACATCAAAATTAGGCCGAAGTTTTGATAAGCGGAATGGAACATCTTTTTTGAGACATCGCATAACGCCGTCAATACATACCTCAAAACTGGTGGTGGGATCTTCAGAGATGTTGCAACCATGGACGTACTGCTTACCCTCAAAAGACCAGGGCATGACCTACAGAACATTTATGAAAGGCAACGATTTCCAATTACACTAAAAACTGAAGTGGAGAAAACAAAAAGTAAAAGCTTCACGTGCTTACCCTTAACCTGCACTCTCGGATATCAAGAATAAAGAGCTTACATGGTGGCAAAAATTTTGTAGCTAGCCACTGTGTTCTTCTTTTGGTGGTGTTAATTTCTGTAGCATCTTCTTTGTGAAATCATGTGTCTTTGCATGGTTGGTGGAAGTGCCACCGTGTTGTCCAGAACAATAACCTAAAAAAAAGTTGGTGAACCATTGGTAACTAAAGATAATAGTAACATAATATGCAGAATGTATAGCAAATTTGTATAGGCACTTACTTCAATCAAATGGTTGAATATGCTTGGCGAAAGCAGGCAAGCCAACTGATGCGTCGGTACCTGGTACATCAACATGCAAACAGTTAACAAAACATCAGCAAGGGAAAAAAGGGTAGACCAGTATGAAAAATGATTGATGATTTAGCATTAAGTAGTTACGAAAGTGATGCACATACAAAGGAACCAAATAAAAAAGTCTTCACATATAATAGGCAACCGTTAAAGATATGCTAGAACCAACTTGCCTATAGCTGGTATTTCTTGTTGACAGGTATCGAGACCCGAAACATCAGATACAACATTCATTCATTAAGATGTACTTATAATATTATGATTATGTTGAAGGCAAACCTATTAACATTAACAGATTTCGTGAGCACTGAAACAGACCATAAGAGTTATAA
The DNA here is from genome assembly GCA_030686995.1 of Artemisia argyi. Classification (NCBI taxonomy): domain Eukaryota; kingdom Viridiplantae; phylum Streptophyta; class Magnoliopsida; order Asterales; family Asteraceae; genus Artemisia; species Artemisia argyi. Next base: position 225,472,014 of record CM060703.1, on the reverse strand, counting down.
AAATCCAAAAAAAGGAACCTTGAATTAGATCAGGATAAAGTGTAAAGAATCATAACTTGTGTACCGATGAAATAAACGGCAAATGACCCAAGCTGCCCAAAATGCACATACCGAAGCTCAGCTTGTCGCGTAACCATCCCAATCGTCTCTTGAACATTGAAACTTTCAGTTTCTGAATCTGTGGCTGCGTCATTGTTCCCTACACGGGCTACATCGGCGACTCCCTATAAAATTGGTCAGATTTCACGTTTACGATGTGTTTGAATTAGCTCATTTTACTGGCCTACTCTCTTATTTGAATTGGTAGAAGCTCATAAACTCACTTTTTTTGGTTATGAAAGAGCTTATCAAATTTATCTGATGTACTTATTCAAGTACAAAAGGTCAACCTAATAGCCTCATAAACCAAAAGGAATGACCTCATGAACTTTTCCAAATACAGTTGACCTATAAGCTGGTAAAATAACCTAATCCAAATACACCCTTAATATTTTTCCCTATTGGATGTTTTTTACAATAAACCTCTATAAAAGCAATATAAGTTAAGGGGCTAACCTGATGTGGCATGTTCAGTTCAAACGAATGGTGGCCTTAATAACAAAAGTCCTTTAGGAAGTTTTACGCAATTGGTTGTTTTGATAACCTGTAAGCGCAAACAAAAGCAATTGATGAAATTAAAAGGCATTCAATTGGATACTTTGAGAATTATTGGTATATCTTAATATTATAATCTTAATATTCTAATGATCAGTGATCAGTCAATCCATAACCATAACTGATTATATCAATGATCAGTCAACCAAACATGAATAGCATATAAAATTTTCATAAGAAAGCATACCTAAAACTTAGAACACCAGTAAAATCAATTCCCAATCGATTTTAAGGTTAACGAACTTACCTAATTAAGTCCTCTTTTCAATCTTGAAATTGAACAACATGGCCTCATAAATCTTCAGCTTCTTTCTTTGGAATCTTGTAAAAACATATACTTGGAAGCATCTGACCACTGAAAACAAAAATAGATAAAAAGGACTGAAACTTACTGTGAATATATTTTTGCAAACAAAAATTTCATACCTCTTTGTTAAAACAAAATATTAATAAATAATAACAAAAACCCATACGAAAAACAACAAACTAATAATCGAGAAGTAAATTTGTTACCTGGGTTCATAAGGACACTAATTAATAATAGTAATAGATGAGTGTGGTTTTAGAGAGTGGAAGATGAGATTGATAGGGATGTCTGGAAGCTTCAAGAGGGTGTGGATCTTTTTAATTTAATCAGTGAGTAATAACAATTTGTGGTGTTAATACACAAACAGTGAAGTACAATCCGCTAAAGGCTATTTACTGTGCGAACCACTGTTCACGCGACATTGTACAACAATTTTATGCGCGGAGCAAATTCTCATGTTTAGATATATATATATATATATATATATATATATATATATATATATATATATATATATATATATATATATATATATAATGTTTTAGATGTATTTGAATTATTATGTAATCGTAAAAAAAAGTTGAAAAAAAAGATGTTTGGTCGGCTTACTATGCTTAAAAGAGGACATGAAAAACATTTGTTCGCCATAAAAATAGTCATCGAGTACCCGCCGCCGCATTGCGCGGGTACTCTTCTAGTAGAATATGACGAGTTGGAACTTCACCCTCACAACGCTTTTATTGGAAGGCAATGTACTAATCGCTAAAATAATTGTAGTATGCTTTTGTTATTAGGTGTGAAACTACTACTCGCTAAAATAATTGGTTGGTTAAGTATGCTTCTGTTTGGTTAAATTTCTTGTTTCGTACTCCCGAAAATGATAGTACTCTTATTTTAGTTAGGCTTCAACCCAGATATCTCCCCAAATTCTTCAATAGCTGTGCTTTTAAAACCTGCACATAATCCATATTCCCATAATAGAACATGAGAAGATCATCAGCATAGCATACATGTGTAATTCTCATAGATCTACACCCATACTGAAACTGAAACATCTCACTTTCATCCACTTTGTGTTTGACAATTACTGACAGAATTTCCATCACAAGGGTAAACAGATATGGTGAAAGCAGTAGTAGTCACACACTTGATAATCCACTCAACCACTTGTCATGAAATCCAAATGCATGTAAAATTTGTTATCAAAAAAATTTTTTTTTTTGAACGGCGAGTTAGTAGTTAGTGATTCGAGTTTATATTGAATTACTAAACTTCTAAATCAGCTTTAATACTCTATAATTTAAATTAACTTTAATACTCTATAATTTAATTATTATAAGTCCGTCTTTCACAAGAAATGAGAGTTTCAAACATGAACCGAAAATTAATCCCGAACATTACGAAAAAAACAATTAGATCCAACCTGTGTGCATCGCATGGGTCCTGAGGAAGTCCAAACCTGTGTGCATCGCATTGGGATGAATATAAAAGGTTTCCAACATTAATGTCATCGCTTCATATTTAAAATAATTTATGTAACTTATACATATTAAAATCTTATTTGAAGAGACTCTTTTCAATGTAATATCTTGAAAAAAATCTCGTTCACATATACTCTTTTAATGTCAATAAACTATTTTAAATGTGTGACATGCTGGGAAATGTGATACGATCACAACTTAGATATATAATGACGAAAATAAGTGTCGAAGATTACGTTAGAAAAACTTTTATACAGCCAATGTGCAACTCAATAAAGTATTTTAAATACTTATAAAGCTTAGCAAATGTGTGACACCATGACAACTTAAATATAAAATGATGAAAGTAAATGCCGAACATTACGCTATGAAAACTTCTATACAGCCCATATGCGTCACACACATTTTAAATCTATGAAAACTTCTATACCGCCCATGTGCATCGCACTGGCATTGTTGACTATCATAATAAATAGTTGTATAACTTAGCCGGATGTATTAATATTAGTTAGTTCCAATAAAAAACGATCGAGTCAATACCAAAATAAATAGACAAAAAATATTACGTAAAAAATACATCTTAAAAGATTACATGTCAATAGACTATTTTAAATACGTATCATTTTACAAAATGTATGCTACCACGACAAGTTATACATATATAATGACAAAAATATGTCTCGAATATAAAATTACGAAAATAAAAGACAGGTATTAAACTTTGAAAACTTCTATACAGCCCATTTGCATCGCACGGGCTTTCGTGACTATGAACATTTAGATTGAGCCCGTGTGCATCGCACATGTCTGAATGCCTAGTAATAATTAAAAATAGAGTACTAATTGTAATTTAATTTTAATAAACTAGCGGGGTAGCCCGCGCGTTGCCGCGGATTTGTTATTTTTTTTATGGTGTTGTATTTGTGTTTTGTATTGTTTTTGTTATTTGTTTTTTTTTTAAACAAAAATGAATGACCGTATGATAAAATGTTTTTGTGCAAGTTTTGTATTTTTTTTATTTAAGGAAGTCTAGAAAAAAAAAAAAAAAAATACAGTACATGCTACAGTACCGTACAACATGGGACAGCACAGTGTGTACTGTTCATCCAACTGTTTCGTACGACAAATTTATGCGTGATACTGTTCATGTACCGTAAAAACTGCTGTTTTAATATTTATTTTTATTATTATATATATTTATATATATTTATAATTATAATATAATTATAATATAATATAATTTATAATTATAATATACGTAGTAGTTTTTTTGAACCTTCTAGAATGTACATCTTATATTTGGCCTTTGGGAACGAATCCTTTTAGTTTTTGAATTTTGACTTTGCAAATTCATAATATTAATGGTTCATGAAATTTGGGACTCTTAAGGCAAGAAGTACTCGATGTGTATAAACACGTAATCGGGTCAAGCATACCAAAAACTACTTGCATGTTCTCATTGACCTAATTAGTCAGGAGTTGTGTCTAATTAGTCATTGACAAACAAGAGTCACGAAATGCGTACTCCTAGTCCAAGCAACACTCCGCAAACTGAGAGCACCGGAGGTAACTCATTTGTTGTAATTATATGACAGTTTTTATTACCACTTTTTGCAAGAAATGCCTCTGGGGCACAAGTTAGAAAAACACTTTGGAGTAATATAGGGGAATTATATGATAAAAAAAATTCTTACGTGGGTTTTAAGGAATTCAGGATCCTCTCATGTTTTATGATTGTACATTGTCATTATTGCAAAACATTTATTTTATTTTAATTCAAATGCATCAGGTTTCCCTTTAATATACTAAACACACTGAAAAGTGAAAACCCATTTGCTGTTTTGATTGGTGTTTGTGGATGTGACTTCAGGTTCGAGGGAGGGACTGATAACTTCAGACTTCTTTCATTTTTTTAATTATAAAGATTTTTATGAAACGGTGATATTGTAAAACCAACCGCGATATTAAGCGTCTTTACATGTAAAAGTTTACGGTTATATTAACAATATTAATAAAGAGCAAACTAGGGTTCCTGTTCCTCTTGTGCTTGTTCTGTGAGAGAAAATGGCTTGGATACTATTCTTTGCTTCTTTGAAGTAAATCCCAGCCATTGGTGAACCATGGAATCATCTCAGCCTTTGATTGGTTTTGGCGCCAAAAGTGAGTTGTGGATTGCCAGGTTGGAGGTAAAATATCTCATGGAGATTTGAGGGAGCAATGGGGTGGCTAGAGCAGGTGTTGGTGTAGTGTGGAGGAGACAAGGTTCTGGGAGATTGTGGGATTTGCTTCTGGTTCTGTTTTGTTGGGAATACTTTTCCAATACTCGACGTCTGTTGGATCAAATTTTACTCCGATCACGCCTTCATTAGAAACAAATCATAAAATACTACGGAGTAGATAAGTTAATTACTACAACAAAAAAATAAAAATATACCTGAATTAATGGAAAAGTATCTTTTAGTGAAGATAAATATAATCAAAAGCAGACTTAACACCATTTGCAACCATTTTTTGATTACATGTTTTACAATACATTTTCCTTATCTCAAATGTTTTTATTTGCATTAAAGAAAGTAGTTTGGTTCTAGGATGGATCCAAGAGGGTGTTTAAATACGAGAAGAATATGTGTAGTTGAAGCGGATGAGAAATATGTGCCAATTCAATATATAATATGGACAAAGTATATGTAAAGCTTTACTCCCTCCATCCCAAAATATAAGTCCATATTTGACTTTTCAATTTTTTTTTTTTTTTTTTTTTTTTTTTTTTTTTTTTTTTACCGTATACTTGATGAAAAGTATAAAAAAAGTATTATTAGAAACAGATGTATTTAATTACTAACAATTTGTAAACAAAATAAAAAAAACATTATTTCTGCCTAATTATGCATCCGTAAATGTTAAATATACACACGCATAATGTCATAAATTGCACGTATGGAAAACCTCAAATGTGATAGTATGTATTAAGGGAACCAACACCCCGGTAATGACGACTGTCATCTGCAATGCAAAAACCAACAATAGCTCTTTACTATTCTAAAATGCTTTTTTAGAATCTGTAACTCAAAAATTAAAGAGAAAGAAAATGAGTCATAATAATACACAGGTAGAGGAAGTAAGTGGTTGTGTAATTGGTCTCGGTATCAAAAGTGGGAACAAAACTTGAGGGGGTGGTGCAAAGATAGAGGTGTTGGAATTTCATCAAGTAGAACTATCTTTAGGGCGCGCATTGCTCCTGGTGTAAATAGGTCTAAGTAAAAAAAGTACAAATTAAACAGTAACCCTAAAGTATTTTCAACTCATCCACACGTGACGCGTTTACCGAAAAAACCGAGAACGTTCTCTCCTTTAAAAATGGACATAGCATATATTTAAATTGACAAAATTACAAAATAAAAATATTATCACGAATTTACCAAACAACGAATGAGAACACAATACACAGAGTGCGATCATATCTCTGACGACAGAAAATTTGTGATCGACCAGTTTTTGTACGATGAATTTCGCAAAGATCATGCCGTTGTTGAGACATTGCATGGCGTGAAAATTACTGCAGAGGCAACTGTCACACAAGAGGTTGCCTCACAGAGGATGGGTTTTTTTCCATTCCCAAAAAGGTCACTAATCTCGCTACAAACATGCAGCGAATTTAAAACCATCCACGTGTCGTGCTTTGGTTAATCTAAAAACAAAAAAAATAAAAAATAAATAAAACTCACATAAAAGTTTGCAGCGAATTACAATACTTGAGGGCCCACTAAAAAAAATATGTAATTCACATATATATTGCAGCGAATTACAATATTCGAGGGACCAATTGAATAAAATAAATATATATAATATGTAATTCACATATGTATTGCAGCGAATTACAAAAGTATGGGCGCCACAACATTTTTTTTTTAATTTAAAAAATAAAACTTACCAAAATCACCCTAAACATTTTATTATTTACAACTTTTTTATATAACAAACTTATTCGTCAAATATTTATCAAATATATAGCGAATTCATAAATAAAAACAATACCGTTGCGAAGAGCTCTGGATTACGAACAAAACGAGCCCAATATTGATATGCTTTTGATGAACGTACGATTTTAAAAAAAAATGTTAAATTTTGATAAATAAGTTTAGGGTGGTTTTGGTAAGTTTTATTTTTTAATTTGAAAAAAGTTGTAATGTATATATTTATCAAACTTTAACTTTTTTTTATAAAATCGTACGTGTATCAAAAGCATATCAATATTTGTTTCGTTTTGTTCGTAATTTAGAGCTCTTCGCAACGGTATTTTTTCATTAACGAATTCGCTCTATATTTGTTAAATATTTGACGAATAAAGTTTGTTATATAAAAAAGTTGTAAATATTAAAAACTTTAGGGTGTTTTTCGGTAAGTTTTATTTTTTTAATTTCAAAAGTTTGTTGATCGCTGCAAGTTTGATGTGAATTATTATTTTTTTTATTGTAGTGGGCCTAGAATACCGGAGAGAGAAACAAATCGATGCAAGTGAGAAGCGAATTACTTCTTTTTTTTATTTTTTATTTTTAAAATTAACGAGAGCAAGACACGTGGAAGTATTGTATTTCGCTGCAAGATTGCAGCGAGTTTAGTGGCCTTCTAGGGAACACAAAAAAAACCAACCCTTTGCGAGGCAGCCTGTTTTAACAGGTGCCTCTGCAGTAATTTTCGCTTGCATGGCTGTGTGAGTCAGATACATGCCAAATCAAACAAGATTCCTTGGAGTTTTGAAGAAAATGTGGAAGCTGCTATGGTTGAACATCTCGAGATTCAAACAACAATCACATCAAAAACTCATTTACTCTTTTTATAAAAACCTTCCATTCATTTACTCTCTTTTAAACTATCAAAAAAATCGAAAAAAGTGTTATTTCTTTTACTTGATTTTTTAAGATCATGGAAGATATTATCGTGTTTTTGGTTTTTTTTTTTTTTTTTTTTTTTTTTTTTTTTTTCGTTTTTTGTTTTTGTTTCTTTGTTTTTGTTTTTTTTAGTCATTAATATTATTTTTTTTAACTTCATTCGAATATTTAACGTCTTAACATTATGATTGTTATAATAATAAAGTTTATATGATATATATTACAGTTATACTGATATTAAAATTATAATTATTATGTAAAGTTGGTTAATCTGATTTAAGTGAATGATTGTTTAGGTTGATTAAAGGTACTGCCACTGATCTATTTATCAAATGATGTACTTTGATATTTAAAATTCATGAACATTTATTTTATTTTAATTCAAATGTAGTATCAGGTTCCCCTTTAATATGCTAAAGGGGTGTAAACGAGTCGAGCTTTTAACGAGCTACTCGAGCTCGAGCTCGTTTAACTCGAGTCGAGCTTGATAATTTTCGAGCTCGAGTCGAGCTCAAACAAAATGTAGAGCTCGAATAATTTCACGAGCCGAGCTTTTTAAACTTTTATTTAGCTCGGCTCGTTCGAAATCTCGTTTAATTATTCGAGCCTAACGAGCCAAACGAGCTACTCAAGCTAAACGAGCTAATCGAGCTTAATATTATGTAGTATCAAAATATTTTAATTATAATTATTTAATTACTATTAGTATTAAAGGTTAAATTTAAAACCAAAACTAATAATATGTTAACATGAAATATCTACACTTTAGTTATATATAAAATATAAACATAAACTAATAAGCTTGGGCTTTTGTTTTTATAGACCCCATATTTCATTCCTTTTGTCTCACTCATCCAATGTGGGATGTAAAATTGAATCTTTTTTCTTTTCTTTCTTTCATTCAAGCTTACAAGTATTACTTGGATTCTTAATATATATAAATAAGTTAAATGTGTTAAATAAATTCTTACTCATATATTTTTATTGATTATATAATTGTTACTATTAGTTTTATATTAGTTAAGTGTTTTATAAAAAAGTAATTAATATGTTTAATAACCCTTTATCAAATATACAAATGAATTAAATCCAATAATAAATACCTCTAAATAAGAAGTATGAATCATTAGATGATTTCAAGTTTTCAACGAATCTCACTCGTATAGCTCACGTGATGTTGAGAGTTATATCAAGGTTTTTGTGATTAATAATACAACATATGTATGTATATTGTATATAAACGATTCAATTTTATGATTTTCACGCTTACACACACAAAAGACACATACAATGAAATTGAAAATATGTGTTATAACATGTGACACATATATATGATACTGAAATATATATACACACACATATGACACGTACATATGAAAGCCAACTATGTGTTGGACACACATATGAAAGCCAATTATGTTTTTTTGAACAACTTGATTCTTGTTTTTTCTATCCTTGAAAGACTCCATTTCATTTTTTTGAACGACTAATATTTGTTTGAATGACTCCATTTCATTTTTTTGAACGACTAATATTTATATATATATAAAATTACTAAGTATTTATATTGAATTACTAAAATACTAAAAAATAATATACCATATCAAATCAAATAGTAGCCGGCTGGAAAATGTGTAGACTGAAACAAACAGTGTCATTATTATATTCCTGCAACAGTCATTAACACAAAACACACGTCATTTGTAAAAATACTAGAATAAATGGTCTTACATTCGTAATTAAAGTACTTGTCCCCGGCTTTCTTGGTTTTTATGTTTTTTTTGAACAACTTGATTCTTGTTTTTTCTATCCTTGAACAACTCCATTTCATTTTTTTGAACGACTAATATTTGTTTGAACGACTCCATTTCATTTTTTTGAACGACTCGATTTCATTTTTTTGAACGACTCCATTTCATTTTTTTGAACGACTCCATGACATTGACGATGTAATATGGTCAATTTGGAAATTTCAGAACTCATAAATTAAAGCACACACAATCAACTTATGACATTGTTTTGTTTGTTCTAATAAAGTTTAGTTACGTATATTATACATACGACGTGTGTTATTTATTAATGCTTTATCACGTATTATTTATTACAGTATTATTTATATTTATCACAAATCCTAATCTAATAATGACACTCGGCACTGTATGTTTCAGTCTATGCTTTTTCCAGGCGGCTAATATTCGATTGATGTTTGTCAGTGATAATGGTCTCATAGCCATCATTACCTGGTGTTTATAGTTTATGGTTATCGGGTTTGTAGTTGAATAATAATTTATTACGGTGTATTTATTTATCTATAGCAAAAGCAATATTTTAATAAATTACTGTAGCGCCACTCACAAAAACACTATACCAGAAACATTTTTTTTAGTAACATGGGAATAGTATAAATGTAATATTAACTAGGTAGTTTTCTTGGCCGTGCTTGGCACGGCCCAAGGAAGTCGATATATGTTATGCGGGTAGATTGCGTGTAGTTTTATGTTGAATTCAAAGAGTATTAAACCTTTACTGTATCAGCACAATCATTTTACATGAATAAAATATACACATTAATCAAAATTTTAGAACTTTGTATTTTAATAACAAAAATTAAAAATTAAAAATAAAAAAAATATAAAAAATGACTACACGGAACAACAAAAATTGACAAGTTAGATGCATTATCAAATAATCAGCCCTTTCATAAAACAATTTGGCAGACCAAAGACACGTCACATTTAAGCTTGCTAAATTATTATCAGTTAAAACAAATGTCTCGAAAAGAATATGCAAAAGGTCGAGCAAAACAAAGCATATAGAGATCAGACATCATTCATAGGGTATGGTAACTTGGTGTTTATTCTATAATTGGGTCTTTTAGATGGAAAATATTTTATCTAAACTACTACTATATAATGCATTTGAGACAATTCTATAATTAGAAAGGCATAAAATTCGGATTTTTACTTGCTTATTATGGAAGGATTTCAAAATTAATTGGTTAGGAAGCAAGTTGGTTTGGAAGTTTGTAATAAAGCAGGTTGGTGTTCAAATTAAAATTATTTGGCTTAACCCATCTCTACTCTACTTATAAAGCATAAAGACAACTAAATGTGTAATATAGTCGTAGTAACATGCAAAAAAAAAAAAAAAAAAAAAAAAAAAAGGGCAAAATAAAATTTAGAATCGCTGAAAAAAAATAGAAAAAAGAATCGTTTTCATGGGTTAATGGTATTATGATACCATGATTTTTTTAATATCGCCGTAATTTTTTAGTATCGCAATGAAAAAAAACAATGATATTAAGTTTATTACTAATATAAAAGTAACTTTTTCAATACACGGTTCAGTTTTACATGTAAAAAAACTTAATATCGCGTCGGTTTTATATTATCTGCGTAACTATCATATAATCCTTTTATAATACCCTTAATATCACGGTAGCACTCATAATCACAAAACAAAAAGTGCGTCGAAAAATCTGCAAAAATAAAAAAGCAAAGAATACAACAATAGGAAAAAATTAAAAAAACTCGTCTTAGTGGTAAACGAGTGGGAGCACCCGCGCGTTGCTGCGACAAGAATATTAAATAGTAAATGCCGAACATTACGCTAGGAAAACTTCTATACAACCCATATGCGTCGCACACATTTTAAATCTATGAAAACTTCTATACCGCCCATGTGCATCCCACGGGCATTGTTGACTATCATAATAAATAGTTGTATAACTTAGCCGGATGTATTAATATTAGTTACTTCCAATAAAAAACGATCGAGTCAATACCAAAATAAATAGACAAAATATATTATGTAAAAAATACATCTTAAAAGATTACATGTCAATAGACTATTTTAAATATCTATCATGTTTACAAAATGTATTCTACCACGACAACTTATATATATATAATGACAAAAATACGTCTCAAATATAAAATTACGAAAATAAAAGACGGGTATTAAACTTTGAAAACTTCTATACAACCCATTTGTCCAAGCCGTATTACCCCATTCCTGAATCCAAGCCGAAGCATGGAAACAACACAGGATGACCTGATTACAAAACTAAGGTGTAAAAAGCTACCCAGCACAACATAGAACATACAGCAATTGTTCCAAGCAGCCTACCTACTTACAAAATATAGTACATGCTCAAAGAACAACCAAAACATAAAGTATCAATTTTTTTCCAGCCTGCCCATTAACAAGTTTTACCACGCATCAGCAAACCTCGAACCGTATCACACCATTAACTACGCTTGTCTCATCACGGAGAAAGAACCGAAGGGAGTTCCCAAGGGTGAAAACGGCATGTTTCCTCAATGTTTTTAAAGTTGATGCTGAAACCATTTTAGTTTCTGAATCCCTCTCACGTACAACAAAATTATACTCTTTGTTTTCGTGCCTTAAAATCGCTGAAGCAAATCCACGCAGTTTGTGTTGGCCCACATATTTAGATGGGATTTTCTGTTAACACATATGAAAATTTAGCATTAGATTGTACGCATTGAACTCAACATTAACACTCATGTGACTTTATTTGTTTATCTATTACCTTGGCGGTTTAGAAACTTAACGATGAACATATCATTATGACTCAAAAATTTTGTGGTAATTAATGTAATCAAGGAAAATGTTGCACTCGTCAACAAGCTTTTTACCAAACTATCATTCATTCTTTCTAATAATAACCTGAGCAATAACAATTTAGATTTAATAACACACTTACAATATGGTGGCCATTCAATATCTCTGATGTTAGTTTCATGTAAAAAACTCTATACTCCCGATCATGACGTGTGAAACCGAGACTTGCAACACCAACTCTTCCTTGCCTCATCATAATCTGAAATTAAGGTTACAAAACTTAATTACAGATAAACAAAATATGATACAGTAATAATATATCTTCAATGTACGTAATGTTATTGCATTAAAAAATCACCTTCTTCGTCTCCGATATGACGTAATGCGTTTGATGATTGCACAACGGTTGAGTAAGTTTTAACTGTTGTCAGAGCAGATCCGTCGTCTTCAAAAAACACAACATTAAACACTCCTTTAGACACTGCCGTCAACACAAACCACTGACCAACTTTGAGATTTAATTTCTCTCTCATAGTCCACCATCCAGGTCCATAAATGGACAATTCCGATTCATCATGTTGGATTAGAATCTCTACGTATACCTCGTAGTCAGTGGCATTTATCGTAATTCTCGCCGTCGTAGATATCACCTTGTCTTTTATCGTATCAGGGTCAATAAATTTGCTCAGAAATTGCGACGGCACTGCCTGTTTCTTTAAAATTAAAACGTTTGAACAAACACAACATATATAATTCACTAATTACCTGGAAAGAAGACACGATATCTTTTTGAAATGCTCTAAGTTGGAGTAAACAGCGCCAATACGTGTCGCTTGTTTGTTCGTAACCATGGTTCTCAAGCCCCATTTCGTTGTATGTGGTTACGTAGAAGGTGTCTTCGCCTTCTTCGACAAAATGTATGAACTGAACCTGGTTGTTTATGTTTTGGTTCACAAAGTCTGTCCATCTAATGCCAACAAGAGCCCAAACATTTTCACTCACTTCTTTCAGTTGCACTTCTTCCCATCTGCGTCCTTGACAGTTAAGCAGGTGAACATAGTTATGATCGTGGTGTGATCCTCCAAGTATGCAGTTCTTATGTAGGACCTGTCCAATTTAGTGTTCAAACGTTACCATTTTCTAAAAACAGCTTATTACTAAAGTCAAAATATAAACGCAGATGTTTGGTGTAAAATCTAAATGTAGGATGATTTCGAAAAGCTGTTCTAAGTATAGGATGATCTTGAATTTTTCCTCTAACTGTAGGATCGCCAACTTTTCGTTTTCAATAATTAGAACAACTTTTTCAAATCATCCCATAGTTAGAACAACTTTCTTAAATCATCCTACTTTCAGAATTTTCTCAGATATTTCTGACAACTGACCAGTCCATTAGGAAGATTAGCATCATCTGAATCAATAAAGGAGATAAACTGATTTCCAAACATTTTTTCTGCATTAAAGTAAACTAAATTTAAATAGTAGTTGATTTACATACTTATTTTTATGGAACCTAACATTATATACATGGCAGGCACGGATGCATAATTGTTACAAACTATAAGTAAGACAAAGGAGTGAAGGACCACAAAACAAAGTCATGAAACAGCAACAACACAAAGACAAAGGACCTCGAAAAGGAACCAACAAACACTAAAAATATCCTATCTAGAGTGTATAAAGGGTAAGGGTTATTTGGTTATTATCTAAAGTTATCAAAAAATATTTATAACACGAAACTCCATATAATATATTTAAAATTCAACCACTAGTGTTTTATAAGGGCATTGGTTAAGAAGGCATGAGCCTTAAATAAAAACATACAGGACTCACACATTAAGTACACTATTCAAATTAAAATATATTTTTTTAGTCCTTTTTTGTGGGTCCATACCCTTCTTAACCAATGCCCTTAGGGCATTAGTTAGACAATCCCTTTATTAATTACCACATTTTTTTAAAAGTTTTTATTTTCATAAATTTGACACATATTTTTATGTGTTTTTTAACCGCAATCAAATTCTCCACCAAATTTATTAAAGTTTGACCAAAATCAATTCAATTTTGAATTTTTATTATTATTACTCCGTATTTTTTTTTTTGAACAGAAATAGCATTTCACTCCTCACAAATGGAGGTATTTTGAACACAACAAGTTACATCGAATATAAAGGGCAAAATCGAAATCGACTTGCCAAATAAAATACACAAGGTAACAAGTTACGAATGAAAACGTTTGAAAACGGACGAAAACGAACGAAAATGTAAGAAAACTATGAATAATAAAGAAAGAAAGAAAAAAATGAATAATAAAAATGAGAAAAAGACAAAGGAAAAGGAAAAAAATAAAAATAAAAACATGCCTTTAGGTTTCCATATTTAATCTTAGGTTAATAATATCCACCGTTAGATCAAACTAGATGGATGGTGGGGATTTGTCTATTCGTATGCACCAAAATAACGGTATTCAAAATAAAGTGACTCTTCATAATTAATAACCTCGATAAAATTAACAATTTGTCCAGTACCAGCTTGCTCCTCTCAATACATCACAACAGGAGGTTAGGATGGTCATCATGGAGGGTGAGTGTTTCCAAGTAACCGAAGCCTTTCTTAGAGAAGGAAATGTAGCTAGGTTACCTTAGAAGAGCCCCCCATGGATGGGTTATGGGTTCCTAGTGAAGCCACACACTTATCTGTCTTTACCATTGTGGGTGTTGCGGGTTGAATGGTTTAGATGGAAAGTGATGTGGAAATGTAGCTAGATGGTGGGTGCTTTAATGGTGAATAAATAGTAAACTGGCATGGTTTCTGTTATAGTGCAGTTTAGCTCTGAAAATGGTTACAATTCTGTTCTGTCAGAGATGTTGAACCTTTGGTATTCGATATCAGACATGACTGTATCTGATATTGGACTTAGAATAGCATAGTGTCTGCTACTTTGAATGTTTACTGGTTGAAGCATGTTTCAATCCAGTGTATCAAATAGTGTAACTTGTGTAAAGTTTTGATATTAATGTAAATTCACCTTTTGCAAAAAAAAAAAAAAAAAAAAAAAAAAAAAAAAAAACATTCATTACTATACTTTCATTAATTTCTTTAATGCCTTGATTCATAACACGTTTGTTGGAACCTAAGTTTTTACTATTTTGTCAAGTCTCGGTCATTGGTAATAATAGGTTGCTTAAGTTATTTACTACTTACACTAATGTAATGTTACAAGTTTACTAGGCTTAAGTATAATGATCCATGGGCTTTAAGCCCATACGAAATTCATGTAAGGAAGGAGAGGGAGTGTTGCCCTAGCTCCTTCCCTATAAATAGAAGCCTTAGGTCTATGTAATACTTGGTTGGTTATTTGAAAACATTAAGGAAACTCTTGCATTTCATTTTCTCAAATTTCTTATAATCATCCCACTCTCATTCTCATCTCATTTCTCTCATCATTATACTTGTGTTTAATAAATGGTGACCTAACAAGTGGTATCATTCGCTAGAGGAAGGTGTAGTTATTGTTTTCATTGTTTTCTACCTTAAAAGTCGTTTTTTTATCGAATTTTTTGTGAAAATTTTAAACTTTCTTGTTTGTTTCTTGTTTTTTCTCACATCTTTGCTTACAAACTTGTGTTTAAAATCAAAACAAACCAAAAAGTTTTCTACTTTCTTTAAGATCTACTCATTTTACACACAAAAGTACAAGTATCTTGAAATAAAAACGAGTTTTAGGATTGCTTTCTTTGAAAAACAAAAACTTACAAGTTATCGAGATCTTCTCTAAGAGCACTACCTCGACTTCGTTTGTGTGGACTCGGTATTTTCTTTCTTGTATAAGAAAGTTAAGTACTTCGACATTTGGGAAAGTTTTTCAAAATTGTATAATTTCGAAAATTGTCGTTTTTCTCGTTATCGCAAACGTTATTGCAATTATCGCAAACGTTTTTTTCGAAAACCTGAAAAATCTCGAAATTCTAGTTTTTTCGAAAACCTGAAAAGTTTCGAAATCTTATTTTTTCGATAACCTGAAAAGTTTCGAAATCTTGTTTCTTGAAAAAATCAACAAAGTTTTCGAAAACCTTGTTTCTCGAAAATCTGACAAAGTTTCGCAAACCCTATTATCGTAATCACATGTTTCGCAATCTGAAGTTGTGCTAAGTTTCTCGATACTTGGTTAATTCTACACTTTCTACAAGATCCATTTCTACACAAGTGTTCTAAGATGTCTCAACCACCTAATCACTACTTTCCTCATGTTCAACAACATCCACCTCAGCAACAACAACCTCAGCAGTATCAGCAACAACATTACCTTCCGCACCAAATGAATCAACAACCTTCTCAAAGACAAACATACAATCCACTACATCATTACCTAATGATGCAACAACAACAGATCATTCCTCAACAACAACCATATCAAGTGCCACAACAAAACACTCAGTTTTCCTCCAAACAACCTCACTGGTTTGACAGAATGTGTGAAGTTATTACAACTCAACAATCCCGACATGAGGCAGGATCACTTGAGACACCTCCAATGCTAACACCTGGTAACTATGTGCAATGGTCAAGTCGATTCCTACGATTTCTTGAACTAAAGAAACCTCATGGGCAATTCTTGAAGCAAGTGATACTTGAAGGACCATTTGAGTGGCCAACAAGATTTGAAGCTGGTGATCCAAATGCTGATCCTCCACGTCCTCCTGGTGATAGACCTCTTCCAGAATCTGCACTTACTGAAGAACAGAAACTACATCGTGAACCTGATCAGTATGCAATGGCTTATATACTTCAAGGTATACCTAATCCGATCTATCGCAGTGTCGATGCTCAGAAAACAGCCAAAGCTATGTGGGAACATGTTCATCTCCTTATGGAAGGTACTCAATTGAACAAAGATGACATGGAATCCAAGCTATACATGGAATACACTGACATCACAATTGAACCTGGAGAGTCACTTGAATCCTACTATCATCGTTTTGACAAATGTGGTCAATGATCTGGAACGTCACAAAATCACAGTACCAAGGATCGCTGTGAACTCCAAATTTGTTGGTAATCTTGGCCCTGATTGGCATAAATATGTGACATTTGTTCGTCAAACGAAGAATCTTCATGATGCTCCGTATGGCTTGTTGTATGATTTTCTGAAACACCATGAACCTGAAGTGGAAAAAGATAGAGCTCTACGAGGAGGATACACACCAACATCAACACCAAATTCTTTGGCTCTCGTAGCTCAATCTCCCTATGCTCCACCACCAATGTCAAATCATGCATATGTTCAAGAGCAGAACTACTTCAGTTATCCACAAACTTCCACCTCGAACCAAATGGTCCCTTATGATTCATCTCCACAAGATTCTTCTACTCAACTTGTTCCGTCAAACAACAATGATGCTGTGTACTACTCCAACTCCAATGATGACGACGATGATGACTTTAATACGTTGAATCAGGGACTTGCTCTTATTGCTCATGCTTTCAGCAAATTCTCCAACAAAACAAACAATCGTCAACGTTCATCTTCTAACACAAGGAATCAAGCTGTTGTTAATGATGGAAGAGTGGAAATTCAGAATCGTAGCTATGGTCGATCTGGTTCAGGAAGCTCTTCAGGAAACTATGGGAATGGTCAGAGGTTTAGTAACAATGGAGGATTCAGGAACAACTCAGGATCTTCTCAACAAAGGTCTGAACCAGTTGCAACTAGAAACTCCAACTCAGGGAATGCAGTATGGTGCTATAACTGCAATGAACAAGGTCATATTGCGACTGCATGTACTAAACCGCGAACTCGGGGTAGTAAGTTTCACAAGCAGGCATTACTCATGGCTCTTCAAGATGAAAAGGATGGACATTTCCCTGAACAAGACAACAACTTCATGGCAAATGTACAAAATGATGATGACATGGAAGATCTGGAAGCTAATGCAGCTGTGATGCTTATGGCCAACATGCAGGAACTTAAGCTCAATGATTCAGGTCCAGTGTATGACACTGACGGCTTGTCTCAGGTACATGACTTCAATGCATGCTTTATTAACGATATTATCTCACCCTCTGCTTCTGAATCAGATATGGTGCAAGTTGTTCCATCTAAATCATCTTCATCCTCTCAAACAGATGAACAAATAAGCACAGTTGTCATATTTGATGATGACACAGTTGTCTCATTTGATGATCCTATTGAGAATGATAAATATGATCAGTTAGAACAACATGAACCATCATTTGATCCAGACCCTGACCTCATAATGTTATCTAAACAACTGAATGCTCAACAATTGCTAATTGCAAAGTGCAACGAGAAAAACAAAGTTTTAAAAGAAACTAATGCAGCACTTGCAAGAGATATTGAGTGTTATAAAATTCAGCTTTCTAATCAAGAAGATAAGATTAAACACACTAAAAGTTTTGAAAAAGCTTTTCAAGATTCTTACAACAAAGAACAAGATCATCAACGCAAAATGCACGATTTAATTGAGTCTAATGGAAAGTTGATTTCGAAACTTGAAAGTGAGAAGTGTGAATTGAAAAAACAAGTTGAATGTCTTCAAGCTGAACTTTCAAAAACAGAAACAGAATTGTCAAGTTGTAAAAAGGATTTTCATGAACATAAAATACGGAAAAGGAAGTACATAGATAACTTACTCGGTGATATTGTTGATCTTGAAAAACAACTCAAAGAATTTCGTCACATTGTTTACAAACATGGGAACTCTGTCACAACAATTCAGAAATTTACTTTAAAACCGAGACCCGATACAGGATTTGCACTTGGTGATTACCATTCAATGTTTCTTCACACGGCATTCAAAGAAATTCCAAAAATTTACAGTATGGATTATTTTCTTGATAATACGATTGTGCGTGCTGTTGTTTTTGATACTGAGGAAGAAGAAGAACTTGAGGAAGAGAGTCGATCTAAAATGAGTCAAGTTCAATATTGGACACCATATGACTATTCAAAAGCTCCTCCACTTTCAAAATCTTTTGTTACTCAAAAGGAATTACCTGAGAAATCATGGTTTATCGAAGAGTCATATGTTTCATCTCACAATGCGGCTCCTGTCCAACCTGTAGCAGAAATAAATGGTCCTTTACCATCATCCGGTGAACTTACACCTTTACCAAAATGTCGTGTCTTAAATTATTTCAAAACCTTTATGGAAGACATCGAAATTTTGGAGGAAACAATTGAACGTAATTCTGAAATAAAAATTGAAACTTTTCAATCCGCTTACGAGCGAGAAAAGAGAGATATTTTTCAAAAACAAATGAAACCAATTGTTCAACACCTCCGTCTATGTGCTACACGTTGGGATCAGGAACTTCAAAAGGAGGTCAAAAATATGATAAACGTTTTCAATGCTACTGAAAATGAGATTTTGGTCCAAAAGCAACAAACTAGAGTTTTCAAAAATGATGTTGATCGACTCTTGGAACAAGTTCTCTGTGCTGATATTTTGTCTGTTATCATGAATGATCTCTATAAATCTGGTACTTCTATGCTTGTGAATGATCTCTGTGTTGATAATAATTTGTTGAACGTGGAATTAGAGACACTTAAACATGAGAATGAAAATCTGAGAAAAAAGAATGATGATGTGACAAAACAGTTTTCAAAAGAAATTTGTCAACTCAATCAACGGCTTGAATGGTGTCAAGCTCAGAGTCTTAAAAAGGAATTGAAATTTCAAAGTCAAAACTTTTCTAACTCTTGTCAGCTTTGCAAAAACAATGAGTCTCTCAAAAGTTTGTGTCTCAAATACGAGAAAGAAATTACGGACTTGAAAATTGAAAACGCCGAATGGCAACAAAACTGTGATGACATCAAATATTGCAATGGTTTACTTGAGTCTGAAATTCAAGACAAAAATCACATCATCATTGATTTAAAAGAGAAATTTAAGCTATTTCAAAAAGGAAAAATGGTTGACACCACGGTGATAGCACCAGGATTGTATCAATTAGACAAAACAACTAAAGGGAACTTTGTTCAAACCACTAATGTTGATAACTCCACTTCTACAGGACTAGTCTCCACTAATAGCGTTAGCAGACCCAAGCGAAAAAGTAAAAAGAAGAATAGGATCTTGCAACGTAAGAGAGGACAACTAGAAGCTCAAGAAGTAGAAGATCAACTTAGGAATTTGAATAAAAATCATGTTGCATCAGATTTAGATTCTAGTCTGGCAAATTGTAATCAAAATACAAATGTAACAAATGATGAACCGTTAAATGTTTTGAATATTAATGCATCTTGTGTGTTTTGTCTTAAAAGCGTATCATCTGGTGATCATACAAAATGTATAGCTAATTCTATTCTCACTCGTCATAAGAAACGTAGGACACGCACTCCTTCTAGGCCCACTATTGCCTCTAAGTCTAACTTAGGAAAGCCGTCCTCTACGGTTTCTAATGATGTTGAAGTTACCCCCATAGGTGCCGAGAACAAATCTAGGAATGAGCCAACGACTAATGCATTTAACATTAAGAAGGCAAAAACTAGTTGGAACTGGCAACGTTGGTTACAATACAAACCAGAATTTAAATGGATTCCTAAACTGTTGAATACATGTGTGTCTAACCAACAGGAACCCGCACTATCTTTGGGTTCCACCCTTACTTCTGTTCCATCTGTGTCCTCTTCTTGTGATGCAGGTAGTTCAGATCGTTCTCTGGATTGTTGATAGCGGATGCACCCGACATATGACAGGCAATCTCAAACTGCTACACAACTTTGTCTCAAAGTTTATTGGAACTGTCAGATTCGGGAATGATCATTACGCTCTAATCATGGGATATGGTGACTATATCAGCGGGAACATTGAAATTAGTCGTGTTTACTACGTGGAAGGCCTTGGACACAACCTTTTCTCTGTTGGTCAATTCTGTGATGGGGATCTCGAAGTTGCATTTCGTGAGAAAACTTGCTTTGTTCGTGACTTACAAGGCAACGATCTAATGTCTGGCTCACGCGGCTCCAATCTTTATACAATCTCAATGTCAGATATGATTGCAACATCTCCGATTTGTCTTCTCTCCAAAGCTGAATCGACTAAATCTTGGTTATGGCACAAACGTCTTTCGCACTTGAATTTCAGAACCATGACTGACCTTGCTCGTTTTAAACTTGTCGATGGATTTCCAAGATTCCATTTCACAAAAGATCACTTATGTCCAGCCTGTGAACAAGGCAAAAGTACTCGTGCTCATTTTCCGTCTAAACCTGAGCAAAGTACGAATCATGTCTTACAACTGCTTCATATGGATTTATGTGGACCGATGCGCGTTCAAAGTATCAATGGTAAACGCTACATACTCGTAATTGTTGATGACTTCTCAAGATGGACTTGGGTTTATTTCTTACGAAGTAAAGATCAGGCTCCTTCAATGATCATCACCTTTCTCACTAAAATTCAAGTTCAGTTACGCAACACGGTACGAATCGTCAGAACTGACAATGGCACTGAATTCAAAAATCAGACACTTAGGTCTTATTATGAGAAAGTGGGAATTAAACATCAGACATCTATTCCTAGAAGCCCAGAACAGAATGGTGTGGTTGAAAGACGCAACAGGACGTTAGTGTAAGCTGCTAGAACTATGTTGATTAATGCTCAATTACCAGATTACTTGTGGGCAGAAGCTGTTTCAACCGCATGTTATACTCAAAACCGTTGCATGATCACAAAACGCCATCGCAAAACACCATATCAAATTGTTCACAAAAGGAAACCGAACATTGATTACTTTCATGTATTTGGAGCACTTTGCTATCCAAAAAATGATCGTGATGATTTAGGTAAACTCAAAGCTAAGGCTGACATCGGTGTGTTCGTAGGATATTGTGAAAATTCTAAAGGTTTTCGGATATGGAATCGTCGAACAAGAGAAATTCAAGAAACAATTCACGCTAATTTTGATGAACTCACTCAAATGGCTTCTGAGCAACACAGCTTAGGACCCGAATTTAACCGTCTTAACTCTCCGGCATCTTCAGCTAAACCTTTGCCACTTAACCGCAAAAAATTAGAAACCTTGTTTGCTCCACTATTTGATGACACAATTGAATACCGTCCTACTGAGGTCTCACCAAATTCCGCTGCTCAACCTGATAACATTCAAGTACCAGACTCACCGCAACAAACTACAACAAGTGTTGAGAAAGACGGTCCTCCAATTGTATCACCATCTACAGCAGAACAAACTGGTTCTACTTCCCGCCATTCAGCTGAAGATCCAACACCACTATCAGTTCCACAATCCGCAGAGCATGATCCTGATGCGTTCTTTAATCCGTTTGCACCAGCTACCACAGTTACTGATATAGCTGAGTCGTCAACACGCAACTTGGATCCTGCCAACATGCGAGATACATATCAACTACACCCTTCAACACATAAATGGACTCGTGACCATCCACTAGTTCATATTATTGGCCATCCAGATGCACCTGTTATGACAAGACAACGACTTCACACAGATGGAGAAACTTGCATCTACGCACTCACAGTTTGTCATGAAGAACCCAAGAACATTAAAGAAGCAATGACTTATGACAACTGGATTGAATCTATGCAAGAGGAATTTCAGCAATTCATTCGATTAGAAGTCTGGGAATTAGTTGAAAGACCTGACGGAGTCTTTGTCATCGGGTTAAAATGGATCTGGAAGAATAAGCTTGATGCAGAAGGGACAGTCATCCGCAACAAATCACGTCTGGTAGCGAAAGGATACTCCCAACTTGAAGGTCTTGACTTTGCTGAATCCTTTGCTCAAGTGGCAAGACATGAAGCTGTTCGGATCTTTTTGGCTTATGCTGCACATAGGAATATGGTGGTTTACCAAATGGATGTGAAAACAGCATTTCTGAATGGAGAACTCCGTGAAGAAGTTTATGTCAGCCAACCTGAAGGCTTCGTTGATCCTGAGCGTCCTAATCACGTCTACCGACTCAAAAAGGCTCTCTACGGACTCAAGCAGGCCCCACGGGCGTGGTATGACAAACTGTCCACTTTCTTACTGGCCAATAAATTTTCTAAAGGATCGGTGGATCCCACACTATTTACAAAAACCTACGGGGAGGACTTACTTGTTGTTCAAATATATGTCGACGACATCATTTTTGCCTCAACAAAACGAAGTTATTCTAATGATTTTGCAAAATTAATGAAAGATAATTTTGAAATGTCCATGATGGGTGAACTTTCGATCTTTTTAGGACTACAAGTTCATCAATCACCCCGTGGAATTTTTATAAATCAGTCCAAATATGCTCTTGAAATTTTAAAGAAACATGGAATGATGTCTTGTGATACTTATAATACACCAATGGGCTATACCACAAAACTAGATGCTGATTTACATGGGACTCCCGTTGACCCTACCAAATACCGAAGTATGATTGGGTCCCTCATGTATCTCACAGCTAGTAGACCTGATATAGTTTTTGCTGTCTACATGTGCTCTCGTTATCAGTCAAGACCAACTGAAAAACACCTCAATGAGGTCAAAAGAATCCTTCGATACATAAAGGGAACCATTAACTTGGGAATCTGGTATCCAAAGGATTCTGGTTTTGAACTAATTGCTTTTTCAGATGCTGATCATGCAGGATGTTTAGACACACGCAAAAGTACATCTGGTGGATTACAGTTTCTCGGAGACAAACTTGTGTCATGGCAATCTAAGAAGCAGGACTGCACGTCACTGTCATCTACAGAATCTGAATACGTAGCCATGTCTGCTTGTTGTGCTCAAGTCATCTGGATGAGATCACAACTTAAAGATTATGGCTACCTATTCAACAAGATTCCTATTTACTGTGATTCAAAGAGTGCAATTGCTATCTCCTGCAACACTGTACATCATTGCAAATCCAAACACATCGATCTCCGTTATCATTTCATCAAAGAGCATGTGGAAAGGGGTACAGTTGAACTTTATTTTGTTGGAACTGAGTACCAATTGGCGGACTTACTTACCAAATCCTTGGCACCCTCAAGGTTTGCTAGTCTAGTCCACCAAATTGGTATGAGATGTTTGACACCAGAGGATCTTGAAAAGTTTTTAAAATACAACTGATCGTCAAACATCACAACTATCTCTGTATAATATTTTATTTTCTTTCTTAACTATATACCAATCAAAACACAAAAAGATTTTTCATATTTCTTTTACTTAAAAAAAAAAAAAAAAAATGCAAGTATATCGCTTCACTTCAACACTTTGTTCTTATTTTACAAGTGTTGAGGGGGAGTCACACTTAAATCTTTTACCAATCTTTTAATTGGTATACTTGCATGTTTTTTTTTTTTCGTATTTTACGGTTCTTTGGAGTGTGTGGACGATTTCTTTTACATCACTTTGTCTCATTTGTTTTAAGTCTTCATTAGTTAGGTTAACTAATGCATATCTCAATGTTACTTATGTTTGCAAGAAACTTTAGGACACAAGTTTGTTTATCTTAAAGTCTAAGGACCTAAATTGTCAAAAACTTATAATTTCAAAACCAATAAAACAAACAAACCGTATAACTTAAACCCACTAATTCATAAACCCCCTAAAACCCTTTTCTAACCTACGGTTCTAATTCAATCCAGAAATCCAAGACCTTGATCATCAATTCGTAAGTTCCTATGTACTCACTAGGGTATTACACACATAGGATCTTGGTTAATTGGAAAAACAATGGTTCGATTTCTTGTTTTCATGATGTCGAGAACTAGGGCTTCGGATTTCGAGAATTGCTCTAAACATGTTTAGGTGGATGATTCTTGATAGGGCTTTGTTAATTAGCTTGTTTATAACATATCCCCATTGTTTTTCATTCACTCCATCTTGTTAACTTTGATTATTGAATTCATAATATTGGGTCGAATTGGGTTTATGAGGTACTGTGCATATTTGCTTGATTTTATTGGTGGAATTTGTTTCTAAGGTCTCATAAATGCATGTTTGATTTGTCTTTGTTGATATACACCATGGATGCTTAGTTCTCGATAGACATGTATGCCTCATTCTTTGATTGTCTACATCTATCTGAGTCCAAACGTGTTGAATGCTATCATAATGTGCTTGCTACATATGTTTGAGATATGGTAGTACCATTGATTCACATTAGGCTCAAATTTGTTAAGTTATCGAAATACTTGTTCTTGATTTTTTATCGAGATCTTGGTTATCAAGCATGTTGGTTATATCTGATTGGGATGTGTCAATCTTTATGACAGGTCTATATCATTGATCTCAAAATAAACGTACGTTAAACTTCTAATTCGAAAGATTCTTGTATAAGAATGTTTTCGAGAAAATCATGTTTTTTCGCAATCTATGGAACTTATCGAGAAACTCAGTTTTTCGATAAATTGTTGTTCAAACTCAGTATTTTTCGAAATCATTTCTCGAAATTACTTTTTTGAACAATAATTTTCGAAATCACTAGGTTCTCGAAAAGTTTTATCGAAATTGATGTTTTTCTCGATAAAGTTGACAGTCAAGAATGTTTTTCGAAATCACTAGGTTCTCGAAATTACTCTTTTCTCGATAATTCATTTTTTTCGACAAAGTTGACAGTCAAGGATTTTTTCTCGATAATTCATGTTTTTCGATAAAAATCTTTCTATTCAAGTTTGCGATACAAGGATGTGTAACAATTTTTCGAAATCTTCTTTTACTAGTTTGCGATAAATAGGACTTGTCACATTTTTTTTTCGAAAACTTCTCTCCACACAAGTTTGCGATAAAAAGGAGGAGTTACATTTTTAGAAAAACTTGATTAGGCCTTGTCATGGTGTTCATTGTTATTAAGAAATGTGAAGTAACCATGAATGTTGCTCATTGTTGTTATGATGCTTTTGTGCTTAATTGTCTTAAGTGGATATCTGTTACCTAATTCAAAATTGTGCTAACTTATAACAAATTTGGATGTTTGGTTTATGGTGATACTTTTCAGATAAACATGGCTGAACACAATGAGAACGTCGCTGAACAAACTCTTCCATTACTCACCTTGGATGACATCACTCCCGAGAAGTACAATGTCACGATTGGCAACAACAATCCCCGAGTTGATTTCAACAAATTGAATATCACAGAGAAATCATGCATGATTGTGAAAGATATCCTACTTGCACATCCTTGCAAACCTCTGCTCACCTGTTCTACTTCAGTTCCACTGTTCTACCTTCATCAGTTCTGGCTTACTGCTCAGGCCAACTTGGATGATGAGTCTTTCACTGTTACATTAGATAGCCAAGATTACTCTGTAGATCATGACGTTCTTCGAATAGCCCTTCTCATGCCACAAACTGACAACGAATTTTCTCCTATACTACCTGACTTGGAACTTCTTGACTTCTTCATTGAATTAGGATATGAGGTTGATGATGATGTACCTCTAGTCAAGCTTTCCAAATTTAATGTCAAGTATATCCCTCAGCCTTGGAGAACATTCTGTCTGTTGGTGGTAAGATCTATATCTGGAAGGAAAAGTGGTCATGAACATCCAAGGCTCGAACACCTGCAAACATTCTGGGGAATGGTGACTCTGACACCGATTGACTTTGCAGTTCCTATCATGAATGATATCGTACACAGTATTCAGACTGAACGTGTGAAGACTATGATACCATTCACAAGATTCACCAAACTTCTCATTGAACATCTCTGCAAAAGTTCTCCAGAATTCATCAAGAGGATGGCTGATCCTAATGAACCAAAGCACCTTTTCGAGGACGACTTCACCACCTCATTCATCAAAACGACTACTTCCTTAACAAAGATCAAGGGAATGAGGCTTCCAGAATACCTACTGAATGACAAAATCAAGAAGAGTCTGAACTACAAGCTGTATGACAACGCTTATAAAGGTGTACAGGAAGAAGCAACAATAAAGACTCGTAGCAAAGGAGGTGTAAAGTCTGGGAGTACCACAAGCACCACTGGATCACCTCAAACAAGATCAAAGTCTGCTCCAATGGCAAAACCCAAGACTTGTACCACACCTAAACCTACATCCAAACCCAAACCTGCTACCAAGCCAAAGAAGAAGGTAACTCCTGAATACACTCTTCGTGATGAACCAACACCTCCACCTTCTGACACCGAATCCGAGTTCGATACGGAATCTGATGAAGAAGAACCAGACTATGAACTGAGATACAGAGCACCTGATGAAGGATTTCCTGCTACAGAGATTGCCGTACAACAAAGTCTTGAAACTTATGAAGAAGAGACAAGGAGAAGAAAAGGAGTCACTATCAATGAGCCGAATGATGATGAAGACGAACCAATCGTTGAACCGTTGGTCGATAAACGCAAACTCAAGAGTATAGTTGTCGACACTCGAGCTGAAGAAAAGCGACTACTCAAAGAACAAAGGAAAGCAAGTCTTGAAAGCCGACTTCTATCACACCCTCCAACACCACCACCTATCGATCAGTCAGAACATGTAGGGGCTACAAGCAGCATGGTTCCTCCCACAACGTCAGAATCAGCTCCACAACCTGATGACAACGTTAAGGATACAGACAAGGCTGAAGATGTCCACATGACAAAGACTGCTAATTTAGAGGAGAATGTTGGCGGACAAGAACACACTGCTACGGATCAGGAACAAGAATATCTCATTACTCCAGAGTTTCTTTCACGAGAAGCAGAGGAAGCAGAGGAACGTCGTAGAAAAGAAAATGAAGAAAAGAACGCGTTCGACACCAACATATTTCTTCAGTCATCCTCTCAACAGACTTCCTCAGCACAACCTCCACCTCCACTAGACTCTCCACCAAAGGATCCGACTCCTCCCGCATCTTCATCTAACTCACACAACGAGTCGTCGTCTGAATCATCACCTGAGCACTCATCACCCACACCTTCTGAGACCGCTTCTAAACAACATTCGATCAATGAACCAAAACAACCAGTTGATCTTCAGGAGCAAGTGAACAAACTCACCAACGTGGTTACCAATCTTACTAAACAAGTTGAGGAATTCCAGGAGTTAAAGCAGCTGATCGACAAGTTCTTGAACTCTGATTACGAAGGATTTATCAGAACTGCAACACATGATTTTCTCACTGAAAATCTGGTTGATATGATCACTCCTACAGTAGCAAACCTTCTTGAACCAATCAATGACAACTTGGATCACAGAATCAGAAGTGTTACAAGGAAAATGTTGTCTACTACACCATTCACTCTTCACACCGCTAAACCTTCTACTGTGGCTCCAACCGTCCCAGAATTGTCCTTCAATGACATGCTTGTCAAACTATTCGACAACATTGCCACCAAAACCACACAGACAGCTGAAGAAAAAGCCCTACATGATGCTATGGTGGCTTACATGTCAAAAGAGTCATGCAAAGAAGCTGCTGGAACCCGTAAACGGACAAGAAAAGATGACGATCCTGACCCAAACTCCAAAGGCAAGAAATCCAAGTCTGGAACAGGTCCCTCATCCTCTCTACAGCCAAAAAAGGACTCCACTCCTCCTGGAACTCAACAACAACCCTCTACTACTGGTAAAGGTCAAACCGAAGATGAAGAAATTTTCATGGAACACACTCATGACTTCCAAGATCAACTTGACACCGATTACCGTGCTCCACCAACTCATGATTCTCATGCTAGACCATCGTCACCGTCCAAAGCTAAAGACAAAGATGCTCCATCTAAGTCTAAGAAATCCAAGAAGAAAAGACGTCATACATGGCTCGACAATGATGATACTCCTCTTAATGACTGGTTGACAGACATGGTTCAAGCACAACCTCCTCTAGAAGATGAAGAACCCCTTCCGGGCAATACTCTACAGTTCACCCAAGTTATCATGAAGGATCTTCAGATCAACAAACTTACAAAGACGGAGCTAAGAAGAATCAATAAGGACGCACAAGATTTTCTCAAGAAACGGTCTGGAAACAAAGTTGAATACGAATTTCATTTGCAGAATATAGCCAGTGCAATGTCTGCCGAATTTGACTGGCTAAATCCTGAGATGAATATCGATTTCAGTTCAAAGAACCATGCAAAACCTTACTTCACCGACTGGACAAAACCATTACCTTTGACAGGATTTCCAGATAAGCCCAAGTTACCCTACAGCTATTTCTTCAACAAAGATCTTCAAAATATCAAACTCACCCAAGAGAAAACCAAGAAGAAATATGCTTCATCACTCACAATCTCCGTACCAGCCGCCAGATACGAAATCCCTGCCATTGAAGAAACAACTCGTGTATTCAGCAACTCCATCGTAGCTTACGACAGAGATGCCCTACATGGTATTCAACACTGGCCAGACCGTCATCGTCTCGGTTACACTAGCAGATTAGGAGAGAAATCTTTGGAAGATGTGAAGCATAAATCTAAGATCATCGCCATCTTGGAGATTCACGAGTCACAACGGTTTAACTACAAATTCATGCGTGAAATTGTGGTTAAACGACAGGATGAAAAGAAGTATAAGTTCTCCGAAGCAGACTTTCCAGACCTTAATCTGAATGACATCGAAGATATGTATCTCGAAAAGGTTAAAGGAAGAATGCGGGGTTTCGACAGAGGTGTACAGTACAACTTTGTTGGGGGTCGATCGATACACGGTAAGGTGGTTAAACCTTCGTTCTTTGTGTATGAGATATGTTTGTGTGAATATGATTAAGTATGCAGAATCTACTTAACCACACTTAGAAGATTTATGTTTATTGTTATAGAAATGGAATAGTTAACACCAAACGATTCAATATTATTCAAAAATAATACGAGTGATCTTTAGCTTATCATTAGGGTTACAAAGACCTTGAATCTTATGTTTGTTCTTTCTATTTTCTGTATATGAGAGTTGTGTATGGCATGTTTCTTTTTGTGTCACTCTATTACACTCTCTACATATCTAAGATTTTCCTTTTATAGTCCAAGGAAATATCTTTTACAAACTACATGACTCAACAAATAACTAGCTTATAACTAATCACTATTCTAGCTTAGTCATACAAGATACATCATGTATCTAAGATAAACAACTCACTTGGAGTGTTCAATTTGATGACTAGAACTAAGATATTATCTTTTTATGCAAGTGTTGAATAAGTCGGTCTTATCTACACAGCTGTTTGTTATGAGTCATAGTTGCACAGTCATAGCAGCAGCAGAATCAACAGCAGTAGAATCAAGCAGCAGTATGATTCAGCAGCAGAGTCATCAGCAGCAGAATCAATCAGTAGTATGATTCAGCAGCAGAGTCATCAGCAGCAGAATCAAGTAGTAGTATGAAACGAATCACCTTCAGTGAAAACTTGCTTTGATTCTTCTGATATTTAATTCCTAACAATCCTCCCCTAAACATGTGAATCACATTCAAACATGTTTTTCTGAATTAAATGAGGACTTTGTGAAGATCTTTCAAACACTTCATTGTCAGATTTGGTTGATCTGAACTTTCTTCTCTTCTGAGTGAATGAACTTATCTTTCTCTGGAACTTATTCTGCTTTCTGATCTTTCAACAAGTGATGAACAAACGTAGTGAACTGAAATTGAATCTTTTCAACTTTTTGACCTAGATAGAACTTTCTCCTTTGAAATGCTTCATCCTTTCTGAATACAACGTTTAAGAATGTTCTTGTCATTTTCAACCTCTATGTCATCATCTTGTATGATCTTGTCTTTTCTTTTGGTTAATCTTCCTTAAACTGGGCTTGAATTTCCTCCCCTGAGATGTTTGTTTCCTCCCCTGAGATTCAAATATCATCTTATATTGATATCCTCCCCTTGTTTGAAAGATTTTCTCACAATCATAACATCATCATCTGATCTAGCATTTTTCCATGTTTTCAGACAATTTGTACATGAAGCCATCAATTCCTTAAGAGTTTAAGATTCTGTCCTCATCACTTCTAGGTGTGTTAACTCCTATGAGAGGTGATTCAATGGACAATTTTGACTTATGGTCCATCATTTGATGGTTTTTAAAGTCATCTTTTGAAAATCCTTTTAAGAAACTTTTGCCTTAGCAGTATGTATATGATTTTATTATGAAAAATCATACTGCTTACAACCATTTTGAAGGGATTAAGTGTGTAACAGACACTTAGTCAAAATTTCGGTTTAAAGCAACCTCTGGTTGTGTGAGAACCAATGTTTTCAGTTATAAATAACCGCCTGTGTATAGATAAACCTATTCAAAAGGCTTTCTTTACAGGGTTTCCAGCTCGTGGCATTTGTTACCTCTAACACAAGTGTTAGATTCACTTTTGCTCGCTGTTCTTTCTATCAGATATCCGTAGATTAGTCACATTATACTTGAGAGTATAAAATGATAGAAAGTGAGTTGTATCAGTGATTAACTGATCAACTAATTTATCAATTCAAAGTGAAATATCATAATCAGATTCCAAGAAATAAGTTTTAAGGATTTTTGAAGTCCCAAACCTTTTCTATCATGAACCTATTATATCAGTGGAAATGATCAGCTTTCAGCAGCAATGATCAGAAGCTTTCACTTGAAATAACCTTTCAGCTCAAACATTCATACCTGAAATTGTTAGTCTAAAACCAAAAGAACAAAGTACAAAGTACTTGTCTTGAATTAGAATAATCATAGAACTAACTGTATGAATAACTTCAAATATTGTTAATAGAAGACTTAGATAACAAAGTTAGATGCATTAACAAAATCTATATACAAAAACACATTATATTGAAAAATTTAAAGATTAAGCATTCCAATACTTGCTACCAAGTACTGAAATCTTCCAACATCAAAAGCTTTTGTAAGAAGATCTGCAAAGTTTTGTTCTGAAGCAATTTTCATTACTTGAATTAACCTTTTCTCATTGCAATCTCTTATAAAATGATATCTTATTTCAATGTGTTTTGTTTTAGAATGTTGCACTGGATTTTTAATAATGCAAATTGTACTACTATTATCAATATGTATAATGGTATGTAAGAAATTGTACCCATAATCAAGAAGTTGGTTTTGAAGCCATAGAACTTGACCACAGCAACTTGCAGCAGCTACATATTCAGCTTCAGTTGTTGAATTTGCCACAATTGTTTGCTTCTTACACTGCCATGAGATAAGTCTACATCCAAGGAATTGACATCCTCCGGTTGTTGACTTTCTGTCCAAGCTAGCACCAGCATAGTCACTGTCTGAGAATGCTATCAAATCAAAAGGTGATTCTCTAGAATACCATAATCCCAACCTTGGTTGACCTTTGAGATATCTAAAAATTCTTTTGACTGCTGTTAAATGAGAAACCTTTGGAGTTACTTGAAATCTTGCACATGCACAAATAGAGAACATGATATCAGGTCTGGATGATGTAAGATACATCAAAGAACCTATCATAGATCTGTATGTATGTACATCCACATTTTCTCCATCCGCATCTTTAAGAAGTGGCTTCTCAGGATCTATTGGTGTGCTTGCTATTTTTGAATCAGCAAATTGAAATTTTCTAAGTATCTCTGCAACATATTTGTCTTGACTAATAAATATGCCTTCAGATGATTGCTTAACTTGCAGACCCAAAAAGAATGTAAGTTCTCCCATAGAACTCATCTGAAACTTATCTTTCATAAGTTTTTCAAAGTCTAAACACATCTCCTTCCTTGTAGATCCAAAGATAATGTCATCCACATACACCTGTACTAACAGAAGATCTTTCTTGTGCTGTTTGATGAAAAGTGTCTGATCAATCTTTCCTCTTTGAAATCCATTCTCTAATAAATAGGAAGCTAGTGTTGCATACTAAGCTCTTGGTGCCTGATGTAGGCCATATAGAGCTTTAACTACCTTGTACACTTTGTCTGGATGGTCAGGGTCAGTGAAGCCTGGAGGTTGTGTAACATACACCTCTTCTTCAATTGAACCATATAAAAATGCACTCTTGACATCCATTTGGTAAACTGTGAAGTTCATAAATGAAGCATAAGCTAAGAAAAGCCTAATTGCCTCAATTCTAGCTACTGGAGCATAAACCTCATCATAGTCTATCCCTTCTTCTTGTGTGTACCCTTGTGCTACTAATCTAGCCTTATTCTTAATCACTATACCTCTTTCATCCCTTTTATTTCTAAAAACCCATCTAGTGCCAATTACTCTTACTCCAAAAGGTAAATCAACTAGCACCCATACCTTTTGAATCTTGAACTGAAGAAGCTCCTCTTGCATAGCCTCTAACCAGCTTGAATTCTCTAGGGCTTTATGAATATTCTTTGGTTCATCTTGTGAGAGAAAACATACAAACAAACAGGAGTTTGAAGACTCATGTTGCTTTGAAGCATAAAGGGCATCAAGAATCCCTTTTTGATCTGAAGACATCAATTGTTGTCTTGTCTTCACACCAGATTGTACATCTCCAATCACATTTTCTAGGGAGTGGACTTTGTGAATTCGTGTTTGTGGAGTGGAAGGAACTTGATAATCAGATGGAATATTGCACAAATCCACCTCATCTTCTGAAAAGACTGATTTTGTTTCTTCTGAAGGACTATCAGCAGAGACAATTTGCTTATCAGCAGGAATTGTTTGATCATTAGTGAGAACATTTTGCTCATCAGCAGGAACATTTTGCTGTTCTTCTGTTCTTCCTTCTCTGATTTTATCTTCAACATCTTCTTTAGTTTTGCCAGAAGAAGATTCACCATTTGTTGAAGTTGATTCCACATTGGTATTTGACCATATTGGCATCATCACATAATCTTGATGTGTCTTCTTGTCTAACCTTGCCTCATCTGTTGCTTGTGAACCTGAAAAATCATTAGTTTCTGCAACAACAGGCACATAATTCATTGAATGGGTTAGAGTTTCAAGATCAAATAGCCATTTTGGTCCTTGACCTTCTACATTAGACTTGTTCTCTAAGAACTCTATATGTAGACTCTCTTCTACTCTCTTAGTTCTTATGTTGTATACTCTAAAAGCTTTGCTATTGAGAGAATATCCAACAAAGAAACCTTCATCTGCTTTACCATCAAATTTTCTCAAATGGTCTAAGGTATTCAGAATTGTCACATGACATCCAAAAGGTCTAAGAAATCCTATTGC
Source organism: Artemisia argyi (assembly GCA_030686995.1). NCBI lineage: Eukaryota > Viridiplantae > Streptophyta > Magnoliopsida > Asterales > Asteraceae > Artemisia > Artemisia argyi. The sequence continues at coordinate 225,438,032 of CM060703.1, read as the reverse complement.
AGGAGTTCTACCTCTAAAAAGCTCATATGATGTCTTATTGTGAGGCTGTACTATTAAAACTCTGTTCTGAACATAACAAGCAGTGTTGACTGCTTCAGCCCAAAAAGTTATAGGCAACTTTGAATCAGCTAACATAGTTCTAGCAGCTTCTATTAGTGTTCTATTCTTTCTTTCAGCTACTCCATTCTGTTGAGGAGTTCTAGCAACACTAAATTCTCTTTTAATACCTTTTTCTTTGCAGAAATCATCCATAACTCTATTTTTGAATTCTGTTCCATTATCACATCTAATGACTTTTACTCTTTTGCTTACTAGGTTTTCTATCTCTGTAATGAAGGTCTTAAGGATGCTAGAAGTCTCATCCTTAGTTCCTAAAAAGAATACCCATGTAAATCTACTATAGTCATCAGTAACAACTAGACAAAATCTCTTATGCATTATACTACTTATTGAAACAGGTCCAAATAAGTCCATATGAAGCATAAACAATGATTGACTGATAGAGTTAAAAATCTTGGGCTTACAAGAGACTTTGTGTTGTTTGCCTTTAAGACAAGCAATGCATGTTTGATCATTTTCAAAACGTTTTTGAGGTAAACCTCTTACCAAACCATTCTTAACAATCTTATTTATGGTTTTGAAGTTAATATGACCAAGTCTCCTATGCCATAACATAGATTCATCTAATGTGGCCTTTGCAACAAGACAAGTTAAAGCATCTTTAGAAACAATGTTATTCATATCAACACTGTACATATTGCCCTTCCTAGGAATTTTAAGAAGTACTTGACTTTCATCAGGTATCTTAAAATCAGGAGAAAGTACAAGACATTCAGTCTCAGTAAAAAGAACATTATTCTTTCTATCACACATTTGTGAGACACTAAAGAGATTATACTTAAGCTCTTGCACATAAAACACATCTTCAAAATCTAATTTACTGGTTTTGATAGTACCTTTACCAGTAATCTTTCCACCAATTCCTCCTCCAAAGGTAACATATCCACCATCAATTGATTGAAAGTTGGAAAGATAAGACATGTTGCCTGTCATGTGCCTTGAACACCCACTATCTGAATATCCTTGATCTTCATGATCTGTTGGAGAATGTTCCTGCACAAAATAAAAGAATTAGTTTTCCTTGGGGATCCAAGCCAACACTGACTTGGATCTGCCTCTTGCATCAATGAAATGTAATCTCTTGAGGACTGTTGATGCAACATTGGATTTAAGAATCCAACATGCTGAGGCCTTAACAGCATTTGCCCTGATTCCCTTAGCAGCAGTATGCTTAGCAGAAGAAACTGCTAGCTTTGGTCTCCAAACTTGTTTTTGGACCACTGCTTTTGTTTGAATGGGCCTTTGAACAATATTAGATGCATGTTTGAAAGTTGTTTTTGCACCCTTAATTGTTGATTTTGGGTAAACAGTCATATATGGTTTTTCAGCAGAAACCATTTTCCTTTCAGCAGGAACAGTTTTTGTGACTGTTTTGGGTTTTGATCTTTTAGAATTAGAGTGAAAATGAGATTTAGGTGTTTGCCTTTTGTAGTTCACTCTATTACTTTCATACCCAGATACCCATTGGTTACAGAAAGCTGCAAGATGGTCAAAACTACCACAAATGAAACAAGCTTTATTGTGAAAAGCAAAGTCATCACCTAGTTGGTAAGACTTGAGGTTATTCCAATTTCTTTGGTTACCTCTGGGCTTGTTTGTGGTTCTATATTGTTCACAATATCTAACTGGTTGCCTAACATATTTTTCATTGGTTTTAGGCCTATCAGTATTGTGTTTGACTATCTTAGGAACTCTTGTTCTTGCTTTCTTAACCACTTCAGGTTTAGACATAACCTGTTTATTTACAAAGGACACCTTGTCCTGAAAAAGTAATGTTTTACATGAACATTTACTTTCTTTCTTAGGCTCATCAGCTACTATGTTAGAGTTTGGTTGAACTCCATATTGTAACTCAGGTAGCTGAAATTCAGGTAATCCTGAATGCTCTAGGTCTATCCCTGGGGGTTTTGGGATACCTCTATAAGGGGGTGGGGCTGCATTATATCCTAATCCAGACTGAACTTTATTATTCACTTGACTGTCTATTATTTTGTTTACATTTTTAGAAGCATGTTCAAGCTTCTCTTTAGTCAATTGAATATTTTCTTTCTCAGTCTTAACCCTATCCAATGCTTCTTTTAAAGCCTCAATGATTTGATCTTTAAATTGATTATCATTTTCAAGTAAAGTTTTAGCATCAGTAAAGGTAAGTTCATTCATTTTATAATGTAGGATTTGCCTTTCTGCAGATTCTAAACCACTTTTATAATTGAAACAATCTAGATCAGATTTGGCGTGTCGAACCTTTTGGTCATCATACTGTTTAATTAAGATTTTTAAGTCTTTAAGAGCAGTACAAGTATTTGAACAGGTTTTATGATCATGTACCTCAGGTGTAGTAAATGCCATAAGAGCCATCTGTGAAGAACCCATTTCTTCATCATCCATGAAGCTCCAATCAAAACCTAACCCATCAATTGCTACCATAGCTTTTGGTTCAGACATCTCCCCTGTATTGGATTATCTTCCAACATCTCTATTTCTGCTATCTTGCTGTCTTGGCCTTCTACATTCTCTTGAGAAGTGTCCCATCTTGTGACAGTTGTAGCATTCTATCTTTGACTTGTCATAACCAGCAGGATCATTGCTACTGATTGTGATCTTCTTCCCCGTCCTTTGATAGAATTTCTTAGCTCTCATGCTAAGAAGAGAAATTTGCCATTTTAGATCCATTTCCTCCAGATCATCATCATTGATCTCTTGATGGTCTTCATGAGTTAACATGGATCCATTATGTTTGCTTGTGAAGAAAGCACAACATGTTTTCTCATCCAAAATTCCAAAAGTACTGCTTGATGAACTTGCAGCACTTGCAACATCATGAACTTTTTCATTAGTAACTGGAACTGAATTACTAGGAGATGACATAAATGCCATGTTCCCAGTGCTTGAACTAGTACCTCCAGTTTTCTTCAAATCTTGCTCAACAATCTTAAAGTTGCTATACAGATCCATAAGATCCATGGTGTCAATGTCTGATTTGTTCTTCCAGACAACAACATGCATAGCCCATTCTTCAGGTAAGCTTCTCAGAAATTTTGAGTTTAAATCTTCTTGAGGTATTTCAACTCCAAGAATAGCAAGTTGACTCACAATATTCTGTAGCCTGTTGAACATATGGTCTAAAGATTCATGGTTGGTTGATGTGAAATTTTCAAACTGTTGCTTAAGAAGAGTCTTCTGGGTCTTCTTGGTGGCTTCATTCCCACCATACCTTGCAATAATGGCCTCAAATAGTGACTTTGCATCTTTGAATTTGCTGAAGTTTATAAGTTGATCATTTGGAATGGTCATCATCAGCATGCTTCTGGCCTTTAGGTCATTCTTCTTCTTAATTCTGTCTTCTGCAGTTTGTGGCTTGGTTTGCAGCTTATCAACTTCCTTACCATCAACTGTTGATGTAGTGGTTGTAGGCTTGTAAGAATCTCCATCTTCAATGATTTCCCATAGTGCATAATCTTGCACTTGAAAATATTGTTCTATTCTTAACCTCCACATCTCAAACTCATTCTGTTTGAGCATTGGTAACTTAGCAGCAACATTTGTTTGAATAGACTCAACATCCATTTCTAACTTCTTCTTCTAAAACAAAAATATCAGCCTGATGCTCTGATACCACTTGTTGGGGGTCGATCGATACACGGTAAGGTGGTTAAACCTTCGTTCTTTGTGTATGAGATATGTTTGTGTGAATATGATTAAGTATGCGGAATCTACTTAACCACACTTAGAAGATTTATGTTTATTGTTATAGAAATGGAATAGTTAACACCAAACGATTCAATATTATTCAAAAATAATACGAGTGATCTTTAGCTTATCACTAGGGTTACAAAGACCTTGAATCTTATGTTTGTTCTTTCTATTTTCTGTATATGAGAGTTGTGTATGGCATGTTTCTTTTTGTGTCACTCTATTACACTCTCTACATATCTAAGATTTTCCTTTTATAGTCCAAGGAAATATCTTTTACAAACTACATGACTCCAAATAACTAGCTTATAACTAATCACTATTCTAGCTTAGTCATACAAGATACATCATGTATCTAAGATAAACAACTCACTTGGAGTGTTCAATTTGATGACTAGAACTAAGATATTATCTTTTTATGCAAGTGTTGAATAAGTCGGTCTTATCTACACAGCTGTTTGTTATGAGTCATAGTTGCACAGTCATAGCAGCAGCAGAATCAACAGCAGTAGAATCAAGCAGCAGTATGATTCAGCAGCAGAGTCATCAGCAGCAGAATCAATCAGTAGTATGATTCAGCAGCAGAGTCATCAGCAGCAGAATCAAGTAGTAGTATGAAACGAATCACCTTCAGTGAAAACTTGCTTTGATTCTTCTGATATTTAATTCCTAACAAACTTTATGGCATCACTACTTCTCTACATCCGACGACTGATAGTTCAAGAAAGAGTGGAAGATCTACAACTGGGTGTGGAAAGTTATCAACAGAAGATAAATTTGACTAAGCCACAATTCACGTTTGATGGAATTTATCAAACGTCATAGTTTACCCTCAACCAAGACCCTTTTGGTTTCACCTACATCAACAGCAAACAACTTCAACGTTTCATGAGATTTGATGAGGTGCATAAATTCTGTGATGTTACCCTCAAATCTGTTCGTGATGGGCTGGTCAAAAGGTTGAATGATGATCGACGAAAGATAGCTAAGGGGGAACAACCGAGATGGAAATCCAGCATAAGAAGACAAGTTCGGAATTTTGTCTTAAAGATTGAAGAAAGGTTATTTCGACGGGAACAGATCAGACGACTGGAAAGCTACATCGGCGTCAGACCATCGTTTCCTGTCAGAAACTTCGAAAGACCTGAACCCAAGTTCACTGACTTTGATGCTCCACTTCCGGACGAAGAGTAACTTGGTACATTTGATTATTTCACTTGATTGAATGATTTTTCATAATGGTTTGTGCACACATTACAGTGTACAACCCGTGATTGTATTTAAAGGACCCTGAGGTACGCTTCAGTGCCTCAATCCTCACATAAGGAGCGAAAGCTTCTTACTTTTGAGTAGAATTAATCAAACTTTTCTGATTTTTCATAATTCTGCTCAAAAGGACAAGTATTTCACCTCAATAAGACCTAATCACTTGTTGAGGGGGAGCACTTGTCAAAAGAAAATACTTTGCTCAAAATCAAATGTCCGTGGTGAATCTCCCCGTAAGACTCAAAAAGGCATATTTTAATATTAAAGTTTGTCAAAAACACCATTTGATATGCTATTTTTGAGGGGGAGAAAATGTAAAAGTGATTAAAATATACGAACTCAAAGCTTAAAAGTTGCATCATAAGCGAGCTAGACTCAGTATTAACCCAGGAATTGACGAGATAATACAAGTTAGTAATATCGAAAGGACTTATCCTCGACGGGTAATAACATCAAGTTAGCTAGTTGTCACCTAAAAGCTGACAATGCAACTCTTTAACTAACCACGTAAGCGTGTCTCGAAAAGGATTTGTCTCAGTAGAAACGTACCGTCTCGAGAAACTTTTTGTGGACTTGACCAGGCCGGGTAATAACTTCAAGCTAGTCTAACTAGTGATGTAAGCGTGTCTCGAATCGGTCTTGTTCACAGAAAGTGGATCAATTCAAAAGTGCTTGCTCCTCCCGCATGTGCAAATTTATTAAATACTTATGAGCACATGTGCAGGGGGAGCCCTTCAAAAGTGTACCCAAAACTCTCGAAGTGTTAACCAAATTATTTGATTATCACAAACACTTTGAGAGATTTTCTATCAAAGGTTTCTTGGCTACTGTCGGAGTTATAAGGTGACTAAGATAGGAATATCCGTCCTATGATCCGCCAGAGCCGGAGGGATCTACCCAAGGACATCTCCCATAGTTAGAATTAGAAGTCCTTAGGTATGATACGGAAAAAGGAGAAATGAATGAAAGGGAAAGAAGGAGTTGAAGAATTAAAAAGAAAAGCAAAGAAAAGGGTGAAAAGAAATAGCCCTCCATATGTTCAACTTTAGGGCAGACACCGGGTTCAATTCATATGCTACTGGCTGTTGCAAAAGACAACACCGGTATTGAAGACTAAGTCGTCATGGACCCAGTGACGCGATGCACTAAACCTTCTTAACCACTCAAGTTCTCTTAAAAGGACTTGTTTCATTCTCACGGGGAACCCGCGTAACCTATCGACCTATCTCTTAGAGACGGTTGATATTGAAGCAGGAGACACCTCCCCAGTCTCCGCATAGGAAACCTAGGTGTGCACTTATAGAGTCTAGAGCCTTGAGATACATCAAAGATCTCTTAGGAACACTTAGTATTTCTACGACTGGTGTTCTACATCAATAGGCATCAGTTGTAAACTATCGAGTCCTTCGCAGATCTTAGCAATCTGCCTAGAACGTTTATGAGAGGATTACTTAGGTATTTCTCAATGATTGAACGGAAATCCTGCCAGGGTCAACATCAAACAGCCCTGACAGCAGGTCACTTCGGTAACCCCACAAGGGTTACGCTTAGTGTTTGCGGTGGTTCCATTACGGTCTACAGTCGTGGAGTGATCCCCAGCGACTCACCCAGTCATTGAGCTACATAGTAGGTCTAGTAAGCTCCCTCGGGAGTATCTGATATGGGAACGGCCTGGATAAGGATTAGAAGGAGTCTTCACACTATGCTGTTGACGAGCTCTAATTCCTTATCCGTAAGTACCGGTTGTTTTATTGCTAACTGTTTACTCGCAGGTACCTCACTTCCATGATGATAGATTCCAACATGCTCATACATACATCTTGAAGTCAAAGAAAGCTCCCCCAAAGATCTTAGCAACACAAAGTTCAAAGAAAGATTCTACAACAATGAAGAAGAATCTACAAAGTCTAAAGACTAAAGATCTCAATGTATGTAAAGGAACTTCTTATACGTGAAAGTCTAAATCCAAAGATGTATGAGTATGTTGGAATGGCGGACAACCACCACAGACGCAGGAGTGACGAATGGCAGATTACTTCGTAATACAATCACTACAACATCATCAAAGAACTAAGACAAAGAGCAAAGTATATCCATCATTATTCTAGTCATTTCTGAAGACGTCTGAAGCTATGAAAGTCAAAGATTACGACAAAGACGTCAAGCAACCATGATGACCAATCCTTAGGGGAAGATTGTTGGAACCTAAGTTTTTACTATTTTGTCAAGTCTCGGTCATTGGTAATAATAGGTTGCTTAAGTTATTTACTACTTACACTAATGTAATGTTACAAGTTTACTAGGCTTAAGTATAATGATCCATGGGCTTTAAGCCCATGCGAAATTCATGTAAGGAAGGAGAGGGAGTGTTGCCCTAGCTCCTTCCCTATAAATAGAAGCCTTAGGTCTATGTAATACTTGATTGGTTATTTGAAAACATTAAGGAAACTCTTGCATTTCATTTTCTCAAATTTCTTATAATCATCCCACTCTCATTCTCATCTCATTTCTCTCATCATTATACTTGTATTTAATAAATGGTGACCAAACAATGTTAATCGTAACTTGTTTTTCTATTTTATTTTTCCATCTCTAACTAGAGTTAGGATCAAAGCGGCAGTATTTCAGGGTTGGGTAATGCTAGAAAATAGAATAAACAGTTTAAAAGACCTACTTGGTATGAAGGAGTTTTTTGGTCTGAAAAGATGACGAGTTTCTTCAACATTAGCGGAGGTAGATGTTCTCTTCTGATGAGGCTCGCTTGGATCACAACTCCTTGATCTTTTAGAACCAACTTGACCTTGAGGGGTAGACGAACCAGCAACCTCTTTCCCTCTGGAGGAGGATGCCCTTCGATTCCTACCTGCAGCAGTTATTGTAGTATCATCAGGAAGTTCAGAAAAGGTAACTGGAAAGTCGCTCAGAAAATTTTTCTGAGTAATATCTGCGAAATGAAATATAGAGTTATCACCAAAATAACTCTCCGGATATTTTGGGTAACGGTCTGAACTTTCTCCTTCTTGTTCCAACGATTGCTTATACTGATTTTGTTGCATAATCATCTTGTCTTTAGCTATATCATCTTGAACGGAGAGACTACTAGAAAAACTATCGGTATAGCTTGAGGAACTCATGTTTATTTGAAAGGGTAGTTGTGTTGATAAGAGAATGTGTGAAAGTTATTGTTAAAATGATGCCTATTTATCGTGTGAAAATGAGTTTTTTCTTAAAAAAAATAATTATAAATAATAAAAAAATTGTTTGGATTCATGTTTATTTGAATGGAGAGACTACCTGAGATCAGCGTGGACCCGGTTAAGACAACATAGTCTGGCGGGGGTGGCGATGGGGCCTTCGCTGTCCGCGAAGGTGGTCGTTTCTAAGTTGAAATTCACCTTTCAAAAAAAAAATTTGAATGGAGAGACTACCGAAAAAACTATCAGAAATTCAGAATAGCTTGAGGAACTCATCTATACTACCTTATAATGTAGACATCTATATTTAGAAGTCCTAAAATGTTTAAAGACCAAAAACATTTCTTTAATAGGAAAGATGCACCACTTTAATGCACATAATTTTCAGACTTACAAGACAAGAAACATAATGTACACCACTTTAATGCACATATTAAAAAAAACCATATTAATGATATTTAATGTAGTCAATTATTTAATTGATCAATAAATACAATTAATTCAATTATTAAAACACCCCTTACATCACAAATACAAATTATCAAGCATATTGTACAACCAAATTAAACACAATTCCTACATTAAACGCACTAATACAAATAGTAAAACACATTATACAAATATTCTGGCCCGAACGGGCAACGGGCCTAATGGGCTTGAGCCCGAATGGGTGCGGGCCAAACAGGCTCGAACCCGAACGAGCACGGCCTAAACGAAATTCTTTATATCCGTAAATTTATTGTAAAAAAAAACATAATAAACTAAAATAAATGATTCACCGGAAAATTTAATTTCAGGGTACCCGACGCTGCAACGCGCGGGTACCTTGCTAGTGTTTATTTGAAAGACTAGTTGTGTTGATAAGAGAATGTGTGAAAGTTATTGTTAAAATGAAGCCTATTTATCGTGTGAGAATGAGAAAATAATTAAAAAAGCAAAATTTTAGTTTGAATTCACCGGTTATATTTCGGTCATTTGTCTTTATGCGGTTCACTGCAACGAACCAAAACGAACCAAGGTGGTGGTGTGGTGAACTTAAACGAAGCTTACCATTTAGTAGGTGTAGCATTCCTCTATTTAATGAAGTTTAATACGGAGTATTTAATAAAGTTTGGAGGGGAATAGTTGTCGACACAATTGAGTGAGTTACGGGAAAATTTTAACCTCATAGGTCTTAGCTTTTAATTTAAAGGTCTAATTCATTGTCGATCCTTTTTGCCCGACTTTTGCATATCCTATCCGCGAAATTAGTTTTAACTGATCTAAATTGCCCGACATGTACTTCTTTTCTACGTTACTTTGTACAATAATTAGTTTAGAAGAAAGTGTCAAATAACACATTCTCCAATGTTAGATTGACCACCTCATTGTCAAGCATTTATTAAAAGAAACCAACCAAGTTGATCATCTGGTTACTAATTTACAAACCAAACGTGTCTCTTACTCTCTTGCCTAACCAAAACACACAAGTGACCATGAACAACCATACTTGTACATTTTGCCCTGTGGCAGCACCATTGTCTTCTGAAAGCAAGAATGAAAAATACGAATGTGGGTCTGATGATCATTTGAAAGCTCTTTTAGCAGATATTAGCTTAGCCTATGATTTAGTACCCTATGGTTTTGAGGTAAACAAAGAGAAGCCCAGCCAGGGAAATGTTTTTAAACAGGGTATGGAAGTGCCTGTGGATTATGAGTTTGATCATGATATTATGTATCACAGTGATGATGATGCTATAATAAGTGGTAAGAAAGGGGATTTAGAAACATGGATGGATGATGATTCTTTGGTTCTTTCAAACGCTAATGGCAAAATGATTGTTGGAATGAGAGGTGTTGGAGTCGGAGCTTGTGCAGGCGGAATGGAAGCTGGCAGCCTCGGAGTAAAAGCTGATTATACAACATGGAATGCAGTTCAAGAGCTTTCAGGAAAAAGTATTTTTGTATATATTATATTGACTACTACTCCGTATGTCTTAAAAGTTTCAATTCGTCAATTAAAAAACATAAAAAACTTGGACTGATGATGACTTTGAAGCTCACTTTGCAGATAATAACTTAGCTTATGATTTAGTGCCCTATGGTTCTTAGGTAAACAAAGAGAATCCCAGGGAAATGTTTGTGAACAGGGTATGGATGAGCCTGTAGATTATGAGTTTGATCATGATGTAATGTATCACATTGATGATGATGCTATCATAAATGGTAAGGATGGGTATTTAGAGACATGGATGGATGATGATTCTTTGGTTCTTTCAAACGCTAATGGGAAAATGATTGTTGGAATGAGAGGTATTCGAGTCGGAGCTTGTGCAGGTGGAATGGAAGCTGGCAGCCTCGGAGTAAAGGCTGATTATACAACACACAAAAGGCAAAGGATCGAGAACCAAAAGTTAAAAGCAATGGTGACATGTGTGGGTTCAACACCAGAAGCTATTCCATGATGCCGAACTTTCTTATTGCAAGTTGTTAAAACAATTAATGTGCATATGGGTATTTGCATGTTTCCCTTTTTTTTTTTTTTTATTATTTTTTTTTTGGTATTTGAATGTACAACCTGCGATACATATACACCATACAAACCGACGAAGCGGGCAATGATTGGGAACCCTCCCTTCAAATAACTTGTCCCATAAATGGAAGTCGCACAAATTGAAAACGTAAACCAAATCAAGTGATACATAAGCAACAAGTTTTGAAAATTATTGCCCGAACCGGTTAGACCGGTTTTTGATTTTTTACAAAACCGTAGTTCTTGCTCTTCATTCGGGCCCCACGTGTGCCACATCACCCAACACCTTTTCACAACTAACTTCAACCTCTTAAGTGTTTGTTTTTTAAGAGGATCTAAATCTGAACCCCACATGTGAACCTGAATCTGAGGCGTAAATGTCTGAACCTGACCACATCTGAACGGGAAAAAAAACTCATGTTTGAACCGCACATTTGCTTGCTTGTACTATTTTTTTTTTATTTTTTTATTTTTTTTTGTCTTACCTTCGTAATTAAAGTAGTTGTCCTCGGCTTTCTTGGTTTTTATGTTTTTTTGAACTACTTGATTCTTGTTTTTTCTATCCTTGAACGACTCCATTTCATTTTTTTGAACGACTAATATTTGTTTGAACGACTCCATTTCATTTTTTGAATGACTAATAATTTTTTGAACGACTCCATTTCATTCTCCATTTCAAAGCTGCATTTAGTACATGTTTAATTTTTTAAGATAAAAAAGTATATATATACATCTTTTGTTCTTTTCTATCTCTATGACTTTATGTTCTTCATCATGTAGTGACATGTACCTCAATACCTGCATCGATTGTAAAAACATATCCATTATTTTTTTTTGTTAGATCTAATACAAGTATTCAGAAGTTTCTTGGTTTGACGTTATCACCAAAACACATTATTTTTTTGTTAGATCTGTTGTTTATTCTAGTTAAAGTATACACCATTATAACTCCATATTTTTTGAAAACAAATTCATGAATATATAATTAAAAACAATATAAAAAGCCTGATCACAATTATATGAGGATAACAGATGAAAAATATATAATATAGTTACCTTTCAATTTTGTGGATAGAGAATGTCTAGTGGATGAAGAGACACCCATATTTGCTAAATCTGTGGGTTTCTTTTAGGCAAGGGGATTATCGCACAGATTACGGAGTACTACGTAATACTCCGTAGATTCCCTTTATTAAAATAACCATAACAATTTCTGATACAATAACGCTTAAGTGTCTAATGAACTTGTTGTGTTTCTGATACACATATACGATTTGTTATTTAATTATCGACGACCTCATTTGTTTTGACATTTCCCACACATATATTGGACTCAATAAAATGTTTTTGGTTAGTACGGTTTTTTTATGCACTACTTGGACAAAAGATTGTCTACTTTATTATAAAAATGCTTTCAATATCCATAACTAATGGCCCAATTGGAAGTTACTGAAATTTGAAGACCAAATTGTACTGAAAAACTAATTTTAAAAAAATCAAACTCGAAATAATGTATATATTTTTAAACCTAAAACTAATTTAACAAAAATTAAACCTATTGCAGATTTTTGCTAAAATTATAGAATGAACACATTGATAGCCAATCGAAATTTAAAGTGAGCATTGAGCAACATTCGCCCCAGTTTGGTGTTTTCAGGCGGGCTTTCTAAACATACAACTCTAGAAAACGTGAAGATGATGTGGAAATATGAGATGAATACATGTATGTAATATTGCTATGCAAATTAATGCATTTCTGATACATTAAAGGTAATGTTTCTGAGAAACATGTTATGTTTCTGATAAACATACTACCATCAAATCTAAACTTTATCTTTTTTGCCAGCATCAACTTCTTCCCCAATAATTAAATCCAGTACACGTTCTTCAAAACGACAAAATTGATGGAAGGTGCCAAGAAACAAAAAAACTTTAAAATTGGCAGAGGGAATGTTTCGCAAAATCATAAATAAATCCCGACAGAAACGAATCCATCATCATTCACCACACAAGCATTTTTTTCTTACAACTGGTTCTAAAATAAAGCAGAAGAAAGGTAAAAGTCAAAGAAGATTGTTCCTTTGTTGTAACTGTCTTCAGCCAAGTTTTTGAGGAACGGGAACTGCACGACTCACCGAACACTCCCGGATGCAACATTTAAGTACGAACTGAAGAGAAAAAACATGTGGGAGCACACAAATCAGAGGATCAAGATAGACAAGACCATCTTGAAAAACTGATTGAATCAAACGCAGAATTAACTCTCTCCCTTGTTGCAATTAATGCACCCTACATAAACTGATATCTTTGCCCGACATCTGTCTTAACCATTGCGCGACTTTTTTTTTTTTTTTTTTTTATTATTATTATTATTATTATTATTATTATTATTATTATTATTATTATTATTATTATTATTATTATTATTATTATTATTATTATTATTATTATTATTATTATTATTTGGTAATAAATTGTACACGGGTTTGTGAGATATGAATGCAACTGTTACCATTCCTCCACCGCAAACGCTCAGTTGACGGGTCCAAAGAGGGCCTATTGGAGAAAATGACCTATGGTTAGATCCCAACTCTCGACTAATTAGGTCAATGCAACTGTTACGATTTACGAAACTGCATGTTGATAATTTATTTATAGGATTGGGATGCAAGAATGGACTATTTTAATCCACGAAACTTTATAGAATATGACGGGTTGGAAGTTCACCCTCACAACCCTTACATTGGTAGGCAATGTACTACTCGCTAAAATAATTGTAGTATGTTTTTCTGATTAGGTGTGAAACTACTACTCGCTAAAATAATTGGTCGGTTAATTATGTGCAAAACGTGAGGACGTTTGAGCGTAGATGAGTTTGAGCGGTTTGTTAAATGGGGATGTTTGTTAATTGGGGGTGTTTTTAGTTTTTGGAAGCGAATAGAGTTTAAGCTAATTAAAAGGAAGCCGCCACCTATTCCTCTAATGTCCGGCCAAATCAACCCCTTTAATCGCCTCTCTACCTATACACGATCTCTGATTTGTGTTATTGGTATGCAATCGATTATTGGGTTGTGTCTATTTGAGGTGGCGTGTTGTGATCTTGCCGAAACCCTAACCATACTTCTCTTTCGGTTATCGTTTAACTTAGGGTTTCGGTTGATCTGATCCTATTCGATCGTATTCTTACCATCATTCAAGTCGGTTTGATTCTGATTTAATCGATTTGTTACTATTTTTACGATCAGATGGGATTATTGGTGGTCGACCTTGGTATAATGATTATATAACCTTGTTGGTTTTCCCTTTGTGGTCGAATTTGTTCGATTAGGTTGGATGTACTGCTCTGAACGCTATACGAAACCTTTTTTAAGGGTTTTGTTTCTTATGTGGCCCCGCTGATGTGTGATCTGCTCGTGACGCTGCAAGTTAACCCGTCTAGGGTTTGTTTGTTGATTTTTTATGTAAGGCATGATTGGATTTCCTACACATCAAATGTCTATCTTTTAAATTTCCGCACAATTCTGAGGCTGCGGTATGTACTATCTCATCTTTATGCTTTGTGGTATTTTGTTTACCTATTAAATTTAGGAGAAAAATCTGTTTATATTAGCTCATTTAATCTGTTTCCCCAAAATTCAAGCACATTTTTGGCCTTGTAAGTTGTAACCATGGTGGTCTACCCACGCTTTCTCCAAGTGTATATCCTATTATGACTTCTTTCTAGTACTGACGACGTTTGTTCTTGGTTTTTATGTTTTTTGGAACAACTTGATTACATGTTTTACAATATATTTTCCTTATCTCAAATGTTTTTATTTGCATTAAAGAAAGTAGTTTGGTTCTGGGATGGATCGAAGAGGGTGTTTAAATACGAGAAGAATATGTGTAGTTGAAACGGATGAGAAATATGTGCCAATTCAATATATAATATGGACAAAGTATATGTAAAGCTTTACTCCCACCATCCCAAAATATAAGTCAATATTTGACTTTTCAATGTTTTTTTATTTTTTTATTTTTTACCGTAAACTTGATGAAAAGTATACAAAAAAAGTATTACTAGTAACAGATGTATTTAATTAACAATTTGTAAGCAAAATAAAAAAAAACATTATTTCAGTATATTTATGCTTGCGTAAATGTTAAATATACACACGCATAATGTCATAAATTACACGTATGGAAAACCTCAAATGTGATAGTAAGTATTAATAAGAGTACCAACACCCCGGTAATGACGACTGTCATCTGCTCATGCAAAAACCAACAATAGCTTTTTACTATTCTAAAATGCTTTTGTAGAGGGGTTTTTAGCATTGCATTCAAAGCTTTTTGAAAAGCTTTTTACACAAGCTTGGTAAAACTCAAAGTCATTCTTCAAAGTCTTTGTTATTAATTGTGGTATGCATTTATTGCATTAAATGCATCAAGTCTTTAAAGACTTGATGCATTGTAGATGCTAGGTCATTACTACTGCGACCATATCAAATCAAATAGTAGCCGGCTGGAAAATGTGTAGACTGAAACAAACAGTGTCATTATTATATTCCTGCAACAGTCATTAACACCAAACACACGTCATTTGTATAAATATTACGGAGTACTACGTAATACTCCGTAGATTCCCTTTATTAAAAATTTAAAATAACCATAACAATTTCTGATACAATAACACTTACGTGTCTAATAAACATGTGTTTCTGATACACATATACGATTTGTTATTTAATTATCGACAACCTCATTTGTTTTGACATTTCCCACAAATATATTGCTCTCAATAAAATGTTTTTGGTTAGTACGGTTTTTTTATGCACTACTTGGACAAAAGATTGTCAACTTTATTATAAAAATGCTTTCAATATCCATAACTAATGGCCCAATTGAAATTTCATATATATATACAAATATATCTGTATCTATATAGTATTTACGTAATAAAAAAATATTACTCTAATATTGTTAGTTTTTAATATTTGGAAGACTGCAAAATCGATATTTATGTATAATACTATTGTTGAAAACTTAATAAGGCTCGTTTGTAATTGATTATTAATAATAGTTTCGTTATTGCAAATGTTCTAAAAATAACAATAAATGTGAAATGGTGCGGCTTTGGTCGAGAATTGCACACAAATAGGACATCCCGATAAGATACCCGATTAATACGGGGCGGGTTTGGGGGACCATCACGCCCCAATAGATCCTCAGATGGGGATCGGAAGGCGTTTTGGGATGGGGATGGCCGCCCAGCCCTATTGCCATCCCTAATTTTTGTAGAAAATGTTACTGTAAAGAAAAAACTATGTTTCTTTTTAGTACTTAAAATAACCACTAAAATCAAAGACAAATACTTTACAATATTGGAAGTAATCTCTAAAATCAAAGACAAATAAATTACAATTCTTCCAAATTAACCAATAATGTTCAAATCGCCTATCAGTTTGATGAATAATCACAAACACAAGTCAAAAGGTTGAATTTGCAATAAACCATAAATATCGGCAACATGGTGGTAGCAGTGGATCTTGAGACAAAACTTGATCTGTAGTTAGCACATCTTATTCATACCCATATTTCCTCCATTGATGACAACTTAAGCTTTTAGTTTCATAAATGAAAAAGTTAGCAAAAATGAGGAGTGAAGATTCTACGAGAAGGGTGTCGACAGAAAGTTCATGGATCGGTAAGTCACTGACGAGATAGAAGTTGCAGGGGAGGTACCAAAGTGGTGATGATTTGTTAAGTGAAATGGAAGAAAGATGATTTGGGGATATTTTTAAGGTTGTCATAATAGAGAGGAAGTGGGTTTTCTTACCATTTCACATTAAGGATTTTTGTTTGGAACAAGTTTAAAAGAAACATCGTAAATAGCCTTCTTGTTAAAGGAATTGTTACCAAAAAGGACATAAAGCAAAAACTAAACAGCCCCTTATTAATTCGGGTAAAGAAGGAAAGAAACCAAAAACATATCGCATATCATTGATTGTCAGCTTCATTCGGTAGAAATATGAACCAACAAACAAGTTGCCGATGTTTAGAAATACTTTGGTGCAAATAGTAATACCCATCGTTATTTTTTTGCAGCTAAAAATTTTCGTAGATACGCACGTATTCTCTACCAACATTGCTTCCATTAATAGCCTCTGATGATCCACCATTTTTCCGTTCTTGTATAGTTACTACTGAGATCAACGACCATAGAACATTTTTATATGTCCCCACACTCGTGGCTTGCATGGAACTAATTCTCGTGAACCTACCACCAACATTTGTGCAATTGGTGGTGCTGAGGTGGTAGAACGGACGGATTGTGGATAAGCAGTTTGAAAATTTACCACGAACAAGACTTGTTAAACAAAACGTATCCTGTTTAGGGAAACACCTAAAGATGTTATGAAAGGGATTGTTAAACAAAACGTATCCTGGTTAAGGTAGCAGTGATATCCAGTTGGGCATTATGCTGACCCTGAACTCCGCCGTACTTGTTAGTTGTTAGTGGTTCAGGTAGCAGAAAACCGTTTTCGGGGACAGTCCATCCGAAAGAAATTTTTCAAATTGAATAATTCAGAAGAGAGGAAAGCAAAAGGCCAGGCAAAACCTTACACATCTAGTATCTTTTACACATCAATTCACTGTGGAAAACCTTTACAAAACATTTTTGAGACCTTTTGACCTTTTGACATCATAGACATCTACTGTACTACTTAAGGGACTGTGTACTGTGGTGCGTCACAACTAGTTTCCATAACCTTTACACATCTCTTAACAAGATATTTTTATTTTAGCTAAACTAGAATCTTAAGCTAGATTAGTTTCGTTTTTTTTTCTAGACTTTGACTAACTACGTAGGGACTTAAAGCTCTTGATAGACTTCCGGCGTAGTAATGATTATTTTTATTCGGTTGAAGTGCCATTGTTTAGAATAACGTGTTCACTTGCATATATACCCATGTAAAGCTTTGATTCCACCTAAACACCCATTTGCATTTAATGTCTCTCTCTCTCCATATGACTTTTTTTTTTTTTTTTTTTTTTTTTTTTTTTTTTTTTTTTTAACCGTATAATTGATGAAAAGTATACAAAAAAAAAGTATTACAAGTAACAGATGTATTTTATTAACAATTTGTAAACAAAATAAAAAAACATTATTTCAGTATAAATGCATGCGGTAAATGTTTTGGTGCAAACCTAAACACACATGATTTTTTTAATATCACTGTAACACTCATACTTATGTTTTGAATTTTTTTAATATCGCCGTAATTTTTTAATATCGCAATGAAAAAAAACAATGATATTAAGTTTATTACTAATATAAAAGTAACTTTTTCAATACACGGTTCAGTTTTAAATGTAAAAAAGCTTAATATCGCGTTGGTTTTATATTATCAGCGTAACTATCATATAATCCTTTTATAATACCCTTAATATCACGGTAGCACTCATAATCACAAAACAAAAAGTGCTTCGAAAAATCTGCAAAAATAAAAAAGCAAAGAATACAACAATAGGAAAAAATTTAAAAAACTCGTCTTAGTGGTAAACAAGTGGGAGCACCCGCGCGTTGCTACCACAAGAATATTAAATAGTAAATGCCGAACATTACGCTATGAAAACTTCTATACAACCCATATGCGTCGCACACATTTTAAATCTATGAAAACTTTTATACCACCCTTGTGCATCGCACGGGCATTGTTTACTATCATAATAAATAGTTGTATAACTTAGCCGGATATATTAATATTAGTTACTTCCAATAAAAAACGACAGTACAGGCGGCGGCAGCACTGTTTTCCACAAACCCTCCCTATAGAGGGGGTCCGGTTAACTCATGCCTAAAAAAAACAAATCTCCTCAACTACCAAAAAACTGCCTTTCATTAATTCCTTTGTGTCTATAAAACTGAAAACTTCTTTTGAATTACAGTAGTTCATTCTAAAAAACACAAAAAAATGTATTTTGATTTTCAAAATATCTTTCAATTGCTTATTTACGATACTGGGGGTTTTAATATTGCTTTTTATCTGATAAGAAACTTAGATATTTTACCGAAAATTATATGGACGAGGAAGAGGTATTTTAAATTGTATAACTTCATTTGAAATACTCTTTCCCATCTATCACTTGCATTTTATCACCATGGTATGAAACCTAGATATTTTACCGAATATCAGGTGATGAATGCCATATTTTTGCCACAACTAACACCTATATTATTTTTTCCTTTTTTCTGGTGTTTTAAAATTGATAAAGTCGTTAGGTATTATTTCAACTCGATTGTTTTGTATTTTAATTTTGAATGATTTTAAAATTACATGAATCTTGTTTATCCTAGTTAATTGAAAGATTTTAAAGTACTTAAGAATCATATAATTTGTTAAAATAACAAAAATATATGAATCTTGAGAACTTTTAAAGAAAGTTTCAATTAAACCAAGATACTCAAATTTTTTTTTGTAATTTATACTTTTTACAAAATTAATTTCTAGAGTCCTCAGTAGGAAAAAACTATAAAATAATAGTAGAATATTATGAAGAATTTGGTATTTGAAGAAAATGAAGATGAAGTCGAAGACCAACATTATGAAGAAGATGCAAAAATATGAAGATCATTTAACTGTGTTGTGTTTTTGTAATGTGATATTTATTTAAAACAAGGGATGAATTAAAATTTCAATAGGTATTCGAGTTGTTATGTGATATGTAATTTTTGTATTCGAATTGTAATGTTATATTTAATTTTTATGTTCTGTGATATCTAATTTTTCTTTTATATTGCGATATTTAATTTCTTTTAATTTAGTCGTTTAATTTTCTTTTAATATTAAAGTGACACGTGTCGTGGTTAAAACTTGATATTCAAATAAAAAAAAAAGCAAAGACTATATTACTTGAACAATTTCCTTTAAGTATTTAAAAACATTAAGATATATATGCTTAAATATTTGACTTTAAAAATTTTAATCAAACTTGCTAGTCCATTATATTGGTAGCCATTATACTGCTATTTACTTTTTAATACATACATATATATATATATATATATATATATATAGGGGGACTTTCTTACGAGAACCATTTTATCTGCGAGAACCGAGAGAACCACCAAAAACATGCATGCACGCCTTTTAAAATAACATAAAAATACATGCAAATCATCAATAATCGTAAGCATCCACCTATGTTCTTCAATATTATTATGAACTCATCATCTTTTTTCACAAAAACCTTACCCACGGCCGCAATATTGTCGTTGCACGTCTTATAAGAACATACATGCACACCTTCAAAGAAAATTTTTGTATTTTCAATTTCTTATCAAATTCTTTAGAACAACTATGTTTTTTTTTTAAAACATATGTGCAAAAATATAATTATTGAAAGCGTGCATGTATGTTTTTGGTGGTTCTCTCAGTTCTCACAGTTAAAATGGTTCTCGTTTGAAAGTTACACTATATATATATATATATATATATATATATATATATATATATATATATATATATATATATTTTGAACGGCGGGTTAGTTGTTAGCTGTTGGCTCGAGTTAGTGTCGCATCCTCGGGCATAGATACCAACTACAAGCCTCTCCTTAGGGGATAACCCCACTCCTATTCCCGATTCGCCTGATATATATATATATATATATATATATATATATATATATATATATATATATATATATATATATATATATATATATATATATATTTATTTTTTTTCTTTTTTTGAACGGCGGGTTAGTTGTTAGCTGTTGGCTCGAGTTAGTGTCGCATCCTCGGGCAGAGATACCAACTACAAGCCTCTCCTTAGGGGATAACCCCACTCCTATTCCCGATTCGCCTGATATCATTAGAGCTTGTGGTTCCCAAGTGAGGACTTCCCGGTCGGTCACCCAAACCGGTACTATTCTCACTTGGGCTCGCTTAACTACTTAAGCCTTTACCACTAGACCACCAACTACAAGCCTCTCCTTAGGGGATAACCCCACTCCTATTCCCGATTCGCCTGATATCATTAGAGCTTGTGGTTCCCAAGTGAGGACTTCCCGGTCGGTCACCCAAACCGGTACTATTCTCACTTGGGCTCGCTTAACTACTTAAGCCTTTACCACTAGACCACAAGCCCCAGGATTTTAATACATATATTAATGTATTGTTAATATGACTTTAATTTATTTTTGGCTTGTATTTCTTGACGTAAGTTATGCAATATTATGAGATGCTACATGCCAATTATATGAATTAAGTATTACATGTTTTTTATTTAGTTATTTATTCAATGACATAATAGCATAGTATGCACAAAAAGATTAAAATAAGAAGAAATAGATGCAATATCAAAGATAGCTAAAGTGATATTAAAATGTATAATTAGAACTTCAATGATAAGAAGCAGTTGACCGGTCAAGGAGTTCCTTGGAGAAAATGGTATGTGTTGAATAACCTAGTTTGCAGTACAAGACAATTTTTTTTATGAGTTTCTGTCCTGTGTTTTATGTCCATACTTTCAGTTTTGTTGTTTTTTGATATAAATAAATTATTAAAATAAAAAAAAATAGTTAAAAAATCGTAAAAATCATAGGGGTGTCCATCATCTAATCAATCTCATGTAGCCATTTTGATAGTGATTATTAGTGGCAACTTCAATAACAATATATATATATATATATATATATATATATATATATATATATATATATATATATATATATGGGGGAAGTCATTCCTGCTGTAACTGCAGGGATGTTACCTGCTGTTGTGGCTTATAAGGAGGGACCTTCAATGCAAAATTAGAAAATGATGAAGGGTGTAAGTGTATAAAAATGTAACTAGCAAATTTTTTTTGGCCTTACGTACTGCAGATATTTAAGATGATGTACACTGCTGGGATGATTTCCCCATATGGAAAGGGAAAATCATTCCTGTTGTTGTGATGTACTTTGCATTGGAGATTGCAAATTTTGCATTAATGATGAAATCATCCCTGTTGTTGTGATGTACTTTGCATTGGAGATTGCAAATTTTGCATTAATGGTGACCTAATGCATAAATGATTTGTACCGTTATTCACTTATGCATTAGGTCCCTCTGTCTAGATGTGGAAGGGGTGTGTTAACACCTCTTCATGTGTTTTATTTTATTTTTTATTTTTACTTAATGATTTTATTATTGTTATTATCATTTTTCTTTATTTCAACTTTGTATTTCAATTCGTATTAAAAGTACATTTAAATAGAATAATTACATATTGTACGTATGTTAGATTATGAATGTAAAAAGAGAGAGCTATGAGTTCAAGTAAGAAGTGAAAGTTCAGTCCTTACAGTTTCCCTATTCTTTTTTGATGTCAAAGACCAGAAGCTACGCGAGAATTTTAATTGGATCTCGGTTGTTCTTAACAGCGATGGCTATTCATTTAAGTGTTCGGGTTGCAACCCTAGACCTTCAATAGGGTGGAAATTCTCGTATTCCTTATGTACACGTTCCTGCGGCTCGGATGAGTATTCTTGTTTATCGCCACGGCTATAAACACGTTATTGTTCCTATTAACAAAACATCCCCTTTTTCTTAGCTCTTTCGAAAACGGTATAGAAATGGGTTTCTTTTTCTACGTTGTTTACCTTAGTTACTGGGGGGTTTCGGTAGATTATGAGTGTAAAACATGATGAGATACTAATTTAGTTAATCATTTTGAAAAGTTCAATCTAAACACCGTCACATTTAATTTCTTTTTGTCAAATAAACATGAGTTTGAATGTTTGGTCTTAAATATTTCTAAATTTTAATTGACTATATTACAATTTCTTTTTATGTTTAATAAAGTTGTTTATTTCTCGCGCGAATGCAATTGTTTATATTTAAAGTGTAAAACTGATATTTCAACATATTCAAACCTTTTTACATAAACGAACCTTTTTACATAATCTAAAAAAAATAAAAAAACATGCCTTTGGAGTAAACTAGGGTTCCTGTTCCTCTTGTGCTTGTTCTGTGAGAGAAAATGGCTTGGATACTATTGTGTGCTTCTTTGGAGTAAATCCCAGCCATTGGTGTACCATGGAAGCATCTCAGCCTTTGATTGGTTTTGGCGCCAAAAGAGAGTTGTGGATTGCCATGTTGGAGGTAAAATATCTCATGGAGATTTTGAGGGAGCAATGGGGCGGCTAGAGCAGGTGTTGGTGTAGTGTGGAGGAGACAAGGTTCTGGGAGATCGTGGGATTTGCTTCTGGTTCTGTTTTGTTGGATCAAATTTTACTCCGATCACGCCTTCATTAGAAACAAATCAGAAAATACTACGGAGTAGATAAGTTAATTACTACTACTACAAAAAAAAAATATATACCTGAATTAATGGAAAAGTATCTTTACTCAACATTTGTGGATTGTTTGTGTTACTTTGAGTCTGGAATTTCAACATACCTTTCCATTCTAACTTCCCATACTGTTTCTTTTGTTTTTTCAACAATCTAGCAATGCGGCTGGTGCAGTCCTTTGCTCAAAGGGAGTTGAAATGACAAAAGGAGCAATAGTGGGAAGTTAGAAGGGTTACGTCTGTTAGTTTATTGCATTCCATTATTTTTTATGATCTAAAACCAACCATTCACCAGGTAATGTGGCCATTGGAGTTCCAAGAACAAAGGTTGTTTCAAACACACCCTGAATTGCAACATTATCTTTTATTTCATTTACACTATATTTTTTAAAATTTTAACATATTTTTTAATTTTTTTGCAGCAAATCCATGGTCAGACTACTTTCCAAAGGGATATTTGGATCAGGTCAATCATGAAATTTTGCAGATTTCTTCAAGTCAATCATGTTCCATTGTGACTAGTCTTTGTTGGCGACTAATATGTATGTAGTTCTGTCAAGAGTTATATATAAGCATTGATCCCTGGAAAACGCTCGTCCCAATGGATCATGATTGGCCCGAAGATGTTGAAAAGGTTCAAGCCACCAGTGGGAAACATCAATCCTTTCCTGCATTAAACATAGGTAGTTTGGTTTTCCCATATCCCCTTTTTATACTCGTTTCCATGTGTATCTCAAATCACAAATCCTAGTTTAACACCTTTTTGTATTTTTAATTTTTTTGCAGAAATCATTAAAATTGACAGCAGTGACTCAAGTTCATTTCACATATCAAGCAGTTCTGAAGGTCCTCCAAATACATGGGCAGACTACTTTCCAAAGGGATATTCTGGATCAGGCACAAAAAGGAAGATGCTAGGAAGGTTAAAACTCCAAAACAGACTGCCAAAGAGCTTTTTGATGAGAGGGTTCAGGTGCTAGGCCTGCCCAATGCTAAGACTTGTGAGGACAAGGCTATAAAACCATGGGAACCAAAAATGTCCAAAGTTTGTTCAAAAGGGAAAGGGTAAAAAGAAAATGTATTAGTTGAGTTAGGAAGTAATTTGAATAAACATTGTAATCCTTTTGTACTACTTTATTTGACTTTATGAATAAACATGTTGTAATCCTTTTAGATTAGTAAAATTTAAGAATGTGTACCTTTTGTTACCAGTATTTTGTAACTTTTCATTTAAGTATTAATGGAGTATGTTTTATTTTAATTCCCGTACTTTGTCATTGCTAAATTTTCTCATTAATTTTTACAATATTTTGATTTTTGTGTTCATTAACAAGAACTTGGGATATATTTTGTATCATGTTAATCAAAAGTTATCAAAATCAGAAGTTTCTTTTAAAAGTAATTGAATTAAAACATGTTACTTTATGAAAACTAATGACCGATTATCAATTGTCAATGTTACTTTTAAAAGTAAACTTTAGTCCAAGCCGAATTACTTTTGAAAGGACCCGACTGTTCTACGCAATGATCACGATAGACGAATACTCCCCCAGCATTTAAATGCGACTTCCCACTTTCCCATGCATGAAATTATGGAAAGACCTAACTGTTCAATGCATTAAAAAAGATGTCCTTTAGTGTTAATAAAGTAGTTAAAACTGGCTAAATAAACAAAACATAAATTGTTTGTTTAATCATTAGTTAATTATACAAACAGAAATTTGCTCAAAAAAATTAATCAATTAATTAATTTAGTAATAACTAAAAGAAAAGTTAGTGACGAGATAAAGGTTTTTCAATACTTTCGTATACGCCTTTAATTTTCTGCTGCTATTCTTCTATTTCTTACTTACGTGCATCAACTTTCTCCTGATGCTTCGATATTATATTATCTTCTTCCATGATTCTTTCTTTAGCGTTCTTGATAAGTTTGTTATAAAGATCAACCAATAAATTGTTTGGAATGTTTTTTTGTTCAACTTTGACCTAATTTTTATTTACGTTATATAATACTTGATGAAAATTATAGCAATGAAAATACATTTAAAACCAAATGCATTCATATATTTTGATACTAGCCGGACCCAGCCCCAGACAATGATGACCTATTCTCATTAACCTAATTTGCCAGGAGTTGAGATTTAATTACCCAGACCATTTTCTTAATTCTTAAAGACTCCCTTATTGACTGGTCAACTAAGCGTTTGCGGTGCGGGACTAATGCTAATGGAGCAAGCCCTCCTTGTTCGGTCAAGTATGATAAATCTACTCGAATTTGCAACGTCAAAGAAGTAGGTGACACAAGTGTTATAAATCTATTTTCATATAATTATATCGACTTACGGCTGAACATTTTTCCGACTTAGGGCAACTTTCATTTTTTAGCTCGACTAAATTAACATGTATAGTGCCTCTTATACATTTTTTAAATAATGTTTGATCAGACAGAATACATTTTTTAAATAATGTTTGATCAGACAGAATAAAGTGTACACATTCTTGCGTACTAAGTTTTTTAATTGATGGAGTAATAGTTTGTAATTCAAGTTCACAAATCGAATATAGTAAGGAATTGTGGCACACAATCCATAATTTATCTCTTATTAATTTGGTTTGGTATTAAATGATACACAACCTAACCACTCCTAAACCCTTAAACCTAAATTTATTTGGTGTGGCATTAAGTTGTTTATATTTAATTCTAGTCTAGCAAAAAAATGAAACCTGCCATAAGTCGCAAATAATGCAAAAGCTTCCCCGTAACCGCTAAGGCCCCGCCTCGCGCAATTTATAATTTTGATCCGAACATTTACTACAAATTTAATTTAAGCACCTTCCTAAGAACTCTGTATCTTCTCCACTACGTATATTTATTACTTGACCTGCCAATCCTATGCCCTAAAACACACTTTACATTCAAACCCCATAACTCTTTCTAGACTTGATGAATCTCCTATAATCAATTTTTTTTTTTTTATTTTTGAACATTGTACTCATTTTGTTAAATTACTAGTACTACGTAATTTTGAAA
The DNA here is from genome assembly GCA_030686995.1 of Artemisia argyi. NCBI lineage: Eukaryota > Viridiplantae > Streptophyta > Magnoliopsida > Asterales > Asteraceae > Artemisia > Artemisia argyi. Next base: position 225,411,893 of record CM060703.1, on the reverse strand, counting down.
AGACTATATGGTGAACATACCTTTCCATTGACCATAACAATGAGTCTGTGACTATAACTTTCAATGTTAGCACTTTCCCCGAGAACTCCCCATCTTCGCAACTACTCATACTTATTACCCTAAACCCAACAATTGTCTATAAATTCAAATTGTGGCTCATGATTCACTTTCATACACATATTATGTTTCAAAATGTAGGTTGTCTTACTGTGGTTTCCGAACTCCTTATTCATCTTGTGAATCTAGATAGTGATGTTGAGGATCCTGAATCTGAGGTTCTAAAATTTCTTCTAAGTCCTCCAAAGGTCATCTTAGTTACCTTGTTAAGAAACTTAAATGTTCCACCGAAAATACAATAGGTACATGCTGGACCAGCGCCTAGAGAGGTTTCATCTCCTTAGTCTAGCATAATATGTGTCCATGGCTACAAAGTGAACATTTATGCAACAATTCTTGAAGCCATTTTTAAAAAACATGGTGACATTGCAGCGACGTGTGTGTTCACAGATGCTATGAGAACATGTTTACTTGAAGTTGTTTCTGACATTGTTAGGCAGATTGAAACCAACGATGTTCACAGATGCTATGAGAACATCTTTACTAACATGTCAATGCAAAACACCCCGCGGCAACGCGCGGGTTTCCCATCTCGTTATATACACTCTTATCCTCAAAACCACCCAACCTCACAACCTCTTGTCTTCACACCAATTTCAGAACCTGAGATGCAGCGACGTAATCCTTTTATCTGTTATTGTGGAATATTATGCATGTCCTCTTTCGAAGGTAAACAATAATACATTTCTTATTTATGTAAATATACTACTAATTGGGTTGTAATCTCTTATAATTTCCTTATTATGTAACAGCCAAGACAAAAATATCATGGATGTGGATGTTTTATGTGGAAGAGTCAATTTGATGATCGAGCACTTAAGAGTTATCTCCTCTGCTTCAACATCTCAAGGTTCTGGATCTGCACCTATACAGAGTGCTCAAATTTTAATGCCAAAGATCTTAGGATAAACAAGCTGGAATCACAAAAACAGGTGCTAGAGACAAGAGTAAGGATGCTGGAGGCAAGACTTGAAATGGCAAGGAATCCTGACGACCATGACCACGTATGTCAGTCGGATGCGATACTCCGTGAGCTGTTAAGTGACATGGAAAATCTTTGTAGTTGTTTAATAAAATTTTATTATCGAACATGGCATACACCCGTCTCTTGGTGGGTCGAACCAAAACCAAGATTTTTATACATCAAAGCACATTCTGGATCTGTAATGTAACTCGTATGCTTTAATGTTTAAAATTTTATCGATCTGTGATGTAATTCGTTCGTTTTAATGTTTGAACTTTTATCGATTTGTAATGTAATTAGTACGCTTTAATGTTGGACGTTTATCGATTTGTAATGTCGTTTAGAAAGTCAAATTTGACGAATATAATACCAACAAAATGTTGTTAGGATTTTAGTTCACAAAAAATTCAACGCTTGTCGCTCTCGGTCAAGTATTTTTTTGGCGTTTAGTGTAATTTACCGACGACAATTTGTCGTCGGGATTTCTCTCGTTGTCGTTCTGCTTTTAGTGTAACTAGACGAATACCCGTGCATAGCAATAGGATTTTATAACGACAGATCGTTTAGTGATAAAAAAAAGTTTATGGGTTATAAATGAAAAATAATAAAAGTTAGGGGTGGCAAATCTTGCCCAATTTGTAATTTTTGGGCGATTTTTGACACTTTTTTAAAAGTTTGGGGCGTTTTTTGCCCCCTTGCATTTATTTGATGGGCTCTTACAGACAAAAGATAAAAACAGATATTATTAGATGGGCTTTCGAATCACACAATTCAACTCTCAAGCAATTACTCTCATTTTTTTAATTAGTTACATTTTTATTCATTTGTCCCAGCAGATTTTCTCAAATTTCCAGTCAGATTATTTTATTTTTATTTTATTTCTAAGAAAAAATAATTAAATATAGTTAAGACTTAGATGCTTGAAATTTTTTTACAAGATGAATTAAAGGGGTTTTTAGGACTGTTCTGAATGTTTTTAATAGTTGAATTATAATTTGCTCGTTTTAGCCCGTGCCCGTTTGGCCCGATTTATAATTTGTCCGTTTAGCCCGTGCCCGTTTTAACCCGTGCCATTTTAGCCCATGCCCTTGCCCGTGTCCGCCCGTTTTGCCACCTCTAATAAAAGTTTGAAGATTTAGGGATTAAACATATGACATGAGCTTAAGTATCAAAGTCAATAACTCAACACATTTAGTAACTGATTTTCCCGCCCAAATTGATATGAAAATCAGTTACTAAATGTGTTGACTTATTGACTTTTATACTTAAGCTCATGTCAACATAATGTTTTGAAACCCAGTTGAACCGTTCCGGTCGAAAAACGGGTCGATTTAAACCGAGTCATGCTTTTAATAACTGAACCCGTCGTGTCCAGTTTTCAAAACTACATGTTTTTCCCAGTTGAACCCGTTGGTCCGGTCTAGTTTTCAAAACTATATGCAACATCAACTTGTTAGCTTGTAGAAAGTTTTGTGTGTTTTATTAATTTGGATAATGTGTATAATAACATATACTTTTTCATTTTAGGGTGTTTTAAAAATAACATTAATTAGTGTGTTTAATTATTTTATATTTTATATTATGTTGTAGCTTGTTTAAATTGTATATTGTGAAAATTTTATTGTACTTTTTTAGTAAGGGGTGTTTTAATTGATTGTTTTTAATTTAATATAGATGCTTTTAATTGGTTGTACCATATGCTTTTTTAGTAAGTGGTGTTTTAATAAAATCATTAATTATTACACAATTCATTTTCTCTCACCCTTGACTTTCAAGATTTCACTTTCAAGAGCATTAATTAGAAGGCAAAATGGGGATTGACTGAAAATTCAGTTTTTCACTTTTCCCCTATGACTAAATCTACATTATAAGTAGTTAAGATTAAGATTATTGTAATTTTAAGTTATGGGGTGTTTTAATAAAGAGAAATGATACAACCACACAAAAATGCCCACAAAAGAAATCCACAAAATAATGTGTACACATTTGATTGGCTTATTACAAGAGAAGAGAGAGAACATTTATCAAATATACCAATGAAATGCATACACATCCTTGGGTGGAAATAAATTTGCTCGACATTTGTCTTGACCATTGCGCGTCTTTTTTTTTTTTTAGCAAAACGTGTTTAATAATAAGTTAATAACATGTAATATTCAATGAAAGAAAGTTTTGCAATTTCTATCGCATTATAAATTTCTTTTTAAGAAAGAACAAAGTCGTTCAAAAATGAAACAATATTTGACTGGTTAAAAAAAAGGAGTTGTTCAAAAAAAAGGAGCAGGTGTTGGTGTAGTGTGGAGGAGACAAGGTTCTGGGAGATTGTGGGATTTGCTTTTGGTTCTGTTTTGTTGGATCAAATTTTACTCCGATCACGCCTTCATTAGAAACAAATCAGAAAATACTACGGAGTAGATAAGTTAATTACTACTACTACAAAAAAAATATATACCTGAGTTAATGGAAAAGTATCTTTTGGTGAACAAAATAAAAAAACATTATTTCAGTATATTTATCCATGCGTAAATGTTAAATATACACACGCATAATGTCATAAATTACACGTATGGAAACCTCAAATGTGATAAGTAAGAGAACCAACAACCCGGTAATGATGACTGTTAGGTCATTACTACTGACGATGTTTGTTCTTGGTTTTTATGTTTTTTTGAACAACTTGATTCTTGTTTTTTCTATCCTTGAATGACTCCATTTCATTTTTTTGAACGACTAATATTTTTTTGACCGACTCCATTTCATTTTTTTGAACGACTCCATTTCATTTTTTTGAACGACTCCATGACATTGACGATGTAATATGGTCAATTTGGAAATTTCAGAACTCATAAATTAAAACACACACAGTCAACTTATGACATTGTTTTGTTTGTTCTAATAAAGTTTAGTTACGTATATATTATACATACGACGTGTGTTATTTATTAATGCTTTATCACGTATTATTTATTATTATTTATATTTATCACAAATCCTACAAGAATCTAATAATGACACTCGGCACTATATGTTTCAGTCTATGCTTTTTCCAGGCGGCTACAATTCGATTGATGTTTGTCAGTGATAATGGTCTCATAGCCATCATTACCTGGTGTTTATAGTTTATTGTTATCGGGTTTGTTGTTGAATAATAATTTATTACCTTGTTTTTTCTATCCTTGAAAGACTCCAATTCATTTTTTTGAACGACTAATATTTGTTTGAACGACTCCATTTCATTTTTTTGAATGACTAATAGTTTTTTGAACGACTCCCTTTCATTATTTTGAACGACTCCATGACATTGACGATGTAATATGGTCAATTTGGAAATTTCAGAACTCATAAATTAAAGCACACACAATCAACTTATGACATTGTTTTGTCTATTCTAATAAAGTTTAGTTACGTATATTATACATACGACATGTGTTATTTATTAATGCTTTATCACGTATTATTTATTATTATTTATATTTATCACAAATCCTACAAGAATCACAGAATTAACGGCGTCTCCTCCAATAAACGCACAAACAAGAATTTACTCTTCAATGACATTAAACTCTGTGTCTTTCATTTGGATTTCCTCAAGATGTAGGAATATATGTATAAATGAGATAGAGTCCAAGTAACTGAAGCCTTTCTTAGAGAAGGAAATGTAGCTAGGTTACTTTGGAAGAGCCCCCCATGGATGGGTTATGGGTTCCTAGTGAAGCCACACACTTATCTGTCTTTACCATTGTGGGTGTTGCGGGTTGATGGTTTAGATGAAAGTGATGTGGAAATGTAGCTAGATGGTGGGTGCTTTAATGGTGAATAAATAGTAAACTGGCACGGTTTCTTCTATAGTGCAATTTAGCTCTGAAAATGGTTACAATTCTGTTCTGTCAGAGATGTTGAACCTTTGGTATACGATATCAGACATGACTGTATCTGATATTGGACTTAGAATAGCATAGTGTCTGCTACTTTGAATGTTTGCTGGTTGAAGCATGTTTCAATCCAGTGTAGCAAATAGTGTAACTTGTGTAAAGTTTTTATATTAATGTAAATTCACCTTTTGCAAAAAAATAATAATAATAATAATAATAATTCATTACTATTCTTTCATTAATTTCTTTAATGCCTTGATTCATAACATGTTAATCGTAACTTGTTTTTCTATTTTATTTTTCCATCTCTATTCTGTGCTTCTTTGGAGTAAATCGCAGCCATTGGTGAGCCATGGAATAATCATCTCAGCCTTTGATTGGTTTTGGCGCCAAAAGTGAGTTGTGGATTGCCAGGTTGGAGGTAAAATATCTCATGGAGATTTTGAGGGAGCAATGGGGTGGCTAGAGCAGGTGTTGGTGTAGTGTGGAGGAGACAAGGTTCTGGGAGATTGTGGGATTTGCTTCTGGTTCTGTTTTGTTGGGAATACTTTTCCAATAACTCGACGTCGGTAGGATCAAATTTTACTCCGATCACGCCTTCATTAGAAAGTAGAAACTAATCATAAAATACTACGGAGTAGATAAGTTAATTACTAGTACAAAAAAATAAAATTATACCTGAATCAATAGAAATATATCTTTTGGTGAAGATAAATATAATCAAAAGCACACTTAACACCATTTGCAATCATTTTTTGATTACATGTTTTACAATATATTTTCCTTATCTCAAATGTTTTTATTTGCATTAAAGAAAGTAGTTTGGTTCTAGGATGGATCCAAGAGGGTGTTTAAATACGACAAGAATATGTGTAGTTGAAGCGGATGAGAAATATGTGCCAATTCAATATAATATGGACAAAGTATATATGTAAAGTTTTACTCCCTCCATCCTAAAATATAAGTCCATATTTGACTTTTCAATGGTTTTTTCTTTTTTCTTTTTTTTTTTTTTTTTTTTTTTTTTTTTTTTACCGTATACTTGTAAACAAAATAAAGTATTACTAGTAACTGATGTATTTTATCAACAATTTGTAAACAAAATAAAAAACATTATTTCAGCATATTTATGCATGCGTAAATGTTAAATATACACACACATAATGTCATAAATTACACGTATGGAAAACCTCAAATGTGATAGGAACCAACACCCCGGTAATGACGACTGTTAGGTCATTACTACTGACGATCATATATCAAATCAAATAGTAGACAGAAACAAACAGTGTCATTATTATATTCCTGCAACAGTCATTAACTCAAAGCCCACGTCATTTGTAAAAATATTACGGAGTACTACGTAATACTCCGTAGATTCCCTTTATTAAAATAACCATAACAATTTCTGATACAATAACGCTTACCTGTCTAATAAACATGTTGTGTTTCTGATACACATATACGATTTGTTGTTTAATTATCGACGACCTCATTTGTTTTGACATTTTCCTAAAATATATTGGACTCAATAAAATGTTTTTGGTTAGTACGGTTTTTTATGCACTACTTCGACAAAAGATTGTATACTTTATTATAAAAACGTTTTCAATATCCAAAACTAATGGCCCAATTGAAAGTTACGAAAAAAAGAGTAAATGGCATAAATCATCCCTAAAGTTTTGTAAATATTGCATGTTTCGTCCCTAATGTTACGAAAGTGCAAGGATCGTCCCTGTGAAAAAATCTTTGGTGCATGTATCGTCCCTACGATACTTGCACCAAAAGCTTCCCAAAAATGACGATACTTGCAACAAAGGTTTCCCCACAGGGACGATTCATGCACTTTGGTAAAATTAGGGTCGAAACATGCAATTTGACCAAACTTTAGACTTTGACTAATTAACTGAGCGACTTAACGCTATTGAAAGACTTCCTGCGTATTAAACTATTAATGATTCTTTTTGTTCGGTTGGAGTGCAATTAAATTAGAAAAAAGTGTATACATAATTACATATATAGCTATGTAATTTTTGACACCGTCTTCTAACTGATTACACACAAATATAGATAACAGTTACATTTCGGGAAATTATTATCAGTTAAATCAAATGTCTCGCAAACAATATGCAAAAGGTCGAGCAAAAGCAGACTTAACACCATTTGCAACCATTTTTTGATTACATGTTTTACAATATATTTTCCTTATCTCAAATGTTTTTATTTGCATTAAAGAAAGTAGTTTGGTTCTAGGATGGATCGAAGAGGGTGTTTAAATACGAGAAGAATATGTGTAGTTGAAGCGGATGAGAAATATGTGCCAATTCAATATATAATATGGACAAAGTATATGTAAAGCTTTACTCCCACCATCCCAAAATATAAGTCCGTATTTGACTTTTCAATGTTTTTTTTTTTTTTTTTTTTTTTTTTTTTTTTTTTTTTTTTACCGTATACTTGATGAAAAGTATACAAAAAAAGTATTACTAGTAACAGATGTATTTAATTAACAATTTGTAAGCAAAATAAAAAAAACATTATTTCAGTATATTTATGCATGCGTAAATGTTAAATATACACACGCATAATGTCATAAATTACACGTATGGAAAACCTCAAATGTGATAGTAAGTATTAATAAGAGTACCAACACCCCGGTAATGACGACTGTCATCTGCTCATGCAAAAACCAACAATAACCTTTTACTATTCTAAAATGCTTTTGTAGAGGGGTTTTTAGCATTGCATTCAAAGCTTTTTGAAAAGCTTTTTACAAAAGCTTGGTAAAACTCAAAGTCATTCTTCAAAGTCTTTGTTTATTAATTGTGGTATGCATTTATTGCATTAAATGCATCAAGTCTTTAAAGACTTGATGCATTGTAGATGCTAGGTCATTACTACTGCGACTATATCAAATCAAATAGTAGCCGGCTAGAAAATGTGTAGACTGAAACAAACAGTGTCATTATTATATTCCTGCAACAGTCATTAACACAAAATACACGTCATTTGTATAAATATTACGGAGTACTACGTAATACTCCGTAGATTCCCTTTATTAAAAATTTAAAATAACCATAACAATTTCTGATACAATAACACTTACGTGTCTAATAAACATGTGTTTCTGATACACATATACGATTTGTTATTTAATTATCGACGACCTCATTTGTTTTGACATTTCCCGCAAATATATTGCTCTCAATAAAATGTTTTTGGTTAGTACGGTTTTTTTATGCACTACTTGGACAAAAGATTGTCTACTTTATTATAAAAATGCTTTCAATATCCATAACTAATGGCCCAATTGAAATTTCATATATATATAAAAATATATCTATATCTATATAGTATTTACGTAATAAAAAAATATTACTCTAATATTGTTAGTTTTTAATATTTGGAAGACTGCAAAATCGATATTTATGTATAATACTATTGTTGAAAACTTAATAAGGCTCGTTTGTAATTGATTATTAATAATAGTTTCGTTATTGCAAATGTTCTAAAAATAACAATAAATGTGAAATGGTGCGGCTTTGGTCGAGAATTGCACACAAATAGGACATCCCGATAAGATACCCGATTAATACGGGGCGGGTTTGGGGGACCATCACACCCCAATTAGATCCTCAGATGGGGATCGGAAGGCGTTTTGGGATGGGGATGGCCGCCCAGCCCTGTTGCCATCCCTAATTTTTGTAGAAAATGTTACTGTAAAGAAAAAACTATGTTTCTTTTTAGTACTTAAAATAACCACTAAAATCAAAGACAAATACTTTACAATATTGGAAGTAATCTCTAAAATCAAAGACAAATAAATTACAATTCTTCCAAATTAACCAATAATGTTCAAATCGCCTATCAGTTTGTGATACGCCACGAGCTTTATGTCATGTTACATTTATTTAGGATATGTGTTTGTGTCGTATTAGGAAACGGTCATTGTTTAGATATATCTTTATGTTTGGCTTGTTTTACAAGCTAGGGTTATTCGGTTATATATACTGTAGGACCGTAGAACAACGTATTTCACATATGATTCTTGGTTAGATCTAGAGAGAGAAAGAGAGAGAGTGGATGGTAACTTCTAGAGAGAGAAAGTAAGATGTATTAGATTAGAGAGAGAAAGAAGGAAATACACATAGAGAACCCTAGAAGCAACACCTCCAAATGAGAGCATTTGGAGGTATTTATAGGTGAGACAGGAAGATGGGCCGAGCTTGGGCTTTTGTATTGAACTAGACATAACCTAATACAATATTAGATTAAACCAAGCCCGTTTACCCTTAACTAAACTACAAGACTATTATACTATAGTTACAAGACTCAATGACTTAATAAATGATCGTCACTTCTATTTCTAACAATCTCCCCCTAAGGGGCGATCATTGAGATCTCTCTTTGATTCCATTGATGATCAACACTTCTATTGCTAACAATCTCCCCCTAAGGGGTGATCATTGAGATCTCTCTTTTGTGATCTTGATCTTTGAACTTTGAAGCTTGTTGTCTTGAACTTTGAGTCTTTGTAGAATAGTTTCATTTGACTTTGTTCCTTCATGCTTTGTGATCTTTGATAATTGACTTTTCATCGTTCTTTGTTTTTTTGTTGTTGTGGTGAAGTCATCTGCCTTTCGTCACTTCTTTGTCTTTGGTGGTAGTCTGCTATTCCAACATGCTCATACATCTTCAGTCTTTGTGATACATGCATTTTTAGTTCCCGTTCTTTTACACAGATCTTTGTCACTTTACTTCTGTAGATTCATTCACATTGCGTAGAAACTTTCTTTGAACCTTGCTTTGCTTTGATCTTTGTGAGAACTTTCCTTTGACTTCGAGATGCATGTATGAGCATGTGGAATCTGTTGCCATGGAGATGATATATAGCTGCATGAAAACAGTTAGCAATAAATCAACCGGTACTTACAGATAAGGAATTAGAGATCGTCAACAGCATAGTGTGAAGACTCCTTCTAATCCTTACCAAGGCCATTCCCATGTCAGATACTCTCGAGAGAGCTTACTAGACCTACTAAGTAGCTCAATGACTGGGTGAGTCGCTGGGGATCACTCTACGACTGTAGACCATTTGAAACCACCGCGAACACTAAGCGTAACCCATAAAGAATTACAGAAGTGACCTGCTGTCAGGGCTGTTTGATGTTGACCCTGGCAGGAGTTTCCATTCAATCATTGAGAATCACATGTGTGAATCCTCTCATAAATGTTCTGGCAGATTGCTAAGATCTGCGTAGGACTCTAAAGTTTACATCTGGTGTCCTTAATGATGAACAACCAGTGTAGAAATAACATGTGTTCCTATGAGATCTTTTGATGAATCTCGGGGCTCTAGACTCGATAAGTGCACATTTGGTTTCCTATGCGGAGATTAGGGAGAGGTCTCCTGCTTCAATATCAACCATCTCTAAGAGACAGGTCGATAGATTATGCCGGTTCCCCGTGAGAATGAAACAAGCTCTTTTAAGAGAACTTGAGTGGCTAGAAGGTTTAGTGCAGTGCGTCACTGGGTCCATGACGTCTTTATCTTCAATACCGGTGTCACCTTAGTAACAACCAGTAGCATATGAATTGAACCCGGTGTCTGCCCTAAGGTTGAACATATGGAGGGCTATTTCTTTTCACCCCTTTTTATAACTTTTCTTTTTAATTCTTCAACCCCTTCTTTCTCCTTTCTCATTTTCTCCTTTTTTCAATCATACCTAAGGACTTCTAATTCTAATCTATTGGAATTGTCCTTGGGTAGATCCCTCCGGCTCTGGCGGATCATAGGACGGTTTTCCCTAACCTTAGTCACCTTGTTACTCCATGAATCCTATAATTGCCATGAAACCTTTGATTGAAAATCTCTCAAAGTGTTTATGAATATAAACACATTTTTGTTGACACTTTGAGAGTTTTTGATTCTTTTGAAGGACTCCCCCTTCACATGTGCTCATGAATTTTTTAAGAAATTTGCACATGCGTGAGGAGTTTGCACTTTTTGAATTGATCCACTTTCAGTGAACATGACCGATTCGAGACACGCTTACATCACTAGTTAGACTAGCTTGAAGTTATTACCCGGCCTGGTCATATCCACAGAAAGTTTCTCGAAACGGTACATTTCTACTAAGACAAATCCTTTTCGAGACACGCTTACGTGGCTAGTTAAAGAGTTCCATTGTCAGATTATAGGTGATAACTAGCTCTAGAAACTAACTTGATGTTATTACCCGTCGAGGATAAGTCTTTTCGATTACTGACATTTTAAGCTTCGTCAATTCATTGGTACATTCTGAGTCTAGCTCTTTTGAGATTCTGTCACAAGCTTTAAACATCTTTGATCACATTTTAATCATGTCTTAGATTGTTTTTGACATTTTAACCTGGCTCTGATACCACTTGTAGGACCGTAGAACAACGTATTTCACATATGATTCTTGGTTAGATCTAGAGAGAGAAAGAGAGAGAGTGGATGGTAACTTCTAGAGAGAGAAAGTAAGATGTATTAGATTAGAGAGAGAAAGAAGGAAATACACATAGAGAACCCTAGAAGCAACACCTCTAAATGAGAGCATTTGGAGGTATTTATAGGTGAGACAGGAAGATGAGCCGGGCTTGGGCTATGCATTTATTGCATTAAATGCATCAAGTCTTTAAAGACTTGATGCATTGTAGATGCTAGGTCATTACTACTGCGACCATATCAAATCAAATAGTAGCCGGCTGGAAAATGTGTAGACTGAAACAAACAGTGTCATTATTATATTCCTGCAACAGTCATTAACACAAAACACACGTCATTTGTATAAATATTACGGAGTACTACGTAATACTCCGTAGATTCCCTTTATTAAAAATTTAAAATAACCATAACAATTTGTGATACAATAACACTTACGTGTCTAATAAACATGTGTTTCTGATACACATATACGATTTGTTATTTAATTATCGACGACCTCATTTGTTTGACATTTCAAGTATGATGTCTTCTTAAGCTTTAGAGGCGAAGACACTCGAAAGAATTTTGTTGATCATTTGTATCATGCTCTTACACAAAAAGGTATTGAGACATACAAAGATGATGAGAAAATCAAGCAAGGAAAAATGATAAGTGATGAGCTTATTAAGGCCATTGAAGACTCGAAGTTTTACATTATTGTTTTTTCAAAGAACTATGCTTCTTCATCTTGGTGCTTGGAAGAGCTTGTTAAGATTATGGAATGCCAGAAGATGGACGAGCACACTGCTTACCCCGTCTTCTATGATGTGGAGCCTACTGAAGTACGCAAACAAACTGGGGCAGTTGGAGATGCATTTGCAAAACATAAAGACGAAAAAGCTGCAAGAAAATGGAGAGAGGCTTTGAAAGAAGCATCTGATTTGGCTGGGTTTGAATTGAAAAGCATTGCTAATGGGTAAGTAAATTTCTTCATCATATCTATGCAATATTAGTATATTTTTTGAAAGGGTGGGGAGTTGGGTTATGTTTCATCTCAAAACGGGCCAGGCGAATAATGTTTTTTGCAAACAACCTCTTATAGCATATGATTCGTCATTCTTTAACACACTGTCGTCAAACTTACCATCCGTGGTATGAAACCACAGAAAAGTATTTACATATATTATTCTTTTTTATAAAGGTATAGACTATAGAGAAGGAAGCTTTAGCGATGGTCATTGGTCATTTGTATATACCACATGCTTTCTGAAACTCTTCTATGGAATTTACATTTATAAGTTATAACACTACCAAGTCATGTACTCATGTTAATCAACTTTTTAGAAAGTTTAAATGTGAGTGGCCGGTAGAGTATTATTTTTCTCTCTTTTTTCTAAACACATAAACTCACCGGTCCTCTATGTACAATGGAAAGTTTCTGACTTCATGTGTATGGTTTGTTACCATGAACAAGTGGCTCTTTTCTTTTTTCCTGGTAGATGCGACGAGTTTCAACCTATACTACCTTAACAAACACATCTATTATTCATTCACTACTTATTACAAATCATATATACTTATATCATCATTTACTTCATATATGATTGTATGTCAGTATTAAAGATCTGAAAATTGTTCGGGAATTGTCACAAGCTAATTGAATCTTTATTTAACGTATAGGCATGAAGCTATGTTCATACAGGAAATCGTTAAAACGATTTCGGTAGAGTTAAGTTTCATCAATTCGAGCAGTGATGGAGATTTAATAGGCATAGTGACCCGTGTAGAAGAAGTAATTTCATCCTTAGAACCTGGTGTTAGCGATGTTCGCATGATAGGGATATGGGGGGTGGGAGGTTCGGGGAAGACAACATTGGCAAGAGCTATTTTTGATCAAATATCCATGCAGTTCGAAGGTGAAAGCTTTATTGAAAACGTCAGGGAAGTTTCAAAAGCCTCTTTGGAGGGTCTAAAGAAGTTGCAGAAACAAGTACTTTCAGATGTTTTAAAGGATCAAAACATTGAGGTAAGTAGTGTTTCTGGTGGAAAAAGTATGATGCAAAGGAGGATGCGTGGTAGAAATGTACTTGTTGTTCTTGATGACGTCAATCATAAAGACCAGCTTGAGGCGTTAGCCGGTAACTGTAATTGGTTTAAGCCGGGAAGTAGAATTATTATTACAACAAAAGATAAGCAAGTACTGGCAACCCATGGAGTAAGATTGATTCATAATGTGACTTTGTTATCTCAAGCAGAAGCGGGTTGCCTCTTCAGTAGGCATGCTTTTGGAAGAGAGAATCCGATTCAAGGGTACGAAGAGTTATCACGAAAAGTTTTACAATATGCTGATGGTCTTCCCTTAACTATCAAAGTTATGGGTTCACATCTCCGTGATCAGAAGGAGCCTGTATGGATAGATGCCACAAAAAGACTAAAAACAATTCCATTAGAGGAAACTATGAAAAGATTGGAAATAAGCTTTGATGGTCTAGGGAATGATCACAAAGAAATATTCCTAGATGTACGGCACTAAGCTTTCAGGGAATTTGGATGCTTTTAATGCCATGTACGGCACTAAGCTTCAAGGTCGTAGGAAGCAATTTCTTTTGTCATTGTTTTTGTTATCATTGAGTAGTGGTTTGTTTTCCTTTTGGAAAATAGGTAGTATCTTATTATGTAAGCTTTTGCCTATGTAACGGGCTGAGACATGGGAATTACCCATATCCTTTGTACTTAAACGTTTTTTGGTGTAATGTATTTACCGGGTCTTTTCACCTTTTACCGAAAAAAAAAAAAAAAAAAAAAAAAAAAAAAAAGTACCTATAGTGACAAAATTTTTGTGCCAGCATTATTTTTTGTCACTAAAGGCAAAATAGTGACAATAGTATATGGAGACTGTAAAAGTAGGATAAAAGTGATGACTTAATATGAAGACTCTCAATCCCATGGCTTTTTCTAGAAGGTCATTCATTTAAATTAAGCACCAAACAAACATTCAATTAATAACTTAATAAAGTTACCTATTTAATTAAGACTCTTTAAGTCATTATCAAACACTACCTAAATGTGTAATATAGTCATAGTAACATGCAAAAAAAAATAATATAAAAAAAGGACAAAATATAATTTAGAATCGCTGAAAAAAAAATAGAAAAAAGAATCGTTTTCATGGGTTAATGGTATTATGATACTATGATTTTTTTAATATCACTGTAACACTCATACTTATGTTTTAAATTTTTTTAATATCGCCGTAAGTTTTTTAATATCGCAATGGAAAAAAAACAATGATATTAAGTTTATTACTTATATAAAAGTAACTTTTTCAATACACGGTTCAGTTTTACATGTAAAAAAGCTTAATATCGCGTCGGTTTTATATTATCAGCGTAACTATCATATAATCCTTTTATAATACCCTTAATATCACGGTAGCACTCATAATCATGATTTTGTAAAAGGTTAGTACTCCGTATTATGAAACCATTGGGCCGTAAAAACATTGGGCCCACAGTTACATTAAACCAATTGAAATTGAGATTTGATAATAGTTGATATTAACCCGATCCACTTCATCTCATTTAGAGCATATCGACTAGTCTCATCCGACCAGGCGCTATGTGTTTGTAGAGATGTCTTATAAGAGATGTGATTGTGACTTCCATTTAAAATAGCTTTTGGTGGGATCAAAATTTCTATTTCTAGTTGTATGTCTTTAATATATCTATAATCAACTTATCACGAGAGTAGGAACATAAGGAGTCTAATTAGTGGGTCTTTATGTTACTCAAAGCAATACGGAACTAGCCGGCCTACTTACTCGAACATATTTGTACTTTTTTGTTTCCATATAAGCTCACAAGTAGGCGATTTGCTAACTTGAGACATATGAGCATGCAAGCATAAGATAGTGCATCATTAACGGAGATGTGAATTACCGAGAAATATCAGCAAAATGTGAATGACCACTAACAGGCTTTGCATAGATTATAATACAAACTTATACACACGGAAAAGAACTCCTGTTCTAGTTAACGCTAAAAGAACTCCTCGGGCAGAGATACCAACTACAAGCCTCTCCTTAGGGGATGATTTCCCCATATGGAAAGGGAAAATCATTCCTGTTGTTGTGAAATCATCCCTGTTGTTGTGATGTACTTTGCATTGGAGATTGCAAATTTTGCATTAATGGTGACCTAATGCATAAATGATTTGTACCGTTATTCACTTATGCATTAGGTCACCTTTTAGTTAGGTCCCTCTATCTAGATGTGGAAGGGGTGTGTTAACACCTCTTCATGTGTTTTATTTTATTTTTTATTTTTACTTAATGATTTTATTATTGTTATTATCATTTTTCTTTATTTCAACTTTGTATTTCAATTCGTATTAAAAGTACATTTAAATAGAATAATTACATATTGTACGTATGTTAGATTATGAATGTAAAAAGAGAGAGCTATGAGTTCAAGTAAGAAGTGAAAGTTCAGTCCTTACAGTTTCCCTATTCTTTTTTGGTGTCAAAGACCAGAAGCTACGCGAGAATTTTCATTGGATCTCGGTTGTTCTTAACAGCAATGGCTATTCATTTAAGTGTTCGGGTTGCAACCCTAGACCTTCAACAGGGTGGAAATTCTCGTATTCCTTATGTACACGTTCCTGCGGCTCGGATGAGTATTCTTGTTTATCGCCACGGCTATAAACACGTTATTGTTCCTATGAACAAAACATCCCTTTTTTCTTAGCTCTTTCAAAAACGGTATAGAAATGGGTTTCTTTTTCTACGTTGTTTGCCTTAGTTACTGGGGGGTTTCAGTAGATTATGAGTGTAAAACATGATGAGATACTAATTTAGTTAATCATTTTGAAAAGTTCAATCTAAACACCGTCACATTTAATTTCTTTTTTTCAAATAAACATGAGTTTGAATGTTTGGTCTTAAATATTTCTAAATTTTAATTGACTATATTACAATTTCTTTTTATGTTTAATAAATTTGTTTATTTCTCGCGCGAATGCAATTGTTTATATTTAAAGTGTAAAACTGATATTTCAACATATTCAAACCTTTTTACATAAACAAACCTTTTTACATAATCTAAAAAAAACAAAAAAAAAATGCCTTTGGAGTAAACTAGGGTTCCTGTTCCTATTGTGCTTGTTCTGTGAGAGAAAATGGCTTGGATACTGTTGTGTGCTTCTTTGGAGTAAATCCCAGCCATTGGTTTTGGCGCCAAAAGAGAGTTGTGGATTGCCAGGTTGGAGGTAAAATATCTCATGGAGATTTTGAGGGAGCAATGGGGCGGCTAGAGCAGGTGTTGGTGTAGTGTGGAGGAGACAAGGTTCTGGGAGATCGTGGGATTTGGTTCTGGTTCTGTTTTGTTGGATCAAATTTTACTCCGATCACGCCTTCATTAGAAACAAATCAGAAAATACTACGGAGTAGATAAGTTAATTACTACTACTACAAAAAAAAAATATATACCTGAATTAATGGAAAAGTATCTTTTGGTGAACAAAATAAAAAAACATTATTTCAGTATATTTATCCATGCTTAAATGTTAAATATACACACGCATAATGTCATAAATTACACGTATGGAAACCTCAAATGTGATAAGTAAGAGAACCAACACCCCGGTAATGATGACTGTTAGGTCATTACTACTGACGACGTTTGTTCTTGGTTTTTATGTTTTTTTGAACAACTTGATTCTTGTTTTTTCTATCCTTGAATGACTCCATTTCATTTTTTTGAACGACTAATATTTTTTTGATCGACTCCATTTCATTTTTTTGAACGACTCCATTTCATTTTTTTAACGACTCCATGACATTGATGATGTAATATGGTCAATTTGGAAATTTCAGAACTCATAAATTAAAACACACACAGTCAACTTATGACATTGTTTTGTTTGTTCTAATAAAGTTTAGTTACGTATATATTATACATACGACGTGTGTTATTTATTAATGCTTTATCACGTATTATTTATTATTATTTATATTTATCACAAATCCTACAAGAATCTAATAATGACACTCGGCACTGTATGTTTCAGTCTATGCTTTTTCCAGGCGGCTACTATTCGATTGATGTTTGTCAGTGATAATGGTCTCATAGCCATCATTACCTGGTGTATATAGTTTATAGTTATCGGGTTTGTCTATAAAACTGAAAACTTCTTTTGAATTACAGTAGTTCATTCTAAAAAACACAAAAAAATGTATTTTGATTTTCAAAATATCTTTCAATTGCTTATTTACGATACTGGGGGTTTTATATTGCTTTTTATCTGATAAGAAACTTAGATATTTTACCGAAAATTATATGGACGAGGAAGAGGTATTTTAAATTGTATAACTTCATTTGAAATACTCTTTCCCATCTATCACTTGCATTTTATCACCATGGTATGAAACCTAGATATTTTACCGAATATCAGGTGATGAATGCCATATTTTTGCAACAACTAACACCTATATTATTTTTTCCTTTTTTCTGGTGTTTTAAAATTGATAAAGTCGTTAGGTATTATTTCAACTCGATTGTTTTGTATTTTAATTTTGAATGATTTTAAAATTACATGAATCTTGTTTATTCTAGTTAATTGAAAGATTTTAAAGTACTTAAGAATCATATAATTTGTTAAAATAACAAAAATATATGAATCTTGAGAACTTTTAAAGAAAGTTTCAATTAAACCAAGATACTCAAAAAAAATTTTGTAATTTAGACTTTTTACAAAATTAATTTCTAGAGTCCTCAGTAGGAAAAAACTATAAAATAATAGTAGAAGATTATGAAGAATTTGGTATTTGAAGAAAATGAAGATGAAGTCGAAGACCAACATTATGAAGAAGATGCAAAAATATGAGGATCATTTAACTGTGTTGTGTTTCTGTAATGTGATATTTATTTAAAACGAGGGATGGATTAAAATTTCAATATGTATTCGAGTTGTTATGTGATATGTAATTTTTGTATTCGAATTGTAATGTTATATTTAATTTTTATGTTGTGATATCTATTTTTTTTTTTATATTGTGATATTTAATTTCTTTTAATTTAGTCGTTTAATTTTCTTTTAATATAAAAGTTATTAATTATTTTTATGTAGTGTGATAATTCAAATAACTCATAATTAAAGTGACACATGTCGTGGTTAAAACTTGATATTTAAATAAAAAAAAAACAAAGACTATAATACTTGAACAATTTCCTTTAAGTATTTAAAAACATTAAGATATATATGCTTAAATATTTGACTTTAAAAATTTTAATCAAACTTGCTAGTCCATTATATTGGTAGCCATTATACTGCTATTTACTTTTTAATACATACATACATACATATATATATATATATATATATAGGTGGACTTTCTTACGAGAACCATTTTATCTGCGAAAATCGAGAGAACCACCAAAAACATGCATGCACGCCTTTTAAAATAAAATAAAAATACATGCAAATCATCAATAATCGTAAGCATCCACCTATGTTCTTCAATATCATTATGAACTCATCATCTTTTTTCACAAAATCCTTACCCACGGCCGCAATATTGTCGTTGCACGTCTTATAAGAACATACACGCACACCTTCAAAGAAAAATTTTGTATTTTCAATTCCTTATCAAATTCTTTAGAACACTTCTCGTTTGAAAGTTACACTATATATATATATTTTGAACAGCGGGTTAGTTGTTAGCTGTTGGCTCGAGTTAGTGTCGCATCCTCGGGCAGAGATACCAACTACAAGCCTCTCCTTAGGGGATAACCCCACTCCTATTCCCGATTCACCTGATATATATATATATATATATATATATATATATATATATATATATATATATATATATATATATATATATATATTTTGAACGGCGGGTTAGTTGTTAGCTGTTGGCTCGAGTTAGTGTCGCATCCTCGGGCAGAGATACCAACTACAAGCCTCTCCTTAGGGGATAACCCCACTCCTATTCCCGATTCGCCTGATATCATTAGAGCTTATGGTTCCCAAGTGAGGACTTCCCGGTCGGTCACCCAAACCGGTACTATTCTCACTTGGGCTCGCTTAACTAGTTAAGCCTTTACCACTAGACCACAAGCCCCAGGATTTTAATACATATATTAATGTATTGTTAATATGACTTTAATTTATTTTTGGCTTGTATTTCTTGACGTAAGTTATGCAATATTATGAGATGCTACATGCCAATTATATGAATTAAGTATTACATGTTTTTTATTTAGTTATTTATTCAATGACATAATAGCATAGTATGCACAAAAAGATTAAAATAAGAAGAAATAGATGCAATATCAAAGATATCTAAAGTGATATTAAAATGTATAATTAGAACTTCAATGATAAGAAGCAGTTGAGGTTAATATGATAATATTGGAAAAAAATATATACTCCGTATTAAATTACTAAATATTTATATTGAATTACTGAAATACTAAAAAAATATATATATTAAATTATTAAATATTTATATTGAATTACTAAACTTCTAAATCAGCTTTAATACTCTATAATTTAAATTAACTTTAATACTCAATAATTTTATTTTACGTTATTTTAAGTATTCGAAAGTGTTAAACTTTAAGTATTTTAAGTGACTGTGATACGTAGTACTAAATTTAAATTGTTAAACTCTAAAAATAATTTTTCTAATTTATAATTTATCTTACTACGTTTAATTTGATTATCTTGTAAAACAGAATATTTGAAACTAAAATTTTATGCACAAACAAACATTTTAAATTAAAAAAAAATATATCATTTATTATTTGTCATCGAAAATTGAAAAGACTAAATGAAATTAAAAAAAGTCATTAACTCTTTCAATAAATAGCTACCATTAGAACAGCCCCTTTTCACAATTACCCAAAAAAGAAGGTATTCATTTACACTCTGTTCCTGAGTTTTAAGTAATGTGATATTAAAATTTCAAGATGTATTCGAGTTGTTATGTGATATGTAATTTTTGTATTCAAATTGTAATGTTATATTTAATTTTTGTGTTGTGTGATATCTAATTTTTCTTTTATATTGTGATATTTAATTTCTTTTAATTTAGTCGTTTAATTTTCTTTTAATATAAAAGTTATTAATTATTTTAATGTAGTGTGATAATTCAAATACTCCCTCCGTCCCAAAATTATTGTCCAGTTTGAATTTTCAAAGTCAAACTAGTTCAAAATAGTGCCTACTTGCAAAATAGTCCTTAAGGTGAAACTGTCGTTGCAAGATAGGTCCTTCAGGGACTAACGATGCAACACACTGGGGACTAACGATGCAACAGGTCGAGAATTTTACGCACTTTTTACGTAAAAAAACATATTATTTCCAAAATTATTTTGTACCTAACAAATTTACAAAAATGGTCCCTCAGGTTAGCTGTAAATAGCACCGTTAGTCCTCCGTTAGCGATCTTTTGCAAATTTAGTCCTTAATAATTTTTTTTCCCGATCGTTTATTTCGATTTTAGACTAGACACAACATTCTCGCAGCAACGCGCGGGTGCTCCCACTCGTTTAAAACCAAATGCATTCATATATTTTGATACTAGCCGGACCCAGCCCCAGACAATGATGACCTATTCTCATTAACCTAATTTGCCAGGAGTTGAGATTTAATTACCCAGACCATTTTCTTAATTCTTAAAGACTCCCTTATTGACTGGTCAACTAAGCGTTTGCGATGCGGGACTAATGCTAATGGAGCAAGCCCTCCTTGTTCGGTCAAGTATGATAAATCTACTCGAATCAATTAACGTCAAAGAAGTAGGTGACACAAGTGTTATAAATCTATTTTCACATAATTATATCGACTGACGGCTGAACATTTTTCCGACTTAGGGCAACTTTCATTTTTTAGCTCGACTAAATTAACATGTATACTGCCTCTTATACATTTTTTAAATAATGTTTGATCGGACAGAATAAAGTGTACACATTCTTGCGTACTAAGTTTTTTAATTGATGGAGTAATAGTTTGTAATTCAAGTTCACAAATCGAATATAGTAAGGAATTGTGGCACACAATCCATAATTTATCTCTTATTAATTTGGTTTGGTATTAAATGATACATAACCTAACCACTCCTAAACCCTTAAACCTAAATTTATTTGGTGTGGCATTAAGTTGTTTATATTTAATTCTAGTCTAGCAAAAAAATGAAACCTGCCATAAGTCGCAAATAACGCAAAAGCTTCCCCGTAACAGCTAAGGCCCCGCCTCGCGCAATTTATAATTTTGATCCGAACATTTACTACAAATTTAATTTAAGCACCTTCCTAAGAACTCTGTATCTTCTCCACTACGTATATTTATTACTTGACCCGCCAATCCTATGCCCTAAAACACACTTTACATTCATACACACTTCACTCAGATCTAGGGTTTTGATCATCTCTTTCTTATCAAACACACTTCGAACACTTGAACATAATCCTCTCTTTCTCTCTCACACTCACAGTTGCAATTCACTCGGATCTAGGGTTTTGATCCTCTCTTTCTTATCAAACACACTTCGAACACTTGAACATAATCCTCTCTTTCTCTCTCACACTCACAGTTGCAACTCACTCGGATCTAGGGTTTTGATCCCAAATCTCAAAAAGCTGATAAGATCACAAATTAATTAATATAATCCAAATACCCCCTTAGAGCTATTTATTCTTAGGCTTAGTTTGATTATCTGTTATAAGAATTGCGTTGCATTTGTATTGATAGAATAAGGAAGAACATGTTGTGTTGTTTTTTCGAATAATTAGAGCAAAAGAGATATTAAGGTCTGCTAGGATTAGCTTATTTTATCTTAGGCTTAGGTTGAATATCTGGTATAAGAATTATGTTGCATTTGTATTG
Source organism: Artemisia argyi (assembly GCA_030686995.1). Classification (NCBI taxonomy): domain Eukaryota; kingdom Viridiplantae; phylum Streptophyta; class Magnoliopsida; order Asterales; family Asteraceae; genus Artemisia; species Artemisia argyi. The sequence goes on along the minus strand of CM060703.1, from coordinate 225,389,599 downwards.
AGAGAATAAGGAAGAAAAGTGACGGATGTGTGTGCGAATAGTTAGGCTAAAATATCCAAGTACCAAAGATGGAAGAAATATCATCGATGGATGCAAATACACCACTTTCAAGTATGAACATAAACTTGTTCTGGTGTTTCATCCATCGATGATTCATCTTTGCTCTTTGCCAAAATACAGAAACAATTATCAAGTATAATTTGTAGGTTTGATGCTTGAATTTAGCGTCTTCGTCTTCCAGTATGTTGGTAGGTTAAAGATTCAAGGCTGAATAATATGTTGTTGTTGGCTAGGGTAAAAAGGATGGTAGTTCATTGCATTGTTAATATAAATTTTATATGATGTCATTCATGCACAATTAGCTCTCTAATTTCGTAGAATCTACATAATTAATATGTATGTTCGTCACATCTAAGGGAGCAATATAAATGATAGTAAGAATCTGTTTTCTAATAACTTAAAGCTCAATGATTAGGGCGCTCTATATATCGTTGTAGATGGTTCCATTGCTTAATTTGGAAAACGTCTACTACCGCTTGTGTGGTTATTAGACGGTACTACAACGTTAGATAGATCTGTCCTGATCAATGCAATAATGATATAGTGTGTACTGTTCATGACATGCCACACTCCATTATCGCATTCAAGATGAGTGATGTTACTTAGACTCTATTCTTTACTCAACATTTGTGGATTGTTTGTGTTACTTTGAGTCTGGAATTTCAACATACCTTTCCATTCTAACTTCCCATACTGTTTCTTTTGTTTTTTCAACAATCTAGCAATGCGGCTGGTGCAGTCCTTTGCTCAAAGGGAGTTGAAATGACAAAAGGAGCAGTAGTGGGAAGTTAGAAGGGTTACGTCTGTTAGTTTATTGCATTCCATTATTTTTTATGATCTAAAACCAACCATTCACTAGGTAATGTGGCCATTGGAGTTCCAAGAACAAAGGTTGTTTCAAACACACCCTGAATTGCAACATTATCTTTTATTTCATTTACACTATATTTTTTAAAATTTTAACATATTTTTTATTTTTTTTGCAGCAAATCCATGGTCAGACTACTTTCCAAAGGGATATTTGGATCAGGTCAATCATGAAATTTTGCAGATTTCTTCAAGTCAATCATGTTCCATTGTGACTAGTCTTTGTTGGTGACTAATATGTATGTAGTTCTGTCAAGAGTTATATATAAGCATTGATCCCTGGCAAACGCTCATCCCAATGGATCATGATTGGCCCGAAGATGTTGAAAAGGTTCAAGCCACCAGTGGGAAACATCAATCCTTTCCTGCATTAAACATAGGTAGTTTGGTTTTCCCATATCCCCTTTTTATACTCGTTTCCATGTGTATCTCAAATCACAAATCCTAGTTTAACACCTTTTTGTATTTTTTATTTTTTTTGCAGAAATCATTAAAATTGACAGCAGTGACTCAAGTTCATTTCACATATCAAGCAGTTCTGAAGGTCCTCCAAATACATGGGCAGACTACTTTCCAAAGGGATATTCTGGATCAGGCACAAAAAGGAAGATGCTAGGAAGGTTAAAACTCCAAAACAGACTGCCAAAGAGCATTTTGATGAGAGGGTTCAGGTGCTAGGCCTGCCCAATGCTAAGACTTGTGAGGACAAGGCTATAAAACCATGGGAACCAAAAATGCCCAAAGTTTGTTCAAAAGGGAAAGGGTAAAAAGAAAATGTATTAGTTGAGTTAGGAAGTAATTTGAATAAACATTGTAATCCTTTTGTACTACTTTATTTGACTTTATGAATAAACATGTTGTAATCCTTTTAGATTAGTAAAATTTAAGAATGTGTACCTTTTGTTACCAGCATTTTGTAATTTTTCATTTAAGTATTAATGGAATATGTTTTATTTTAATTCCCGTACTTTGTCATTGCTAAATTTTCTCATTAATTTTTACAATATTTTGATTTTTGTGTTCATTAACAAGAACTTGGGATATATTTTGTATCATGTTAATCAAAAGTTATCAAAATCAGAAGTTTCTTTTAAAAGTAATTGAATTAAAACATGTTACTTTATGAAAACTAATGACCTATTATCAATTGTCAATGTTACTTTTAAAAGTAAACTTTAGTCCAAGCCGAATTACTTTTGAAAGGACCCGACTGTTCTATGCAATGATCACGGTAGACGAATACTCCCCCAGCATTTAAATGCGACTTCCCACTTTCCCATGCATGAAATTATGGAAAGACCTAACTGTTCAATGCATTAAAAAAGATGTCCTTTAGTGTTAATAAAGTAGTTAAAACTGGCTAAATAAACAAAACATAAATTGTTTGTTTAATCATTAGTTAATTATACAAACAGAAATTTGCTCAAAAAATTAATCAATTAATTAATTTAGTAATAACTAAAATAAAAGTTAGTGAAGAGATAAAGGTTTTTCAATACTTTCGTATACGCCTTTAATTTTCTGCTGCCATTCTTCTATTTCTTACTTACGTGCATCAACTTTCTCCTGATGCTTCGATATCATATTATCTTCTTCCATGATTCTTTCTTTAGTGTTCTTGATAAGTTTGTTATAAAGATCAACCAATAAATTGTTTGGAATGTTTTTTTGTTCAACTTTGACCTAATTTTTATTTACGTTATATAATACTTGATGAAAATTATAGCAATGAAAATACATTTAAAACCAAATGCATTCATATATTTTGATACTAGCCGGACCCAGCCCTAGACAATGATGACCTATTCTCATTAACCTAATTTGCCAGGAGTTGAGATTTAACTACCCAGACCATTTTCTTAATTCTTAAAGATTCCTTATTGACTGGTCAACTAAGCGTTTGCGGTGCGGGACTAATGCTAATGGAGCAAGCCCTCCTTGTTCGGTCAAGTATGATAAATCTACTCGAATTTGCAACGTCAAAGAAGTAGGTGACACAAGTGTTATAAATCTATTTTCACATAATTATATCGACTTACGGCTGAACATTTTTCCGACTTAGGGCAACTTTCATTTTTTAGCTTGACTAAATTAACATGTATACTGCCTCTTATACATTTTTTAAATAATGTTTGATCGGACAGAATAAAGTGTACACATTCTTGCGTACTAAGTTTTTTAATTGATGGAGTAATAGTTTGTAATTCAAGTTCACAAATCGAATATAGTAAGAAATTGTGGCACACAATCCATAATTTATCTCTTATTAATTTGGTTTGGTATTAAATGATACATAACCTAACCACTCCTAAACCCTTAAACCTAAATTTATTTGGTGTGGCATTAAGTTGTTTATATTTAATTCTAGTCTAGCAAAAAAATGAAACCTGCCATAAGTCGCAAATAACGCAAAAGCTTCCCCGTAACCGCTAAGGCCCCGCCTCGCGCAATTTATAATTTTGATCCGAACATTTACTACAAATTTAATTTAAGCACCTTCCTAAGAACTCTGTATCTTCTCCACTACGTATATTTATTACTTGACCCGCCAATCCTATGCCCTAAAACACACTTTACATTCAAACCCCATAACTCTTTCTAGACTTGATGAATCTCCTATAATCAATTTTTTTTTATTTTTGAACATTGTACTCATTTTGTTAAATTACTAGTACTACGTAATTTTGAAAAGACTATATGGTGAACATACCTTTCCATTGACCATAACAATGAGTCTGTGACTATAACTTTCAATGTTAGCACTTTCCCCGAGAACTCCCCATCTTCGCAACTACTCATACTTATTACCCTAAACCCAACAATTGTCTATAAATTCAAATTGTGGCTCATGATTCACTTTCATACACATATTATGTTTCAAAATGTAGGTTGTCTTACTGTGGTTTCCGAACTGCTTATTCATCTTGTGAATCTAGATAGTGATGTTGAGGATCCTGAATCTGAGGTTCTAAAATTTCTTCTAAGTCCTCCAAAGGTCATCTTAGTTACCTTGTTAAGAAACTTAAATGTTCCACCGAAAATACAATAGGTACATGCTGGACCAGCGCCTAGAGAGGTTTCATCTCCTTAGTCTAGCATAATATGTGTCCATGGCTACAAAGTGAACATTTATGCAACAATTCTTGAAGCCATTTTTAAAAAACATGGTGACATTGCAGCGACGTGTGTGTTCACAGATGCTATGAGAACATGTTTACTTGAAGTTGTTTGTGACATTGTTAGGCAGATTGAAACCAACGATGTTCACAGATGCTATGAGAACATCTTTACTAACATGTCAATGCAAAACACCCCGCGGCAACGCGCGGGTTTCCCATCTCGTTATATACACTCTTATCCTCAAAACCACCCAACCTCACAACCTCTTGTCTTCACACCAATTTCAGAACCTGAGATGCAGCGACGTAATCCTTTTATCTGTTATTGTGGAATATTATGCATGTCCTCTTTCGAAGGTAAACAATAATACATTTCTTATTTATGTAAATATACTACTAATTGGGTTGTAATCTCTTATAATTTCCTTATTATGTAACAGCCAAGACAAAAATATCATGGATGTGGATGTTTTATGTGGAAGAGTCAATTTGATGATCGAGCACTTAAGAGTTATCTCCTCTGCTTCAACATCTCAAGGTTCTGGATCTGCACCTATACAGAGTGCTCAAATTGTAATGCCAAAGATCTTAGGATAAACAAGCTGGAATCACAAAAACAGGTGCTAGAGACAAGAGTAAGGATGCTGGAGGCAAGACTTGAAATGGCAAGGAATCCTGACGACCACGACCACGTATGTCAGTCGGATGCGATACTCCGTGAGCTGTTGAGTGACATGGAAAATCTTTGTAGTTGTTTAATAAAATTTTATTATCGAACATGGCATACACCCGTCTCTTGGTGGGTCGAACCAAAACCAAGATTTTTATACATCAAAGCACATTCTGGATCTGTAATGTAACTCGTATGCTTTAATGTTTAAAATTTTATCGATCTGCGATGTAATTCGTTCGCTTTAATGTTTGAACTTTTATCGATTTGTAATGTAATTAGTACGCTTTAATGTTGGACGTTTATCGATTTGCAATGTCGTTTGGAAAGTCAAATTTGACGAATATAATACCAACCAAATGTTGTTAGGATTTTAGTTAACAAAAAATTCAATGCTTGTCGCTCTCGGTCAAGTATTTTTTTGGCGTTTAGTGTAATTTACCGACGACAATGTGTCGTCGGGATTTCTCTCGTTGTCGTTCTGCTTTTAGTGTAACTAGACGAATACCCGTGCATAGCAACAGGATTTTATAACGACAGATCGTTTAGTGATAAAAAAAAGTTTATGGGTTATAAATGAAAAATAATAAAAGTTAGGGGTGGCAAATCTTGCCCAATTTGTAATTTTTGGGCGATTTTTGACACTTTTTTAAAAGTTTGGGGCGTTTTTTGCCCCCTTGCATTTATTTGATGGGCTCTTATAGAAAAAAGATAAAAACAGATATTATTAGATGGGCTTTCGAATCACACAATTCAACTCTCAAGCAATTACTCTTATTTTTTTAATTAGTTGCATTTTTATTCATTTATCCCAGCAGATTTTCTCAAATTTCCAGTCAGATTATTTTATTTTTATTTTATTTTATTTTATTTCTAAAAAAAAATAATTAAATATAGTTAAGACTTAGATGCTTGAAATTTTTTTACAAGATGAATTAAAGGGGTTTTTAGGACTGTTCTGAATGTTTTTAATAGTTGAGTTATAATTTGCTCGTTTTAGCCCGTGCCCGTTTGGCCCGATTTATAATTTGTCCGTTTAGCCCGTGCCCGTTTTAACCCGTGCCATTTTAGCCCATTCCCTTGCCCGTGTCCGCCCGTTTTGCCACCTCTAATAAAAGTTTGAAGATTTAGGGATTAAACATATGACATGAGCTTAAGTATCAATGTCAATAACTCAACACATTTAGTAACTGATTTTCCCGCCCAAATTGATATGAAAATCAGTTACTAAATGTGTTGACTTGTTGACTTTGATACTTAAGCTCATGTCAACATAATGTTTTGAAACCCAGTTGAACCGTTCCGGTCGAAAAACGGGTCGATTTAAACCGAGTCATGCTTTTAATAACTGAACCCGTCGTGTCCAGTTTTCAAAACTATATGTTTTTCCCAGTTGAACCCGTTGGTCCGGTCTAGTTTTCAAAACTATATGCAACATCAACTTGTTAGCTTGTATAAAGTTTTGTGTGTTTTATTAATTTGTATAATGTGTATAATAACATATACTTTTCATTTTAGGGTGTTTTAAAAATAACATTAATTAGTGTGTTTAATTATTTTATATTTTATATTATGTTGTAGCTTTTTAAATTGTATATTGTGAAAATTTTATTGTACTTTTTTAGTAAGGGGTGTTTTAATTGATTGTTTTTAATTTAATATAGATGCTTTTAATTGGTTGTACCATATACTTTTTTAGTAAGGGGTGTTTTAATAAAATCATTAATTATTACACAATTCATTTTCTCTCACCCTTGACTTTCAAGATTTCACTTTCAAGAGCATTAATTAGAAGGCAAAATGGGGATTGACTGAAAATTCAGTTTTTCACTTTTCTCCTATGACTAAATCTACATTATAAGTAGTTAAGATTAAGATTATTGTAATTTTAAGTTATGGGGTGTTTTAATAAAGAGAAATGATACAACCACACAAAAATGCCCACAAAAGAAATCCACAAAATAATGTGTACACATTTGATTGGCTTATTACAAGAGAAGAGAGAGAACATTTATCAAATATACCAATGAAATGCATACACATCCTTGGGTGGAAATAAATTTGCTCGACATTTGTCTTGACCATTGCGCGTCTTTTTTTTTTTAGCAAAACGTGTTTAATAATAAGTTAATAACATGTAATATTCAATGAAAGAAAGTTTTGCAATTTCTATCACATTATAAATTTCTTTTTAAGAAAGAACAAAGTCGTTCAAAAATGAAACAATATTTGACTGGTTAAAAAAAAGGAGTTGTTCAAAAAAAAGGAGCAGGTGTTGGTGTAGTGTGGAGGAGACAAGGTTCTGGGAGATTGTGGGATTTGCTTCTGGTTCTGTTTTGTTGGATCAAATTTTACTCCGATCACGCCTACATTAGAAACAAATCAGAAAATACTACGGAGTAGATAAGTTAATTACTACTACTACTACAAAAAAAATATATATACCTCAGTTAATGGAAAAGTATCTTTTGGTGAACAAAATAAAAAAACATTATTTCAGTATATTTATCCATGCGTAAATGTTAAATATACACATGCATAATGTCATAAATTACACGTATGGAAACCTCAAATGTGATAAGTAAGAGAACCAACACCCCGGTAATGATGACTGTTAGGTCATTACTACTGACGACGTTTGTTCTTGGTTTTTATGTTTTTTTGAACAACTTGATTCTTGTTTTTTCTATCCTTGAATGACTCCATGTCATTTTTTTGAACGACTAATATTTTCTTGACCGACTCCATTTCATTTTTTTGAACGACTCCATTTCATTTTTTTGAACGACTCCATGACATTGACGATGTAATATGGTCAATTTGGAAATTTCAGAACTCATAAATTAAAACACACACAGTCAACTTATGACATTGTTTTGTTTGTTCTAATAAAGTTTAGTTACGTATATATTATACATACGACGTGTGTTATTTATTAATGCTTTATCACGTATTATTTATATTTATCACAAATCCTACAAGAATCTAATAATGACACTCGGCACTGTATGTTTCAGTCTATGCTTTTTCCAGGCGGCTACTATTCGAAAATTATAAGGGGCAGTGTAAACTTTATTTCAGTCGACCAAAAAACAGAAAGTGGCACTAAGTCGCAAAAATATTTAGCCTTCGGTCGAGCAAATTTATTCAAAATTATTTGGAGCAATGTTTTCTAGAAATATTGTTTGTATGCTATCCAAAACTATGAAGTAATATGTTTGATAGGAATACGAGTTGGTAAAAACATAAATAAAGACGTTTATAAAAAGACTAACGTTGCAAACGATAATTGGTAGAAAGGCGTATGTTGCAAACGACCATTGGTATAATGGACTAACGTGGCAAACGTTGCAAACGATATTAGGTAAAGAGGAATAATGTTGCAAATGTCCGTTAGTATAAAGGACTAATGTAGCCACTTTACGATTAGAGTTAACTAACTGAACTAACGTTGTTATCAAAATTGACTGAAAGTGGAACGAAACTATACATTTTGGACGAATTCCAAAACTTATAAAATGGTCTAAAAATGAAATACTCACCAAACCAAAAGGCGAAAATCGGTGGGAACACCCCGATCGCATGCATCTTGTGATGGTAACCGGACCCGGTCCTAGACAATGGATCACATGTTTTCATTGACCTAATTAGTCAGGAATTTGGATTGAACCCATGCCATTTTCTCCAAGAGGCCCACTTTGACGGGTCAACTAAGCGTTTGCGGTGGGGGACTGATACCACTAAATGTATATGTTAAGCTATTTTTGCTTGTTATTCCGTATAATTATCTCGGTATTTTTGTTGAAGGATTTAAAATGTAAATTTCTTTAGGGGCTTGGGGAGGTCTCAAGTTTGAGTCCCATACTTGAAACTTTTTCCCCTTCAGGCGAAATAAGAGGAAGTACAGGCAGAGTTCAAGGTCAGCTACTGCCCAATTGGATGTCACTGCTACCTGAACATGTATGTTACACAGGTATTTGTATTACAGTGTATGTAAGAAAACATACATGTTTTATATGAACATGCATGTTTTCTAATGCAAAATTGGAGTTCTCGCAGTTCCCGCACTTAACAGGGTTCTGAAAATAAAGCCTCCCTATATATATAGGGGGACTTTCTTACGAGAACCATTTTATCTGCGAGAACTGAGAGAACCACCAAAAAACATGCATGCACGCCTTTTAAAATAAAATAAAAATACATGCAAATCATCAATAATCGTAAGCATCCACCTATGTTCTTCAATATCATTATGAACTCCCGGTCAAGTATTTTTTTGGCGTTTAGTGTAATTTACCGACGACAATGTGTCGTCGGGATTTCTCTCGTTGTCGTTCTGCTTTTAGTGTAATTTACCGACGACACCAAAGTGTTTTTCTAACTTGTGCCCCTGGGGCATTTCTAGCAAAAAGTGGTCATAAAAACTGTCATATAATTAAAACAATTGAGTTACCTCCGGTGATCTCAGTTTGGGGAGTGTTGCTTGGACAGTTGGACTAGGAGTACACATTTCGGGACTCTTGTTTGTCAATGACTAATTAGACACCATTCCTGACTAATTAGGTCAATGATAACATGTGATCATTGCCTAGGGCTGGGTCCATGGGGAAGGGTCCGGTTGGCATCAAAAGATGCATGGGATCTCTTATGTTTGGCTATAGGAGGTCTCAAGTTTGAGTCCCACCCGAGACTTTTACCCATTCAGGTGGAATAGAAGGAAGTACATGCGGATTTCAAGGTCATCATACTGCCCAATTGGATACCACTACTACCTGAACCACTAACAACTAACAAGCCGTTATAATAATAATAATAATAATAATAATAATAATAATAATAATAATAATAATAATAATAATAATAATAATAATAATAATAATAATAGTAATAATAATAATAATAATAATAATAATAATAATAATAATAATAATAATAATAATAATAATAATAATAATAATAATAATAATAATAATAATAATAATAAGGTTGGGATCATGGTGCGTAAAGAGGCTCCTATGGGGTTCCTTTCGGAGGATGGGATGGAGCTAGGACCTGCAGATTTGTTATTATTTAATTGGCTTCAAGGTAATGATGCATGCTTAGATGTGACTGATATCTCTTCATTTGCGGGTATTGGGGCGACTTCATGGGCTCCTGGGGTAGCCTTGCTGTGGAGAAGAAAAAGAGAAAGTATGCATCGAAATGTGAGGACAACGGATACAAGTTCATACCACTTGCTTTTTCTACGTTCGGGGAATTTGATACGGATGCTTTAGACACACTTTCACGTATTAAGTCTATTGCAATTAGCCACTCAAATAATGCTAAGAGTGGTGTTTTTATTTTTCATAGAATAAGCTTTTGTATTCAGAAAGGAGTGGGAGCATAGCTTGTATCTAGACTCCATCCAACTTCATGTAAATTTTTATAGTTCAAATAAAGTGATGGTTCATAATAATAATAATAAAATCAATCTTTCCTTTCGAGAAATGTGCTATACCACAAATATTTGTATTTTTCGGACCAATGGAAAGCCGTAACTAACATTGGAAGTTGTAAAAGATAATGGTTTTATTTTCAAGGATAATCTTGCAAAAATATTTGTATCTTTCTTGCTCAGGTAATTTTATTTAATAGTTTAAACAATTAAAAGTAATTAGTAGAATGTTACATTTACGAATGTGTTAAAATGGTAAGAAGATATAAGATATTTGAAATAAACTAAATAAATTATTTTCATTCACTTTCAGCCCTATGAAAGTTTTGGAAAAAATAATAAATAAATAAAATAAAATAAACCCCCAAATTTAAGCACTTTCATTTTACTAAATTCCTTTTAAACACAAGATTATTTTTTAGCTTTATTGTTCATTGCAATAAAATAGTGCACAAGTTTAGTGCAACAAACGGCGCCTGCTCCGGTGGCTTCAGTCTCCCCCGCAAACGCTTAGTTGACCGGTCAAGGAGTTCCTTGGAGAAAATGGTATGTGTTAAATAGCCTAGTTTGCAGTACAAGACAATTTTTTTTATGAGTTTCTGTCCTGTGTTTTCTGTCCATACTTTCAGTTTTGTTGTTTTTTCATATAAATAAATTATTAAAATAAAAAAAAAATAGTTAAAAAATCGTAAAAATCATAGGGTGTCCATCATCTAATCAATCTCATGTAGCCATTTTGATAGTGATTATTAGTGGCAACTTCAATAACAATATATATATATATATATATATATATATATATATATATATATATATATATATATATATATATATATATATATATATATATATATGGGGGAAGTCATTCCTGCTGTAACTGCAGGGATGTTACCTGCTGTTGTGGCTTATAAGGAGGGACCTTCAATGCAAAATTAGAAAATGATGAAGGGTGTAAGTGTATAAAAATGTAACTAGCAATTTTTTTTTGGCCTTACGTACTGCAGATATTTAAGATGATGTACACTGCTGGGATGATTTCCCCATATGGAAAGGGAAAATCATTCTTGTTGTTGTGATGTACTTTGCATTGGAGATTGCAAATTTTGCATTAATGATGAGATCATCCTTGTTGTTGTGATGTACTTTGCATTGGAGATTGCAAATTTTGCATTAATGGTGACCTAATGCGTAAATGATCTGTACCGTTATTCACTTATGCATTAGGTCACCTTTTACTTATGTCCCTCTGTCTAGATGTGGAAGGGGTGTGTTAACACCTCTTCATGTGTTTTATTTTATTTTTTATTTTTACTTAATGATTTTATTATTGTTATTATCATTTTTCTTTATTTCAACTTTGTATTTCAATTCGTATTAAAAGTACATTTAAATAGAATAATTACATATTGTACGTATGTTAGATTATGAATTTAAAAAGAGAGAGCTATGAGTTCAAGTAAGAAGTGAAAGTTCAGTCCTTACAGTTTCCCTATTCTTTTTTGATGTCAAAGACCAGAAGCTACGCGAGAATTTTCATTGGATCTCGGTTGTTCTTAACAGCGATGGCTATTCATTTAAGTGTTCGGGTTGCAACCCTAGACCTTCAACAGGGTGGAAATTCTCGTATTCCTTATGTACACGTTCCTGCGGCTCGGATGAGTATTCTTGTTTATCGCCACGGCTATAAACACGTTATTGTTCCTATTAACAAAACATCCCCTTTTTCTTAGCTCTTTCGAAAACGGTATAGAAATGGGTTTCTTTTTCTACGTTGTTTACCTTAGTTACTGGGGGGTTTCGGTAGATTATGAGTGTAAAACATGATGAGATACTAATTTAGTTAATCATTTTGAAAAGTTCAATCTAAACACCGTCACATTTAATTTCTTTTTGTCAAATAAACATGAGTTTGAATGTTTGGTCTTAAATACTTCTAAATTTTAATTGACTATATTACAATTTCTTTTTATGTTTAATAAAGTTGTTTATTTCTTGCGCGAATGCAATTGTTTATATTTAAAGTGTAAAACTGATATTTCAACATATTCAAACCTTTTTACATAAACAAACAGGTTTATTTGATTCTGATTCAGATTCAGATTTCTCGACCACTTATTCAGATTAAGATGGAATCAGATTTAGACTTTTCAACCATATAACGAATTAGATTCAGACCCAGAGTCTCTTAATAAACAAACAGCACAAGAATTTTGTAAATTAAATGAAGGCATAACCGGCCTACAAAAGCAATACAAGTAAATTAATTGGAGCACGGTTTCCTAGGGCACTACATGTAATTTAGGTCATCTATAGTAGATTAAGTATTTTTTTTTACACGATGACATGACTTGGCGTGTAAGGGTTTGGATGAGTTTGATCTTGGCCATACACCTGTAGCTGGTGTACATCAAGTATAATTTTACACGACCACCATGGGTATATTTGTAAAAGCTTCAAAAGTTGGGCTCTGCAAGACACACATGTGTGTATGGGTATATATACAAGTAATTTTCGGATTTTAGACTATTTCTTTGTGCACAACAATATTTATTCTTCAAACACATCTCTCTCTCTCTCGCCAAAAGTAGTAATCTTTAGTGTCAAAGTAATCTTTAGACTATTTATTTGTGCACAGCAATATTTTTTCTATCCTTGAACGACTCCATTTCATTTTTTTGAACGACTAATATTTGTTTGAACGACTCCATTTCATTTTTTTGAACGACTCTATTTCATTTTTTTGAACGACTCCATTTCATTTTTTTGAACGACTCCATGACATTGACGATGTAATATGGTCAATTTGGAAATTTCAGAACTCATAAATTAAAGCACACACAATCAACTTATGACATTGTTTTGTTTGTTCTAATAAAGTTTAGTTACGTATATTATACATACAACGTGTGTTATTTATTAATGCTTTATCACGTATTATTTATTACAGTATTATTTATATTTATCACAAATCCTAATCTAATAATGACACTCGGCACTGTATGTTTCAGTCTATGCTTTTTACAGGCGGCTACTATTCGATTGATGTTTGTCAGTGACAATGGTCTCATAGCCATCATTACCTGGTGTTTATAGTTTATGGTTATCGGGTTTGTAGTTGAATAATAATATATTACGGTGTATTTATTTATCTATAGCAAAAGCAATATTTTAATAAATTACTGTAGCGCCACTCACAAAAACACTATACCAGAAACATTTTTTTTAGTAATATGGGAATAGTAACTCCATCATAAATGTAATATTAACTAGGTAGTTTTCTTGGCCGTGCTTGGCACGGCCCAAGGAAGTCGATATATGTTATGCGGGTAGATTGCGTGTAGTTTTATGTTGAATTCAAAGAGTATTAAACCTTTACTGTATCAGCACGTATGAAAACTGGAATCATTTTACATGAATAAAATATACACATTAATTAAAATTTTAGAACTTTGTATTTTAATAACAAAAATAAAAAATTAAAAATTAAAAGTAAAAAAAATATAAAAAATGACTACACGGAACAACAAAAATTGACAAGTTAGATGCATTATCAAATAATCAGCCCTTTCATAAAACAATTTGGCAGACCAAAGACACGTCACATTTAAGCTTGCTAAATTATTATCAGTTAAAACAAATGTCTCGAAAAGAATATGCAAAAGGTCGAGCAAACCAAAGCATATAGAGATCAGACATCATTCATAGGGTATGGTAACTTGGTGTTTATTCTATAATTGGGTCTCTTAGATGGAAAATATTTTATCTATACTACTACTATATAATGCATTTGAGACAATTCTATAATTAGAAAGGCATAAAATTCGGATTTTTACTTGCTTATTATGGAAGGATTTCAAAATTAATTGGTTAGGAAACAAGTTGGTTTGGAAGTTTGTAATAAAGCAGGTTGGTTGTTCAAATTAAAATTATTTGGCTTAACACATCTCTACTTATAAAGCATAAAGACAACTAAATGTGTAATATAGTCGTAGTAACATGTCAAAAAAAAAAAAAAAAAAAAAAAAAAAAAAAAAAAAGGACAAAATAAAATTTAGAATCGCTGAAAAAAAATAGAAAAAAGAATCGTTTTCATGGGTTAATGGTATTATGATACCATGATTTTTTTAATATCACTGTAACACTCATACTTATGTTTTGAATTTTTTTAATATCGCCGTAGTTTTTTATTATATATACTACAGTGGACAAAATAGTGCCCACTTGCAAAATAGTCCCTAAGGTGAAACTGTCGTTGCAAGATAGGTCCTTCATGGACTAACGATGCAACACACTGGGGACTAACGATGCAACAGGTCGAGAATTTTAGGCACTTTTTACGTAAAAAAACATATTATTTCCAAAATTATTTTGTACCTAACGAATTTACAAAAATGGTCCCTCAGGTTAGCTGTAAATAGCACCGTTAGTCCCCTGTTAGCGATCTTTTGCAAATTTAGTCCTTAATAATTTTTTTTCCCGATCGTTTATTTCGATTTTAGATTAGACACAACATCTCGCAGCAACGCGCGGGTGCTCCATATATACTAAAAGGGGGAACTATTTACTATTCTACACTGTAGCTACAGTGGACAAAATAGTGCCTACTTGCAAAATAGTCCTTAAGGTGAAACAGTCGTTGCAAGATAGGTCCTTCAGGGACTAACGATGCAACACACTGGGGACTAACGATGCAACACACTGGGGACTAACGATGCAACAGGTCGAGAATTTTAGGCACTTTTTATGTAAAGAAACATATTATTTCCAAATTTATTTTGTACCCAACGAATTTACAAAAATGGTCCCTCAGGTTAGCTGTAAATAGCACCGTTAGTCCCCCGTTAGCGATCTTTTGCAAATTTAGTCCTTAATAATTTTTTTCCCGATCGTTTATTTTGATTTAGACTAGACACAACATTCTCGTAGCAACGCGTGGGTGCTCCCACTCGTTTAAAACCAAATGCATTCATATATTTTGATACTAGCCAGACCCAGCCCCAGACAATGATGACCTATTCTCATTAACCTAATTTGCCAGGAGTTGAGATTTAATTACCCAGACCATTTTCTTAATTCTTAAAGACTCCCTTATTGACTGGTCAACTAAGCGTTTGCGGTGCGGGACTAATGCTAATGGAGCAAGGCCTCCTTGTTCGGTCAAGTATGATAAATCTACTCGAATTTGCAACGTCAAAGAAGTAGGTGACACAAGTGTTATAAATCTATTTTCATATAATTATATCGACTTACGGCTGAACATTTTTCCGACTTAGGGCAACTTTCATTTTTTAGCTCGACTAAATTAACATGTATACTGCCTCTTATACATTTTTTAAATAATGTTTGATCAGACAGAATAAAGTGTACACATTCTTGCGTACTAAGTTTTTTAATTGATGGAGTAATAGTTTGTAATTCAAGTTCACAAATCGAATATAGTAAGGAATTGTGGCACACAATCCATAATTTATCTCCTATTAATTTCGTTTGGTATTAAATGAAACATAACCTAACCAATCCTAAACCCTTAAACCTAAATTTATTTGGTGTGGCATTAAGTTGTTTATATTTAATTCTAGTCTAGCAAAAAAATGAAACCTGCCATAAGTCGCAAATAACGCAAAAGCTTCCCCGTAACCGCTAAGGCCCCGCCTCGCGCAATTTATAATTTTGATCTGAACATTTACTACAAATTTAATTTAAGCACCTTCCTAAGAACTCTGTATCTTCTCCACTACGTATATTTATTACTTGACCCGCCAATCCTATGCCCTAAAACACACTTTACATTCAAACCCCATAACTCTTTCTAGACTTGATGAATCTCCTGTAATCAAATGTTTTTTATTTTTGAACATTGTACTCATTTTGTTAAATTACTAGTACTACGTAATTTTGAAAAGACTATATGGTGAACATACATTTCCATTGACCATAACAATGAGTCTGTGACTATAACTTTCAATGTTAGCACTTTCCCCGAGAACTCCCCATCTTCGCAACTACTCATACTTATTACCCTAAACCCAACAATTGTCTATAAATTCAAATTGTGGCTCGTGATTCACTGTCATACACATATTATGTTTCAAAATGTAGGTTGTCTTACTGTGGTTTCCGAACTGCTTATTCATCTTGTGAATCTAGATAGTGATGTTGAGGATCCTGAATCTGAGGTTCTAAAATTTCTTCTAAGTCCTCCAAAGGTCATCTTAGTTACCTTGTTAAGAAACTTAAATGTTCCACCGAAAATATGGATGTATATTGGTTTGTATGGGCACTCAAGGTTAGATTTTATTTGTAACATGCATTATTTCAGCTTTTATTTCATAATTATGGTCCTTAATATGTCTATCCATAATATTTTCAATTGGTTAATGACTATAGATGTCGGTATTAGATGGTGTGC
Organism: Artemisia argyi; assembly: GCA_030686995.1. Classification (NCBI taxonomy): domain Eukaryota; kingdom Viridiplantae; phylum Streptophyta; class Magnoliopsida; order Asterales; family Asteraceae; genus Artemisia; species Artemisia argyi. Next base: position 225,373,037 of record CM060703.1, on the reverse strand, counting down.
CAAGCTTTGTTTCAGTTAATTGTAAGCATAGAAAACCTGTCTGGTTTTAGAATGTGTTGTTGACTGTGGTTTTAGAATGTTTTAGAAAACCTGTCCGTTTTATGTAAACGGATGAGTCGATATTATATCGTTATACAAGACTTGATGGTTCTGATATGTTTATATATGAGATGTTATGGATATGCATAACCTGTTAAACGATGAGTTGAGATCCTATGGATATGCATAAGCTGATGTTAAACGATGAGTCGAGATGCTGTGGATATGCCTAATTAAGATGTTAAATGGATAAATCGGGATGTTATTGATATGCATAACATGTACTAGTTTAATGCATTTGTCATGTCCTGAGCCGAATAATGTAACTTTTCGATATATCATTGTAGTTTAATGCATTTCTCATGTCCTGTTTATAGGAATCGGTTACATTGCTATGGATATGCATCCCAAATCCTTGCAGTTGTCTTTACAAGCCATGCGTCCTTATCCATTCATGAGTATATAGGAAGCCAAGTCCAAGCTTCTTGAGGCGGCAAAACTTCATACTTATATTGGTAGTTTCTTTTAATCATGTCCTGCGTTTGCACTTTTTCAAAAGAACTGTAGTATTAAGAAGATTAACTTCAACCTCTTCATCTTGCAGGTCTGAACGAACACATAACTTGGGATAGTATAAAATGTGTTCTTTAACCATTATAATTCCTTAAAACAACGAATTATATATATATATATATATATATATATATATATATATATATATATATATATAGATCCTCCCTTTTGGGCTCTTTTGCACACTCCAGCCGGAGGTCTTCCTGGAACCAGTCTCTTTACCTTAAGGTGTATCCTGAGGTAGGGGTAGGATCTGTCTACATCCCACCTCCCCCATACCCCGCCCCGGCGGGATTGGGCATGTTGTTGTTGTTGTTGTTGTTGTTGTTGTTGTTTTGTTAAATTAAAGTGTTTGTTTGGATATATGTTGTCAATTTGTAGATGAATAAATGCTTGTTTGTTTCGTGTGATATATAAAGTGTTTGAATTAGAAAAATTGTCGTTATACCCTTATAATTTAAAATAAGTGTTGAATTAGAGGTTAAGAAGTGGGAGAGTAAATATGTAAAAGTAGGATAAAAGTGATGACTTAATATGAAGACTCTCAATCCCATGGCTTTTTCTAGAAGGTCATTCATTTAAATTAAGCACCAAACAAACATTCAATTAATAACTTAATAAAGTTACCTATTTAATTAAGACTCTTTAAGTCATTATGAAACACTACCTAAATGTGTAATATAGTCGTAGTAACATGCAAAAAAAATAATAAAAAAAGGACAAAATATAATTTAGAATCGCTGAAAAAAAAATAGAAAAAAGAATCGTTTTCATGGGTTAATGGTATTATGATACTATGATTTTTTTTAATATCACTGTAACACTCATACTTATGTTTTGAATTTTTTTAATATCGCCGTAAGATTTTTAACATCGCAATGGAAAAAAACAATGATATTAAGTTTATTACTTATATAAAAGTAACTTTTTCAATATACGGTTAAGTTTTACATGTAAAAAAGCTAAATATCACGTCGGTTTTATATTATCAGCGTAACTATCATATAATCCTTTTATAATACCCTTAATATCACGGTAGCACTCATAATCACGATTTTGTAAAAGGTTAGTACTCCGTATTATGCAACCATTGGGCCGTAAAAACATTGGGCCCACAGTTACATTAAACCAATTGAAATTGAGATTTGATAATAGTTGATATTAACCCGATCCACTTCATCTCATTTAGAGCATATCGACTAGTCTCATCCGACCAGGCGCTATGTGTTTGTAGAGATGTCTTATAAGAGATGTGATTGTGACTTCCATTTAAAATAGCTTTTGGTGGGATCAAAATTTCTATTTCTAGTTGTATGTCTTTAATGTATCTATAATCAACTTATCACGAGAGTAGGAACATAAAGAGTCTAATTAGTGGGTCTTTATGTTACTCAAAGCAATACGGAACTGGCCGGCCTACTTACTCGAACATATTAGTACTTTTTTGTTTCCATATAAGCTCACAAGTAGGCGATTTGCTAACTTGAGACATATGAGCATGCAACCATAAGATAGTGCATCATTAACGGAGATATGAATTACCGAGAAATATCAGCAAAATGTGAATGACCACAAACAGGCTTTGCATAGATTATAATACAAACTTATACACACGGAAAAGAACTCCTGTTCTACTTAACGCTAGAAGATTGAAGTTACTTGGGAGTGTAAGGCATGATTTGATTTCCTACACATCAAATGTCTATCTTTTAAATTTCCGCACAATTCTGAGGCTGCGGTATGTACTATCTCATCTTTATGCTTTGTGGTCTTTTGTTTACCTATTAAATTTAGGAGAAAAATCTGTTTATATTAGCTCATTTAATCTGTTTCCCCAAAATTCAAGCACATTTTTGGCCTTGTAAGTTGTAACCATGGTGGTCTACCCACGCTTTCTCCAAGTGTATATCCTATTATGACTTCTTTCTAGTACTGACGACGTTTGTTCTTGGTTTTTATGTTTTTTTGAACAACTTGATTCTTGTTTTTTCTATCCTTGAATGACTCCATTTCATTTTTTTGAACGACTAATATTTTTTTGATCGACTCCATTTCATTTTTTTGAACGACTCCATTTCATTTTTTTTAACGACTCCATGACATTGACGATGTAATATGGTCAATTTGGAAATTTCAGAACTCATAAATTAAAACACACACAGTCAACTTATGACATTGTTTTGTTTGTTCTAATAAAGTTTAGTTACGTATATATTATACATACGACGTGTGTTATTTATTAATGCTTTATCACGTATTATTTATTATTATTTATATTTATCACAAATCCTACAAGAATCTAATAATGACACTCGGCACTGTATGTTTCAGTCTATGCTTTTTCCAGGCGGCTACTATTCGATTGATGTTTGTCTGTGATAATGGTCTCATAGCCATCATTACCTGGTGTTTATAGTTTATTGTTATCGGGTTTGTAGTTGAATAATAATTTATTACCTTGTTTTTTCTATCCTTGAAAGACTCCAATTCATTTTTTTGAACGACTAATATTTGTTTGAACGACTCCATTTCATTTTTTTGAACGACTCCCTTTCATTGTTTTGAACGACTCCATGACATTGACGATGTAATATGGTCAATTTGGAAATTTCAGAACTCATAAATTAAAGCACACACAATCAACTTATGACATTGTTTTGTCTGTTCTAATAAAGTTTAGTTACGTATATTATACATACGACATGTGTTATTTATTAATGCTTTATCACGTATTATTTATTATTATTTATATTTATCACAAATCCTACAAGAATCACAGAATTAACGGCGTCTCCTCCAATAAACGCACAAACAAGAATTTACTCTTCAATGACATTACACTCTCTGTCTTTCATTTGGATTTCCTCAAGATGTAGGAATATATGTATAAATGAGATAGAGTCCAAGTAACTGAAGCCTTTCTTAGAGAAGGAAATGTAGCTAGGTTACTTTGGAAGAGCCCCCCATGGATGGGTTATGGGTTCCTAGTGAAGCCACACACTTATCTGTCTTTACCATTGTGGGTGTTACGGGTTCAATGGTTTAGATGGAAAGTGATGTGGATATGTAGCTAGATGGTGGGTGCTTTAATGGTGAATAAATAGTAAACTGGCATGGTTTCTGTTATAGTGCAGTTTAGCTCTGAAAATGGTTACAATTTTGTTCTGTCAGAGATGTTGAACCTTTGGTATTCGATATCAGACATGACTGTATCTGATATTGGACTTAGAATAGCATAGTGTCTGCTACTTTGAATGTTTGCTGGTTGAAGCATGTTTCAATCCAGTGTATCAAATAGTGTAACTTGTGTAACGTTTTGATATTAATGTAAATTCACCTTTTGCAAAAAAAAAAAATAATAATGATAATAATTCATTACTATTCTTTCATTAATTTCTTTAATGCCTTGATTCATAACATGTTAATCGTAACTTGTTTTTCTATTTTATTTTTCCATCTCTATTATGTGCTTCTTTGGAGTAAATCGCAGCCATTGGTGAGCCATGGAATAATCATCTCAGCCTTTGATTGGTTTTGGCGCCAAAAGTGAGTTGTAGATTGCCAGGTTGGAGGTAAAATATCTCATGGAGATTTTGAGGGAGCAATGGGGTGGCTAGAGCAGGTGTTGGTGTAGTGTGGAGGAGACAAGGTTCTGGGAGATTGTGGGATTTGCTTCTGGTTCTGTTTTATTGGGAATACTTTTCCAATAACTCGACGTCTGTTGGATCAAATTTTACTCCGATCACGCCTTCATTAGAAAGTAGAAACTAATCATAAAATACTACGGAGTAGATAAGTTAATTACTAGTACAAAAAAATAAAATTATACCTGAATCAATAGAAATATATCTTTTGGTGAAGATAAATATAATCAAAAGCACACTTAACACCATTTGCAACCATTTTTTGATTACATGTTTTACAATATATTTTCCTTATCTCAAATGTTTTTATTTGCATTAAAGAAAGTAGTTTGGTTCTAGGATGGATCCAAGAGGGTGTTTAAATACGACAAGAATATGTGTAGTTGAAGCGGATGAGAAATATGTGCCAATTCAATATAATATGGACAAAGTATATATGTAAAGTTTTACTCCCTCCATCCTAAAATATAAGTCCATATTTGACTTTTCAATGGTTTTTTCTTTTTTCTTTTTCTTTTTTTTTTTTATTTATTTATTTATTTTTTTTTTACCGTATACTTGTAAACAAAATAAAGTATTACTAGTAACTGATGTATTTTATTAACAATTTGTAAACAAAATAAAAAACATTATTTCAGCATATTTATGCATGCGTAAATGTTAAATATACACACGCATAATGTCATAAATTACACGTATGGAAAACCTCAAATGTGATAGGAACCAACACCCCGGTAATGACGATTGTTAGGTCATTACTACTGACGATCATATATCAAATCAAATAGTAGACAGAAACAAACAGTGTCATTATTATATTCCTGCAACAGTCATTAACACAAAGCCCACGTCATTTGTAAAAATATTACGGAGTACCACGTAATACTCCGTCGATTCCCTTTATTAAAATAACCATAACAATTTCTGATACAATAACGCTTACCTGTCTAATAAACATGTTGTGTTTTTGATACACATATACGATTTGTTGTTTAATTATCGACGACCTCATTTGTTTTGACATTTTCCACAAATATATTGGACTCAATAAAATGTTTTTGGTTAGTACGGTTTTTTATGCACTACTTCGACAAAAGATTGTATACTTTATTATAAAAACGCTTTCAATATCCAAAACTAATGGCCCAATTGAAAGTTACGAAAAAAAGAGTAAATGGCATAAATCATCCCTAAAGTTTTGTAAATATTGCATGTTTCGTCCCTAATGTCACGAAAGTGCAAGGATCGTCCCTGTGAAAAAATCTTTGGTGCATGTTTCGTCCCTAATGTATTTATTTATCTATAGCAAAAGCAATATTTTAATAAATTACTGTAGCGCCACTTACAAAAACACTATACCAGAAACATTTTTTTTAGTAATATGGGAATAGTAACTCCATCATAAATGTAATATTAACTAGGTAGTTTTCTTGGCCGTGCTTGGCACGGCCCAAGGAAGTCGATATATGTTATGCGGGTAGATTGCGTGTAGTTTTATGTTGAATTCAAAGAGTGTTAAACCTTTACTGTATCAGCACGTATGAAAACTGGAATCATTTTACATGAATAAAATATACACATTAATCAAAATTTTAGAACTTTGTATTTTAATAACAAAAATAAAAAATTAAAAATAAAAAATAAAAAAATATAAAAAATGACTACACGGAACAACAAAAATTGACAAGTTAGATGCATTATCAAATAATCAGCCCTTTCATAAAACAATTTGGCAGACCAAAGACACGTCACATTTAAGCTTGCTAAATTATTATCAGTTAAAACAAATGTCTCGAAAAGAATATGCAAAAGGTCGAGCAAAACAAAGCATATAGAGATCAGACATCATTCATAGGGTATGGTAACTTGGTGTTTATTCTATAATTGGGTCTCTTAGACGGAAAATATTTTATCTATACTACTACTATATAATGCATTTGAGACAATTCTATAATTAGAAAGGCATAAAATTCGGATTTTTACTTGCTTATTATGGAAGGATTTCAAAATTAATTGGTTAGGAAGCAAGTTGGTTTGGAAGTTTGTAATAAAGCAGGTTGGTTGTTCAAATTAAAATTATTTGGCTTAACCCATCTCTACTTATAAAGCATAAAGACAACTAAATGTGTAATATAGTCGTAGTAACATTCAAAAAAAAAAAAAAAAAAAAGACAAAATAAAATTTAGAATCGCTGAAAAAGAATAGAAAAAAGAATCGTTTTCATGGGTTAATGGTATTATGATACCATGATTTTTTTAATATCACTGTAACACTCATACTTATGTTTTGAATTTTTTTAATATCGCCGTAATTTTTTAATATCGCAATGAAAAAAAACAATGATATTAAGTTTATTACTAATATAAATGTAACTTTTTCAATACACGGTTCAGTTTTACATGTAAAAAAGCTTAATATCGCGTCGGTTTTATATTATCAGCGTAACTATCATATAATCCTTTTATAATACCCTTAATATCACGGTAGCACTCATAATCACAAAACAAAAAGTGCTTCAAAAAATCTGCAAAAATAAAAAAGCAAAGAATACAACAATAGGAAAAAATTTAAAAAACTCGTCTTAGTGGTAAACGAGTGGAAGCACCCGCGCGTTGCTGCGACAAGAATATTAAATAGTAAATGCCGAACATTACGCTATGAAAACTTCTATACAGCCCATATGCGTCGCACACATTTTAAATCTAAGAAAACTTCTATACCGCCCATGTGCATCGCACGAGCATTGTTGACTATCATAATAAATACTGTAGTTGTATAACTTAGCCAGATGTATTAATATTAGTTACTTCCAATAAAAAACGATCCGAGTCAATACCAAAATAAATAGATGTAAGTAAAGTTAAAGGTTACTCTTTTTCAAAAACCCTAATCACAGTCCTGGTGGTGATTGATACTTTGGTCGCGAAGTTCTGTGATATTTACTTCTGGAAGTTAGGGTACATGCTGATTGGAAGAACTTTGGTTCTTGTGGTTTATATTCTGATTATGCTGCAGTTATATATCTGATTGTTTGTGGGTAATATATGGTGCGGATCGTTGCTTGGTGCTCATCTTGGTCGTTCCCTTGTGATGATTTATTGATGCATCTTGGTACATGTAGTATTTTCTTGGAACCTGTTTTTATTACATTTAGATTGTTTTTTAAATGTAATTGTTCGTAGTTTTTTAGCTTGTTATGATTGTAAGTTGCACATGTTATGCTTTTTTGTCTCCCTGATCGGGCTGAGATGGGGGATTCACCCTCATCCTTTGTACATCAACGTTTTTTGGTGTAATGAATTTTACCAGGCGGAAGGCCTTTTACCCAAAAAAAGCTAATTAAAAGGATTCTATTGCATATTGTCACGAGCCAAATTCTCAAGGTCGGGTTCTTCTTGGAAGCGTTGCTTAATGCGTGGTTTCCTGGTTAATCCTGTTGGTCTTGTTGGAGTACCCCAACGTTTTGGGTGTAGTACATGTCACGAGTAGAGACTCGATATGACACCACACTGGTCGGGAGTTGAGGCCGCTCCCCTGATGAGTCCAAGGCAGGACGAAACCAGTGAACATCTATTATACGCGGGACGGATGGCTGGTCCCTATCGGTGTAAGGGCGCCACGCGGGCTCGAAGGAATGAGTCCGTGACAAGTGGTATCAGAGCCAAGTCGGACCGAGGTGGACCGAAACAAGAATCGCTCAAGTCGCTCTCCCAAAAGTTCTTAAAAGTGTTGGCTAAACAAAGGTGGTGGGAGTGAGTTCCCGGGATGTTGAAGAGTCAATATGACGTTGTGTGGAGTTCATAATGTCGCATTCGATGGAAGCCAGAAGGGGTAATGGACTATGGAGTTTAGCCGCTGCACGCTGGGACACAAAAGAGTTCGAAGTCGAATGTCCCTTTAAGCCATGAAGCCGGAGTAAAGCCAAATCATTCGAGTGAAGTCGTTCGTCAAGACGGATGACCATGCTCGAGGACGTCCATGAATTGGTGGTGGGAGACCGAAACCGAGCCAAATTCTCAAGGTCGGATTCTGCTTGGAAGCGTTGCTTAATGCGTGGGTTCCTAGTTAATCCTGTTGGTCTTGTTGGAGTACCCCCAACGTTATGGGTGTTGTACGTGTCACGAGTAGAGACTCGATATGACACCACACTGGTCAGGAGTTGGGGCCGCTCCCCTGATGAGTCCAAGGCAGGACGAGAACAGTGAACCTCTATTATACGCGGGACGGAAGGCTGGTCCTTATCGGTGTAGGGGCACCACGCGGGCTTGAAGGAATAAGTCCGTGACAATATACTCGTATACTGTAATGTTTATAAAATCACTAAGTTGCCTTAAATTGGAATAGACTTAAATTGGCAATGTACTACTCGCTAAAATAATTGTAGTATGTTTTTCTGATTAGGTGTGAAACTACTACTCGCTAAAATAATTGGTCGGTTAAGTATGCTTCTGTTTGGTTAAATATCTTGTTTCGTACTCCAAACAGTGCACAGGATTTATTTATTTCTTTATTTATTTTATTATTATTATTATTTATTTTTTCTTTTTTTGGGCAAGAATGCACTGGATGTTGATTATGCTTGAGCATGCACAAATGCATGACTTTTCCTTATAGTGCTCATTGCCTGGGGCCGGGTCCTTGGGGGAGGGTCCGGTTGGCATCCTCTGAAATCTGAATCTTCATCATAACTCGATTTTAACAATGATTTGAGAATCAACTTTCTGATTTATAGATTCGATTCACCATAAAAAGATGTTTACTTGTGAATCAAATCAAATAAAAAACATGAATCAGTTTGTTCATACGAAGATTTCTCAATCTTTTCAAAATAAAAACCTTCTCAACGTTTCCATAGTCCAAAGTTATAAAAAAAATAATAATTAAAAAAAAATTAAAGACATTTTATGTCATCATAAGATACATAATTGATCCGATTTTTTTTTTTTTTTTTTTTTTTATTATTATTTTTTTTTAAAGGCTAACATTATATTGAGGACCCAAAATAAGACAAAGATACAATACACGGCATCTCACCGTAATTAATAGAGGATGAGACCCATAAAACAAGCAAAACTAAACTTACCAACCACTATTACAAATAACATATCACACAAACTGACCCACTATAATTACTTGCACTTAGAAATAATTCATATGAGCCATAAAAGTATCAACGCACAACTGTATCCGAACCAAACTTTCACATCACTTAATACATTTTGGAAAATACTTTTTTAAAATACTTATGTTAACACCAGTGGCCCAACTGATCGGATTTTATGTCATCACAAGAAACATTCCTTTAATCCAAATGATCACAAGATCACGCGATTTGCATTCTTCACTATCCTGCTTCCTTCCTGGAGATCTGTTTGGATAATGTAAAAAACGAACAAGAATGTGTTAAACTTAATCACATGCAAATGGTATTAGATAACAAATAGGACAAGGATAAATAGAGTACCTTCTTCCTTTATAAAGGTGATTTTGCATCTTGTTCTAAGAAGGTGTAGCGCTTTTAACAATGAACTCAAGTCGCTGAAGTATTGACTGTATTGTTCGTCTTCCGAAAAGGTACTCAGCAAAAACTTAATATAAGTTTGCCCCTCATATTCTTGTTGAATTAGTTTCTGACATGTATACAGGAGAGAAAAGATTAAACACAATACTTGATTTTTGCAATGGAAATGAAATAATACATAAACTAATGTATTACTCGTATTAAAGTTTCTCCAACGTAAACACATAATAAATCTTACCTTTGCAATATGACTTGTGTATGTACACAATTCCAGTTCTAAAGTTAAAGATCGAGGCTGACAGCACCAAAGCACAACATCCACAAGAGCTACGTAAATCGATGATTCCCCTATTAAACTCAGGTGTCTCAGCTCTACATGTTCGATATCATAAGGTTTCGACTGGATCAACTTTAACTCCTCAACATCAATGAGTCTCTGTCACGAATTATTTTATATCATTGTTTGGAATCAAGTAAATACATATAGTAAATGAGTAAATAAATGAATATGAAAGATACCCAATTAATAACCAACTCTAAAACTTTGAAAATGCCATTTCTTTCCAGAAATCGTCTCAGCTTCTGGAAAGAAATAATATCAAAATACTTCATTGTGAGACATTTCATATATCCTTTCCCCAGAGATGGATGTTTCCTTGACATAGCTACCAGCTGATTATTTCTGAACGTTTTGTCATGATACGTGAACATAATTAAGTTTGGTGCATTTAAATAAATTTCTTCCAAATCACAGACCGATTGTAGTTCTAATCTCTTCATGAAATGATGGGATTTAAAAACACATTCTCGAGGAATGCAAAGTTAGATAAGAAGTCGCTGGGTCTTTTTAATCATGAACCAATAAACATACATATTTCTTTATCTGTATGATTCCCTAAAGAAAAATAACTTAGATTTGGAGCATCAACATCTATTCTCTGAAGTCCAATGTTTGAGTAAATCGTAACTTTTTGAAGATTATGATGCCTATAAACACGAAATGCAGTGAAGCTATAGCAAAATCCGAGATAAATTTCTTTAAGAAGTGGGCAACCTTTGGTCAGATACTCGATCACACCTTCATCTATTGGGAGTTTTGTAAGTGACAACAGTCTCAATGACTTAAACTTTACATCATCATCCATCAAGGACAAAGGCAACTCACACTTAATCAACGTTAAAGATGTTAACAAAGTCGCAGATAAGAGTGTGTCAGGCAAACGCAACATTGGCAGATTCGCATCCAAAGATACTATTCTAATCACCAACACTTTCAAGCCTTTTTTTATAAGTGACTCAAGACAACGTCCAAAAAGATCTATTTGTTGAAGATATAAATATTCTGCATAGATGTCGAGAGTGTGTGCACTGATGTTTTGGTCGCAGAATCTAGAAACAGCATATTCAAGATATCTATAAAACGTATCCATGTCTTGTAAAAAGAAGTTAGACCACGCCCCTAGATTGAAACACAGAAGGGGGAAAGAAGCAGTTAACGCAAACCATTGCTTAGACAAAATACTCATTCGAATAAGCGATTCTGTATTCCTAACGAGATATGACATTATGTGGTGAATCCGGTCGGTTGTATCGATTGTTTTTTCCTCCATCTTCTTGCTTGACCCTACTCAAAGTAAATACCAGTTCAAGTAATAGAAAGTCTACATCTCAGTTCAATCTATAATACATTACCCAAAACGCTCAAACATTAATTAAAACTTCTGCATCATCAAATCTATTTGATGATTCATTACTAGTCTCATATTAAAATCTGTTGCATCACTTCATTAGAACTACTGTATCAAGCATTGATATAACCTAATCATTTGAAATAATATTTTTTCAAAATAACTTTTACTGCATCATCAGTAACTCTACTGCATCATAATTAAAATAATTATAAAACAATATTTAAAAGCTATTTAAAACAACTAAAACAAATAGTATGATGCACACAAATCCGTAATGCATCATTTTATAACACATACTGCATAAAAAGTCCAACCTAATCTAGGCATATATGAAACACTTTTTTAATCACAAGCCTATAGTAATGCTTCTCCTGGAATCGCTAACCTAATATACGCTTATATGAAACACTTTTTGAAGCAGTAAATAATACATATAAAACGCATAGATATACAATTTTTTATTCAGTAAGAATTTAAAGTTAGTATATGAACTTACGAGGATGTTTAAAGTTAACCTTAACCATCGTTTGATTCATTGTTTTCAATCCCATAGAAAGAGTCTATTTATAACGATGTTGTAAAAGGTTAGTACTTCGTATTATGCAACCATTGGGCCGTAAAAACATTGGGCCCACAGTTACATTAAACCAATTGAAATTGAGATTTGATAATAGTTGATATTAACCCGATCCACTTCATCTCATTTAGAGCATATCGACTAGTCTCATCCGACCAGGCGCTATGTGTTTGTAGAGATGTCTTATAAGAGATGTGATTGTGACTTCCATTTAAAATAGCTTTTGGTGGGATCAAAATTTCTATTTCTAGTTGTATGTCTTTAATGTATCTATAATCAACTTATCACGAGAGTAGGAACATAAGGAGTCTAATTAGTGGGTCTTTATGTTACTCAAAGCAATACGGAACTAGCCGGCCTACTTACTCGAACATATTAGTACTTTTTTGTTTCCATATAAGCTCACAAGTAGGCGATTTGCTAACTTGAGACATATGAGCATGCAAGCATAAGATAGTGCATCATTAACGGAGATATGAATTACCGAGAAATATCAGCAAAATGTGAATGACCACTAACAGGCTTAGCATAGATTATAATACAAACTTATACACACGAAAAAGAACTTCTGTTCTAGTTAACGCTAGAAGAATGAAGTTACTTGGGAGTGTAAGGCATGATTGGATTTCCTACACATCAAATGTCTATCTTTTAAATTTCCGCACAATTCCGAGGCTGCGGTATGTACTATCTCATCTTTATGCTTTGTGGTATTTTGTTTACCTATTAAATTTAGGAGGAAAATCTGTTTATATTAGCTCATTTAATCTGTTTCCCCAAAATTCAAGCACATTTTTGGCCTTGTTAGTTGTAACCATGGTGGTCTACCCACGCTTTCTCCAAGTGTATATCCTATTATGACTTCTTTCGAGTACTGACGACATTTGTTCTTGGTTTTTATGTTTTTTTTGAACAACTTGATTCTTGTTTTTTCTATCCTTGAATGACTCCATTTCATTTTTTTTGAACGACTAACATTTTTTTGATCGACTCCATTTCATTTTTTTTAACGACTCCATTTCATTTTTTTAACGACTCCATGACATTGACGATGTAATATGGTCAATTTGGAAATTTCAGAACTCATAAATTAAAACACACACAGTCAACTTATGACATTGTTTTGTTTGTTCTAATAAAGTTTAGTTATGTATATATTATACATACGACATGTGTTATTTATTAATGCTTTATCACGTATTATTTATTATTATTTATATTTATCACAAATCCTACAAGAATCTAATAATGACACTCGGCACTGTATGTTTCAGTCTATGCTTTTTCCAGGCGGCTACTATTCGATTGATGTTTGTCAGTGATAATGGTCTCCTAGCCATCATTACCTGGTGTTTATAGTTTATAGTTATCGGGTTTGTAGTTGAATAATAATTTATTACCTTGTTTTTTCTATCCTTGAAAGACTCCAATTCATTTTTTTGAACGACTAATATTTGTTTGAACGACTCCATTTCATTTTTTTGAACGACTAATAGTTTTTTGAACGACTCCCTTTCATTGTTTTGAATGACTCCATGACATTGATGATGTAATGTGGTCAATTTGGAAATTTCAGAACTCATAAATTAAAGCACACACAATCAACTTATGAAATTGTTTTGTCTGTTCTAATAAAGTTTAGTTACGTATATTATACATACGACATGTTTTATTTATTAATGCTTTATCACGTATTATTTATTATTATTTATATTTATCACAAATCCTACAAGAATCACAGAATTAACGTCGTCTCCTCCAATAAACGCACAAACAAGAATTTACTCTTCAATGACATTAAACTCTGTGTCTTTCATTTGGATTTCCTCAAGATGTAGGAATATATGTATAAATGAGATAGAGTCCAAGTAACTGAAGCCTTTCTTAGAGAAGGAAATGTAGCTAGGTTACTTTGGAAGAGCCCCCCATGGATGGGTTATGGGTTCCTAGTGAAGCCACACACTTATCTGTCTTTACCAATGTGGGTGTTGCGGGTTGAATGGTTTAGATGGAAAGTGATGTGGAAATGTAGCTAGATGGTGGGTGCTTTAATGGTGAATAAATAGTAAACAGGCATGGTATCTGTTATAGTGCAGTTTAGCTCTGAAAATGGTTACAATTTTGTTCTGTCAGAGATGTTGAACCTTTGGTATTCGATATTAGACATGACTGTATCTGATATTGGACTTAGAATAGCATAGTGTCTGCTACTTTGAATGTTTGCTGGTTGAAGCATGTTTCAATCCAGTGTATCAAATAGTGTAACTTGTGTAAAGTTTTGATATTAATGTAAATTCACCTTTTGCAAAAAAAAAATAATAAAAAAAAATATATAATAATAATTCATTACTATTCTTTCATTAATTTCTTTAATGCCTTGATTCATAACATGTTAATCGTAACTTGTTTTTCTATTTTATTTTTCCATCTCTATTCTGTGCTTCTTTGGAGTAAATCGCAGCCATTGGTGAGCCATGGAATAATCATCTCAGCCTTTGATTGGTTTTGGCGCCAAAAGTGAGTTGTGGATTGCCAGGTTGGAGGTAAAATATCTAATGGAGATTTTGAGGGAGCAATGGGGTGGCTAGAGCAGGTGTTGGTGTAGTGTGGAGGAGACAAGGTTCTGGGAGGTTGTGGGATTTGCTTCTGGTTCTGTTTTGTTGGGAATACTTTTCCAATAACTCGACGTCTGTTGGATCAAATTTTACTCCGATCACGCCTTCATTAGAAAGTAGAAACAAATCATAAAATACTACGGAGTAGATGAGTTAATTACTAGTACAAAAAAAATTAAAATTATACCTGAATCAATAGAAATATATCTTTTGGTGAAGATAAATGTAATCAAAAGCACACTTAACACCATTTGCAACCATTTTTTGATTACATGTTTTACAATATATTTTCCTTATCTCAAATGTTTTTATTTGCATTAAAGAAAGTAGTTTGGTTCTAGGATGGATCCAAGAGGGTGTTTAAATACGACAAGAATATGTGTAGTTGAAGCGGATGAGAAATATGTGCCAATTCAATATAATATGGACAAAGTATATATGTAAAGTTTTACTCCCTCCATCCTAAAATATAAGTCCATATTTGACTTTTCAATGGTTTTTTCTTTTTTCTTTTTTTTTTTTTTTTTTTTTTTTTTTTTTTTTTTTTTTTACCGTATACTTGTAAACAAAATAAAGTATTACTAGTAACTGATGTATTTTATTAACAATTTGTAAACAAAATAAAAAACATTATTTCAGCATATTTATGCATGCGTAAATGTTAAATATACACACGCATAATGTCATAAATTACACGTATGGAAAACCTCAAATGAAATAGGAACCAACACCCCGGTAATGACAACTGTTAGGTCATTACTACTGACGATCATATATAAAATCAAATAGTAGACAGAAACAAACAGTGTCATTATTATATTCCTGCAACAGTCATTAACACAAAGCCCACGTCATTTGTAAAAATATTACGGAGTACTACGTAATACTCCGTAGATTCCCTTTATTAAAATAACCATAACAATTTCTGATACAATAACGCTTACCTGTCTAATAAACATGTTGTGTTTCTGATACACATATACGATTTGTTGTTTAATTATCGACGACCTCATTTGTTTTGACATTTTCCACAAATATATTGGACTCAATAAAATGTTTTTGGTTAGTACGGTTTTTTATGCACTACTTCGACAAAAGATTGTATACTTTATTATAAAAAACGTTTTCAATATCCAAAACTAATGGCCCAATTGAAAGTTACGAAAAAAGAGTAAATGGCATAAATCATCCCTAAAGTTTTGTAAATATTGCATGTTTCGTCCCTAATGTTACGAAAGTGCAAGGATCGTCCCTGTGAAAAAATCTTTGGTGCATGTATCGTCCCTACGATACTTGCACAAAAAGCTTCCCAAAAATGACGATACTTGCAACAAAGGTTTCCCCACAGGGACGATTCATGCACTTTGGTAAAATTAGGGTCGAAACATGCAATTTGACCAAATTTTAGACTTTGACTAATTAACTGAGCAACTTAACGCTATTGAAAGACTTCCTGCGTATTAAACTATTAATGATTCTTTTTGTTCGGTTGGAGTGCAATTAAATTAGAAAAAAGTGTATACATAATTACATATATAGCTATGTAATTTTTGACACCATCTTCTAACTGATTACACACAAACATAGATAACAGTTACATTTCGGGAAATTATTATCAGTTAAATCAAATGTCTCGCAAACAATATGCAAAAGGTCGAGCAAAAGCAGACTTAACACCATTTGCAACCATTTTTTGATTACATGTTTTACAATATATTTTCCTTATCTCAAATGTTTTTATTTGCATTAAAGAAAGTAGTTTGGTTCTAGGATGGATCGAAGAGGGTGTTTAAATATGAGAAGAATATATGTAGTTGAAGTGGATGAGAAATATGTGCCAATTCAATATATAATATGTACAAAGTATATGTAAAGCTTTACTCCCACCATCCCAAAATATAAGTCCATATTTGACTTTTCAATGTTTTTTTTTTACCGTATACTTGATGAAAAGTATACAAAAAAAGTATTACTAGTAACAGATGTATTTAATTAACAATTTGTAAGCAAAATAAAAAAAAAAAAAAAAAAACATTATTTCAGTATATTTATGCATGCGTAAATGTTAAATATACACACGAATAATGTCATAAATTACACGTATGGAAAACCTCAAATGTGATAGTAAGTATTAATAAGAGTACCAACACCCCGGTAATGACGACTGTCATCTGCTCATGCAAAAACCAACAATAGCTTTTTACTATTCTAAAATGCTTTTGTAGAGGGGTTATTAGCATTGCATTCAAAGCTTTTTGAAAAGCTTTTTACAAAAGCTTGGTAAAACTCAAAGTCATTCTTCAAAGTCTTTGTTATTAATTGTGGTATGCATTTATTGCATTAAATGCATTAAGTCTTTAAAGACTTGATGCATTGTAGATGCTAGGTCATTACTACTGTGACCATATCAAATCAAATAGTAGCCGGCTGGAAAATGTGTAGACTGAAACAAACAATGTCATTATTATATTCCTGCAACAGTCATTAACACAAAACACACGTCATTTGTATAAATATTACGGAGTACTACGTAATACTCCGTAGATTCCCTTTATTAAAAATTTAAAATAACCATAACAATTTCTGATACAATAACACTTACGTGTCTAATAAACATGTGTTTCTGATACACATATACGATTTGTTATTTAATTATCGACGACCTCATTTGTTTTGACATTTCCCACAAATATATTGCTCTCAATAAAATGTTTTTGGTTAGTACGGTTTTTTATGCACTACTTGGACAAAAGATTGTCTACTTTATTATAAAAATGCTTTCAATATACATAACTAATGGCCCAATTGAAATTTCATATATATATACAAATATATCTGTATCTATATAGTATTTACGTAATAAAAAAATATTACTCTAATATTGTTAGTTTTTAATATTTGGAAGACTGCAAAATCGATATTTATGTATAATAAAATTGTTGCAAACTTAATAAGGCTCGTTTGTAATTGATTATTAATAATAGTTTCGTTATTGCAAATGTTCTAAAAATAACAATAAATGTGAAATGGTGCGGCTTTGGTCGAGAATTGCACACAAATAGGACATCCCGATAAGATACCCGATTAATACGGGGCGGGTTTGGGGGACCATCACGCCCCAATTAGATCCTCAGATGGGGATCGGAAGGCGTTTTGGGATGGGGATGGCCGCCCAGCCCTGTTGCCATCCCTAATTTTTGTAGAAAATGTTACTGTAAAGAAAAAACTATGTTTCTTTTTAGTACTTAAAATAACCACTAAAATCAAAGACAAATACTTTACAATATTGGAAGTAATCTCTAAAATCAAAGACAAATAAATTACAATTCTTCCAAATTAACCAATAATGTTCAAATCGCCTATCAGTTTGATGAATGATCACAAACATAAGTCAAAAGGTTGAATTTGCAATAAACCATAAATATCGGCAACATGGTGGTAGCAGTGGATCTTGAGACAAAACTTGATCTGTAGTTAGCACATCTTATTCATACCCATATTTCCTCCATTGATGACAACTTAAGCTTTTAGTTTCATAAATGAAAAAGTTAGCAAAAATGAGGAGTGAAGATTCTACGAGAAGGGTGTCGGCAGAAAGTTCATGGATCGCTAAGTCACTGCCGAGATAGAAGTTGCAGGGGAGGTACCAAAGTGGTGATGATTTGTTAAGTGAAATGGAAGAAAGATGATTTGGGGATATTTTTAAGGTTTTCATAATAGAGAGGAGGTGGGTTTTCTTACCATTTCACATTAAGGATTTTTGTTTGGAACAAGTTTAAAAGAAACATCGTAAATAGCCTTCTTGTGAAAGGAATTGTTACCAAAAAGGACATAAACCAAAAACATATCGCATATCATTGATTGTTAGCTTCATTCGGTAGAAATATGAACCAACAAAACAGTTGCCGATGTTTAGAAATACTTTGGTGCAAATAGTAATACCCATCGTTATTTGTTTGCAGCTAAAAATTTTCGTAGATACGCACGTATTCTCTACCAACATTGCTTCCATTAATAGCCTCTGATGATCCACCATTTTTCCGTTCTTATATAGTTACTACTGAGATCAATGACGATAGAACATTTTTATAAGTCCCCACACTCGTGGCTTGCATGGAACTAATTCCCATGAACCTACCACCAACATTTGTGCAATTGGTGGTGCTGAGGTGGTAGAACGGACGGATTGTGGATAAGCAGTTTGAAAATTTACCACGAACAAGACTTGTTAAACAAAACGTATCCTGTTTAGGGAAACACCTAAAGATGTTATGAAAGGGATTTTTATGGTAGGTTTGATGAAGAGGGTGGTGTTTGAATGTTATTAGCCGTCATTTAAGAACGGCTAAAAGTTATTAGTAGTCATTTAAGAACGGATCTAGATCATAAGATATCCACCCGATCTGATTCCAATTGTTGGTCCGGTTTAACTTGAGCAACTCATGAATTAACGAAATAAACACAAACACGTGCCGTTTGGACATGGAAAATATAACGAGTTTATGATTCATGACAAGCGAAAGACACAATCGGTATATATATATAAAAGACGAGGATGGTTAAAATTACATTTGAGTAACTATATATATAGGCTTAAATTCTCCCGAGTTCCAGTGTGAACTTTTAAAAATTTTGAATAGAGTAATAAATGTAGTTATGCTATTTAAACGATAATATCTATAGCCTTAAAAACATTCTAGAATATACATTTTATATTTGAGAACATAGCATTGTTTTTGTCTTCGCAATTATTTTCATTTAGTTATTCAGAATGCAACGATTGTTAATCTTATGAATTGTTAAATAATGTCACTGTTACTGTTGGAAAATATGATTTTAGTTTTTTTTTTTTTTTTTTTTTTTTTTTTTTGAACGGATTATTAGTTGTTAGTGGTTAAGGTAGCAGTGATATCCAATTGGGCATTATGCTGACCCTGAACTCCGCCGTACTTGTTAGTTGTTAGTGGTTCAGGTAGCAGAAAACCGTTTTCGGGGACAGTCCATCCGAAAGAAATTTTTCAAATTGAATAATTCGGAAGAGAGGAAAGCAAAAGGCCAGGCAAAACCTTACACATCTAATATCTTTTACACATCAATTCACTGTGGAAAACCTTTACAAAACATTTTTGAGACCTTTTGACCTTTTGACATCATAGACATCTACTGTACTACTTAAGGGACTGTGTACTGTGGTGCGTCACAACTAGTTTCCATAACCTTTACACATCTCTTAACAAGATATTTTTATTTTAGCTAAACTAGAATCTTAAGCTAGATTAGTTTCATTTTTTTCTAGACTTTGACTAACTACGTAGGGACTTAAAGCTCTTGATAGACTTCCGGCGTAGTAATGATTATTTTTATTTGGTTGAAGTGCCATTGTTTAGAATAACGTGTTCACTTGCATATATACCCATGTAAAGCTTTGATTCCACCTAAACACCCATTTGCATTTAATGTCTCTCTCTCTCTCCATATGACTTTTTTTTTTTTTTTTTTTTTTTTTTTTTTTTTTTTTTTTTAACCGTATAATTGATGAAAAGTATACAAAAAAAAAAGTATTACAAGTAACAGATGTATTTTATTAACAATTTGTAAACAAAATAAAAAACATTATTTCAGTATAAATGCATGCGGAAAATGTTTTGGTGCAAACCTAAACACACATGATTTTTTTAATATCACTGTAACACTCATACTTATGTTTTGAATTTTTTTAATATCGCCGTAATTTTTTAATATCGCAATGAAAAAAAACAATGATATTAAGTGTATTACTAATATAAAAGTAACTTTTTCAATACACGGTTCAGTTTTACATGTAAAAAAGCTTAATATCGCGTCGGTTTTATATTATCAGTGTAACTATCATATAATCCTTTTATAATACCCTTAATATCACGGTAGCACTCATAATCACAAAACAAAAAGTGCTTCGAAAAATCTGCAAAAATAAAAAAGCAAAGAATACAACAATAGGAAAAAATTTAAAAAACTCGTCTTAGTGGTAAACGAGTGGGAGCACCCGCGCGTTGCTACCACAAGAATATTAAATAGTAAATGCCGAACATTACGCTATGAAAACTTCTATACAACCCATATGCGTCGCACACATTTTAAATCTATGAAAACTTTTATACCACCTATGTGCATCGCACGGGCATTGTTTACTATCATAATAAATAGTTGTATAACTTAGCCGGATGTATTATTATTAGTTACTTCCAATAAAAAACGACAGTACAGGCGGCGGCAGCACTGTTTTCCACAAACCCTCCCTATAGAGGGGGTCCGGTTAACTCATGCCTAAAAAAAACAATTCTCTTTAACTACCAAAAAACTGCCTTTCATTAATTCCTTTGTGTCTATAAAACTGAAAACTTCTTTTGAATTACAGTAGTTCATTCTAAAAAACACAAAAAAATGTATTTTGATTTTCAAAATATCTTTCAATTGCTTATTTACGATACTGGGGGTTTTAATATTGCTTTTTATCTGATAAGAAACTTAGATATTTTACCGAAAATTATATGGACGAGGAAGAGGTATTTTAAATTGTATAACTTCATTTGAAATACTCTTTCCCGTCTATCACTTGCATTTTATCACCATGGCATGAAACCTAGATATTTTACCGAATATCAGGTGATGAATGCCATATTTTTGCCACAACTAACACCTATATTATTTTTTCCTTTTTTCTGGTGTTTTAAAATTGATAAAGTCGTTAGGTATTATTTCAACTCGATTGTTTTGTATTTTAATTTTGAATGATTTTAAAATTACATGAATCTTGTTTATTCTAGTTAATTGAAAGATTTTAAAGTACTTAAGAATCATATAATTTGTTAAAATAACAAAAATATATGAATCTTGAGAACTTTTAAAGAAAGTTTCAATTAAACCAAGATACTCAAAAATTATTTTGTAATTTATACTTTTTACAAAATTAATTTCTAGAGTCCTCAGTAGGAAAAAACTATAAAATAATAGTAGAAGATTATGAAGAATTTGGTATTTGAAGAAAATGAAGATGAAGTCGAAGACCAACATTATGAAGAAGATGCAAAAATATGAAGATCATTTAACTGTGTTGTGTTTCTGTAATGTGATATTTATTTAAAACAAGGGATGAATTAAAATTTCAATATGTATTCGAGTTGTTATGTGATATGTAATTTTTGTATTCGAATTGTAATGTTATATTTAATTTTTATGTTGTGTGATATCTAATTTTTCTTTTATATTGCGATATTTAATTTCTTTTAATTTAGTCGTTTAATTTTCTTTTAATATAAAAGTTATTAATTATTTTTATGTAGTGTGATAATTCAAATAACTCATAATTAAAGTGATACGTGTCGTGGTTAAAACTTGATATTTAAATAAAAAAAAAACAAAGACTATAAAACTTGAACAATTTCCTTTAAGTATTTAAAAACATTAAGATATATATGCTTAAATATTTGACTTTAAAATTTTTAATCAAACTTGCTAGTCCATTATATTGGTAGCCATTATACTGCTATTTACTTTTTAATACATATATATATATATATATATATATATATATATATATATATATATATATATATAGGGGGACTTTCTTACGAGAACCATTTTATCTGCGAGAACCGAGAGAACCACCAAAAACATGCATGCACGCCTTTTAAAATAAAATAAAAATACATGCAAATCATCAATAATCGTAAGCATCCACCTATGTTATTCAATATCATTATGAACTCATCATCTTTTTTCACAAAAACCTTACCCACGGCCGCAATATTGTCGTTGCACGTCTTATAAGAACATACATGCACACCTTCAAAGAAAAATTTTGTATTTTCAATTTCTTATCAAATTCTTTAGAACAACTATGTTTTTTTTAAAACGTATGTGTTGTTTTTAAAACATATGTGCAAAAATATAATTATTGAAGGTGTTGGTGTAGTGTGGAGGAGACAAGGTTCTGGGAGATTGTGGGATTTGCTTCTGGTTCTGTTTTGTTGGATCAAATTTTACTCCGATCACGCCTTCATTAGAAACAAATCAGAAAATACTACGGAGTAGATAAGTTAATTACTACTACTACAAAAAAAATATATACCTGAGTTAATGGAAAAGTATCTTTTGGTGAACAAAATAAAAAAAACATTATTTCAGTATATTTATCCATGCGTAAATGTTAAATATACACACGCATAATGTCATAAATTACACGTATGGAAACCTCAAATGTGATAAGTAAGAGAACCAACACCCCGGTAATGATGACTGTTAGGTCATTACTACTGACGACGTTTGTTCTTGGTTTTTATGTTTTTTTGAACAACTTGATTCTTGTTTTTTCTATCCTTGAATGACTCCATTTCATTTTTTTGAACGACTAATATTTTTTTGACCGACTCCATTTCATTTTTTTTGAACGACTCCATTTCATTTTTTTGAACGACTCCATGACATTGACGATGTAATATGGTCAATTTGGAAATTTCAGAAATCATAAATTAAAACACACACAGTCAACTTATGACATTGTTTTGTTTGTTCTAATAAAGTTTAGTTACGTATATATTATACATACGACGTGTGTTATTTATTAATGCTTTATCACGTATTATTTATTATTATTTATATTTATCACAAATCCTACAAGAATCTAATAATGACACTCGGCACTGTATGTTTCAGTCTATGCTTTTTCCAGGCGGCTACTATTCGAAAATTATAAGGGGTAGTGTAAACTTTATTTCAGTCGACCAAAAAACAGAAAGTGGCACTAAGTCGCAAAAATATTTAGCCTTCGGTCGAGCAAATTTATTCAAAATTATTTGGAGCAATGTTTTCTAGAAATATTGTTTGTATGTTATCCAAAACTATGAAGTAATATGTTTGATAGGAATACGAGTTGGTAAAAACATAAATAAAGACGTTTATAAAAAGACTAACGTTGCAAACGATAATTGGTAGAAAGGTGTATGTTGCAAACGACCATTGGTATAAAGGACTAACGTGGCAAACGTTGCAAACGATATTAGGTAAAGAGAAATAATGTTGCAAATGTCCGTTAGTATAAAGGACTAATGTAGCCACTTTACGATTAGAGTTAACTAACTGAACTAACGTTGTTATCAAAATTGACTGAAAGTGGAACAAAACTATACATTTTGGACTAAATCCAAAACTTATAAAATGGTCTAAAAATGAAATACTCACCAAACCAAAAGGCGAAAATCGGTGGGAACACCCCGATCGCATGCATCTTGTGATGGTAACCGGACCCGGTCCTAGACAATGGATCACATATTTTCATTGACCTAATTAGTCAGGAATTGGGATTGAACCCATGCCATTTTCTCCAAGAGGCCCACTTTGACGGGTCAACTAAGCGTTTCCGGTGGGGGACTGATACCACTAAATGTATATGTTAAGCTATTTTTGCTTGTTATTCCGTATAATTATCTCGGTATTTTTGTTGAAGGATTTAAAATGTAAATTTCTTTAGGGGCTTGGGGAGGTCTCAAGTTTGAGTCCCATACTTGAAACTTTTTCCCCTTCAGGCGAAATAAGAGGAAGTACAGGCAGAGTTCAAGGTCAGCTATTGCCCAATTGGATGTCACTGCTACCTGAACATGTATGTTACACAGGTATTTGTATTACAGTGTATGTAAGAAAACATACATGTTTTATATGAACATGCATGTTTTCTAATGCAAAATTGGAGTTCTCGCAGTTCCCGCACTTAACAGGGTTCTGAAAATAAAGCCTCCCTATATATATAGGGGGACTTTCTTACGAGAACCATTTTATCTGCGAGAACTGAGTGAACCACCAAAAACATGCATGCACGCCTTTTAAAATAAAATAAAAATACATGCAAATCATCAATAATCGTAAGCATCCACCTATGTTCTTCAATATCATTATGAAATCATCATCTTTTTTCACAAAAACCTTACCCACGGCCGCAATATTGTCGTTGCACGTCTTATAAGAACATACATGCACACCTTCAAAGAAAAATTTTGTATTTTCAATTTCTTATCAAATTCTTTAGAACAACTATGTATGTTTTTTTTAAAACATATGTGCAAAAATACAATTATTGAAGGCGTGCATGTATGTTTTTGGTGATTCTCTTAGTTCTCGCAGTTAAAATGGTTCTCGTTTGAAAGTTACACTATATATATATATATATACACTACTATATAATGTATTTGGGACTATTCTATAATTAGAAAGGCTTAAAAATTCAGACTTTTACTTACTAATTATGGAAACAACCACCCCTAACAATCACCCCCAACAATTTATAACCACTTCAACAACCACCCCCAACAATTTTTAACCACCTCAACAACTACCCCAACAACCACTTTCCACCACCCCATCTCCCTCCTCTTCACCCCAACAATCCGCCCCTGCATCGCGCGGGCACCTTTCTAATATATATATATGTCGGGACTTGGGAGGTCATCCCTGCTGAAACTGCAGGAATGTTACCTGCTGTTGTTGCTTATTAGCTAGGAGGAGGGACCTTCAATGCAAAATTAGAAAATGATGAAGGGTGTAAGTGTATAAAAATGTAACTTGCAAAATTTTTTTGGCCTTGCTACAGATATTTTAGATGCTGTACACTGCAGGGATAATTTCCCCATATGGAAAGGGGAAATCATCCCTGCTGATGTGATCATGTGATGTACTTTGCATCGGATATTGCAAAATTTTGCATTAATGGTGACCTAATGCATAAAGTACAGTTATTCACATACTCGTTAGGTAACCTTTTAGTTAGGTCCCTATGTCAATACATCATATTTGCATTGGAGATTGCAGAGATGATGTATTCATATTAGTTTGAAACTTATCAAGTGACTAACTTTTAATACACGATATCTCATTTATATTAACTCCCTTTTTGATGTCAAAGACCAGAAGCTACGTGAAATTTTCACTGGATCTCGGTTATTCTTAACAGTGATGGCTATTCATTTAAGTATTCGGGTAGCACTACTAGACCTTCAACAAGGTGGAAATTCTCGTATAACTAATCAATCTTTCCTTTCAACCAACCGGGCTAGCTCAGTTGGCCACCAAGATTCCTTAGGGGCTTGGGGAGGTCTCAAGTTCGAGTCCCTCCCGAGACTTTCATTGTTATTTTCTGCTTTCCTAAAGGCCCTTTGTAAAGTAAAAAAAGAAAAGAAAAGCCTTAAAAATTACGATTTCAATATGTGACCCAAAATTTTGAAAAACCGACACATTTAAAAATAAAAAATAATACACTATGTCACCCAAAATTGAGTGTCAGTCGTGCCACACCCGACATCGATGTAAGTCCCTCCCTGCTTATATATAAATGCATAAGCTTGAACGAAAAAAAAAAAAAAAAAAAAAAAAAAAAAAAAAAGAAAAAGATCATTCACTAAAGTGAAAATGCAACTGGATGAGAGGACACATATTTTAGTTGTCAAAATGTGTTTTGGGAATATTATTATTGTATTTTTAATTATTTATTTTCAATAAATATTGTTTTACTTGTTCACTTATATATAAATACGTATGTATGTATATAACAAATAAGGAAATAAAAAAAATACAAACACAACAACAAGCTCGTACTCACACGATCTTCGACCAAAAACATGAACCTTAAAAAAAGTTGTACAACACAAAGGTAATAAAATAACAATAAGATAAAAATAAATAAATAAATAAATAAGCATCAAAGTCTTCAATTTCTTTGCTTTATCTCATTAATTAAGTAGTCAATAATAAATACAAACCAATGATTAGCTAATTAAGTAGTCAATAATAAATAAAAGTCAATTATTAGCTAATTATATTGGTGTATTTAGTAAATGCCTTTCATAGGAGTGGGAGCATAGCTTATATCTAGACTCCCATCCAACTTCATGTAAATTTTTATAGTTCTAATAAAGTGATGGTAAATAATAATAATAATAAATAATAATAATAATAATAATAATAATAATAATAATAATAATAATAATAATAATAATAATAATAATAAAATCAATCTTTCCTTTCGAGAAATGTGCTATACCACAAATATTTGTATTTTTCGGACCTAATGGAAAGCCGTAACTAACATTGGAAGTTGTAAAAGATAATGGTTTTATTTTCAAGGATAATCATTGCGATAATATTTGTATCTTTCTTTCCCAGGTAATTTTATTTAATAGTTTAAACAATTAAAAGTAGTTAGTAGAATATTACATATACGAATGTGTTAAAATGGTAAGAAGATATTTGAAATAAACTAAACAAATTATTTTCATTCACTTTCAGCCCTATGAAAGTTTTGGAAAAAATAATAAATAATAAATAAATAAAATAAATAAACCCCCAAATTTAAGCACTTTCATTTTACTAAATTCCTTTTAAACAAAAGATTATTTTTTAGCTTTACTGTTCATTGCAATAAAATAGTGCACAAGTTTAGTGCAACAAACGGCGCCTGCTCCAGTGGCTTCAGTCTCCCCCGCAAACGCTTAGTTGACCGGTCAAGGAGTTCCTTGGTGAAAATGGTATATAGCCTAGTTTGCAGTAAAGACAATTTTTTTTTTTTTTTTTTTTTTTTTTTTTTTTTTTTAAATCAATTTCTTTCATGTGTTTCCTGTCCATACTTTCAGTTTTGTTGTTTTTTGATATAAATAAATTATTAAAATAAAAAAATAATTAAAAAGATGATGTATTCATATTACTTTGAATCTTATCAAGTGAATAACTTTTAATACACGATATCTCATTTATATTAACTCCTTTTTTGATGTCAAAGACCAGAAGCTACGTGAAAATTTTCACTGGATCTTGGTTATTCTTAACAGCGATGGCTATTCATTTAAGTCTTCGGGTAGCACGACTAGATCTTCAACAAGGTGGAAATTCTCGTATAACTAATCAATCTTTCCTTTCAACCAACTGGGCTAGTTCAGTTGGCCAGCAAGATTCCTTAAGGGCTTGGGGAGGGGAGGTTTGGCTATGGGAGGTCTCAAGTTCGAGTCCCACCCGAGACTTTTACCCGTTCAGGTGGAATAGAAGGAAGTACATGCGGATTTCAAGGTCATCATACAGCCCAATTGGATACCACTACTACCTGAACCACTAACAACTAACAAGCCATTATAATAATAATAATAATAATAATAATAATAATAATAATAATAATAATAATAATAATAATAATAATAATAATAATAATAATAATAATAATAATAAGGTTGGGATCATGGTGCGTAAAGAGGCTCCTATGGGGTTCCTTTCGGAGGATGGGATGGAGCTAGGACCTGCAGATTTGTTATTATTTAATTGGCTTCAAGGTAATGATGCATGCTTAGATGTGACTGATATCTCTTCATTTGCGGGTATTGGGGCGACTTCATGAGCTCCTGGAAAAGAGAAAGTATGCATCAAAATGTGAGGACAACGGATACAAGTTCATACCACTTGCTTTTTCTACGTTCGGGGAATTTGATACGGATGCTTTAGACACACTTTCACGTATTAAGTCTATTGCAATTAGCCACTCAAATAATGCTAAGAGTGGTGTTTTTATTTTTCATAGAATAAGCTTTTGTATTCAGAAAGGAGTGGGAGCATAGCTTGTATCTAGACTCCATCCAACTTCAAATAAATTTTTATAGTTCAAATAAAGTGATGGTTCATAATAATAATAATAAAATCAATCTTTCCTTTCGAGAAATGTGCTATACCACAAATATTTGTATTTTTCGGACCAATGGAAAGCCGTAACTAACATTGGAAGTTGTAAAAGATAATGGTTTTATTTTCAAGGATAATCTTGCAAAAATATTTGTATCTTTCTTGCTCAGGTAATTTTATTTAATAGTTTAAACAATTAAAAGTAATTAGTAGAATGTTACATTTACGAATGTGTTAAAATGGTAAGAAGATATAAGATATTTGAAATAAACTAAATAAATTATTTTCATTCACTTTCAGCCCTATGAAAGTTTTGGAAAAAATAATAAATAAATAAAATAAAATAAACCCCCAAATTTAAGCACTTTCATTTTACTAAATTCCTTTTAAACACAAGATTATTTTTTAGCTTTATTGTTCATTGCAATAAAATAGTGCACAAGTTTAGTGCAACAAACGGCGCCTGCTCCGGTGGCTTCAGTCTCCCCCGCAAACGCTTAGTTGACCGGTCAAGGAGTTCCTTGGAGAAAATGGTATGTGTTGAATAACCTAGTTTGCAGTACAAGACAATTTTTTTTATGAGTTTCTGTCCTGTGTTTTCTGTCCATACTTTCAGTTTTGTTGTTTTTTGATATAAATAAATTATTAAAATAAAAAAAATAGTTGAAAAATCGTAAAATCATAGGGGTGTCCATCATCTAATCAATCTCATGTAGCCATTTTGATAGTGATTATTAGTGGCAACTTCAATAACAATATATATATATATATATATATATATATATATATATATATATATATATATATATATATATATATATATATATATATATATGGGGGAAGCCATTCCTGCTGTAACTGCAGGGATGTTACCTGCTGTTGTGGCTTATAAGGAGGGACCTTCAATGCAAAATTAGAAAATGATGAAGGGTGTAAGTGTATAAAAATGTAACTAGCAAATTTTTTTTGGCCTTACGTACTGCAGATATTTAAGATGCTGTACACTGCTGAGATGATTTCCCCATATGGAAAGGGAAAATCATTCCTGTTGTTGTGATGTACTTTGCATTGGAGATTGCAAATTTTGCATTAATGATGAAATCATCCCTGTTGTTGTGATGTACTTTGCATTGGAGATTGCAAATTTTGCATTAATGGTGACCTAATGCATAAATGATTTGTACCGTTATTCACTTATGCATTAGGTCACCTTTTAGTTAGGTCCCTCTGTCTAGATGTGGAAGGGGTGTGTTAACACCTCTTCATGTGTTTTATTTTATTTTTTATTTTTACTTAATGATTTTATTATTGTTATTATCATTTTTCTTTATTTCAACTTTGTATTTCAATTCGTATTAAAAGTACATTTAAATAGAATAATTACATATTGTACGTATGTTAGATTATGAATGTAAAAAGAGAGAGCTATGAGTTCAAGTAAGAAGTGAAAGTTCAGTCCTTACAGTTTCCCTATTCTTTTTTGATGTCAAAGACCAGAAGCTACGCGAGAATTTTCATTGGATCTCGGTTGTTCTTAACAGCGATGGCTATTCATTTAAGTGTTCGGGTTGCAACCCTAGACCTTCAACAGGGTGGAAATTCTCGTATTCCTTATGTACACGTTCCTGCGGCTCGGATGAGTATTCTTGTTTATCGCCACGGCTATAAACACGTTATTGTTCCTATTAACAAAACATCCCCTTTTTCTTAGCTCTTTCGAAAACGGTATAGAAATGGATTTCTTTTTCTACGTTGTTTACGTTAGTTACTGGGGGGTTTCGGTAGATTATGAGTGTAAAACATGATGAGATACTAATTTAGTTAATCATTTTGAAAAGTTCAATCTAAACACCGTCACATTTAATTTCTTTTTGTCAAATAAACATGAGTTTGAATGTTTGGTCTTAAATACTTCTAAATTTTAATTTACTATATTACAATTTCTTTTTATGTTAAATAAAGTTGTTTATTTCTCGCGCGAATGCAATTTTTTATATTTAAAGTGTAAAACTGATATTTCAACATATTCAAACCTTTTTACATAAACAAATAGGTTTATTTGATTCTGATTCAGATTCAGATTTCTCGACCTCTTATTCAGATTAAGATGGAATCAGATTTAGACTTTTCAACCATATAACGAATCAGATTCAGACCCAGAGTCTCTTAACAAACAAACAGCACAAGAATTTTGTAAATTAAATGAAGGCATAACCGGTCTACAAAAGCAATAGAAGTAAATTAATTGGAGCACGGTTTCCTAGGGCACTACATGTAATTTAGGTCATCTATAGTAGATTAAGTATTTTTTTTTACACGATGACATGACTTGGCTTGTAAGGGTTTGGATAAGTTTGATCTTGGCCATACACCTGTAGCTGGTGTACATCAAGTATACTTTTACACGACCACCATGGGTATATTTGTAAAAGCTTCAAAAGTTGGGCTCTGCAAGACACACATGTGTGTATGGGTATATATACAAGTAATTTTCGGATTTTAGACTATTTATTTGTGCACAACAATATTTATTCTTCAAACACATCTCTCTCTCTCTCTCACCAAAAGTAGCAATCTTTAGTGTCAAATGTATCACAAGCTCAAAAGAAAATGGGAAAGTTCTAACCAAATTTATCATAAAGATTATGCATGTAATGGTATTTCTTGGTGTCAAACAAACGTTATGTACAACTTTTCCAACAATGAGTTTGGAAATGCACAAGCTATTGGTGGACACATGAATGTTCACAGAAGATATGGAGCAAGCCTACTCTCATCATCACAGTATCTTCATCAAACCCCGATCCCGAACCCTAACACTAACCTTAACCCTAATTTCGCATCCCCACCATCATCGTTATTTTGCTTACCCCAAAACACCTTCCATGCTTCTCGTGTTCCTCTACCTTCACCATCTTCAACATCAAATGTTAATGGAGGTAATTATAGGTTTGATAAACAGCCCCTTTTCACAATTACCCAAAAAAGAAGGTATTCATTTACACTCTGTTCCTGAGTTTTAAGTAATGTGATATTAAAATTTCAAGATGTATTCGAGTTGTTATGTGATATGTAATTTTTGTATTTGAATTGTAATGTTATATTTAATTTTTATGTTGTGTCATATCTAATTTTTCTTTTATATTGTGATATTTAATTTCTTTTAATTTAGTCGTTTAATTTTCTTTTAATATCCAAAATTATTGTCCAGTTTGAATTTTCAAAGTCAAACTAGTTCAACTTTGACTATAAATATAATTTTTTTTATTATATAATACTTGATGAAAAATTATACCATTAAAAAGTACAATTAAAACCCAATCAATTTATATATTTTGTATCAAATATTATATAACACCCACAAAAATATTTAAGGTCAAAGTTGAAAAAGAAAGACTAAAAAAGTGAATAGTGGACAATAAATTTGGGACGGAGACTACTTTAATTACGAATGTAAGACCATTTATTCTACAGTAGTATTTTTACAAATGACGTGTGTTTTGTGTTAATGACTGTTGCAGGAATATAATAATGACACTGTTCGTTTCAGTCTACACATTTTCCAGCCGGCTACTATTTGATTTGATATGGTCGTCAGTAGTAATGACCTAACAGTCATCATTACCAGGGTGTTGGTTCTCTTAATACTTACTATCACATTTGAGGTTTCCATACGTGTAATTTATGACATTATATGCGTGTGTATATTTAACATTTACGCATGCATAAATATGCTGAAATAATGTTTTTTTTATTTTGTTTACAAATTGTTAATAAAATACATCTGTTACTAGTAATACTTTTTTTTTACTTTTCATCAAGTATACGTAAGCGTTATTGTATCACAAATTGTTATGGTTATTTTAATAAAGGGAATATACGGAGTATTACGTAGTACTCCGTAATATTTATACAAATGACGTTTGTTTTGTGTTAATGACTGTTGCAGGAATATAATAATGACACTGTTCGTTTCAGTCTACACATTTTCCAGCCGGCTACTATTTGATTTGATATGGTCGTCAGTAGTAATGACCTAACAGTCATCATTACAGGGGTGTTGGTTCTCTTAATACTTACTACTATCACATTTGAGGTTTTCCATACGTGTAATTTATGACATTATGCGTGTGTATATTTAACATTTACGCATGCATAAATATGCTGAAATAATGTTTTTTTTATTTTGTTTACAAATTATTAATAAAATACATCTGTTACTAGTAGTACTTTACTTCGTTTAAAAAATTGAATAGTCAAATCAAATAGTACTATGATTTTAATTATTTTTGGTCCTCTTCTTTTTATTATTTTTTTGATTTTTTTTTATGTTACTATGATTTTAATCCGCACCATCCCTACTTAAAACCGAAGATCCGCACCAGATCCCTTCCTATATATATAGACACACACACACACAATATATATATATATATATATATATACACACACACACACACAAGAAGATGCATCCACTTTTGTCGGGCAACTTTTTTCCGACTTAGGGCAACTTTCATTTTTTAGCTCGACTAAATTAACATGTATACTGCCTCTTATACATTTTTTAAATAATAGATGTCCTTTAGTGTTAATAAAGTAGTTAAAACTGGCTAAATAAACAAAACATAAAGTGTTTGTTTAATCATTAGTTAATTATGCAAACAGAAATTTGCTCAAAAAAATTAATCAATTAATTAATTAATTAATTTAGTAATAACTAAAAGAAAAGTTAGTGAAGGGATAAAGGTTTTTCTATACTTTCGTATACGCCTTTAATTTTCTGCTGCCATTCTTCTATTTCTTACTTACGTGCATCAACTTTCTCCTGATGCTTCGATATTATATTATCTTCTTCCATGATTCTTTCTTTAGCGTTCTTGATAAGTTTGTTATAAAGATCAACCAATAAATTGTTTGGAATGTTTTTTTGTTCAACTTTGACCTAATTTTTATTTACGTTATATAATACTTGATGAAAATTATAGCAATGAAAATACATTATTATTATTTTATTATATATACTAAAAGGGGGAACTATTTACTATTCTACACTGTAGCTACAGTGGACAAAATAGTGCCCACTTGCAAAATAGTCCCTAAGGTGAAACTGTCGTTGCAAGATAGGTCCTTCATGGACTAACGATGCAACACACTGGGGACTAACGATGCAACAGGTCGAGAATTTTAGGCACTTTTTACGTAAAAAAACATATTATTTCCAAAATTATTTTGTACCTAACGAATTTACAAAAATGGTCCCTTAGGTTAGCTGTAAATAGCACCGTTAGTCCCCTGTTAGCGATCTTTTGCAAATTTAGTCCTTAATAATTTTTTTTCCCGATCGTTTATTTCGATTTTAGATTAGACACAACATCTCGCAGCAACGCGCGGGTGCTCCATATATACTAAAAGGGGGAACTATTTACTATTCTACACTGTAGCTACAGTGGACAAAATAGTGCCTACTTGCAAAATAGTCCTTAAGGTGAAACTGTCGTTGCAAGATAGGTCCTTTAGGGACTAACGATGCAACACACTGGGGACTAACGATGCAACAGGTCAAGAATTTTAGGCACTTTTTACGTAAAAAAACATATTATTTCCAAAATTATTTTGTACCTAACGAATTTACAAAAATGGTCCCTCAGGTTAGCTGTAAATAGCACCGTTAGTCCCCCATTAGCGATCTTTTGCAAATTTAGTCCTTAATAATTTTTTTCCCGATCGTTTATTTCGATTTAGACTAGACACAACATTCTCGCAGCAATGCGCGGGTGCTCCCACTCGTTTAAAACCAAATGCATTCATATATTTTGATACTAGCCGGATCCAGCCCCCGACAATGATGACCTATTCTCATTAACCTAAATTGCCAGGAGTTGAGATTTAATTACCCAGACCATTTTCTTAATTCTTAAAGACTCCCTTATTGACTGGTCAACTAAGCGTTTGCGGTGCGGGACTAATGCTAATGGAGCAAGCCCTCCTTGTTCGGTCAAGTATGATAAATCTACTCGAATTTGCAACGTCAAAGAAGTAGGTGACACAAGTGTTATAAATCTATTTTCATATAATTATATCGACTTACGGCTGAACATTTTTCCGACTTAGGGCAACTTTCATTTTTTAGCTCGACTAAATTAACATGTATACTGCCTCTTATACATTTTTTAAATAATGTTTGATCGGACAGAATAAAGTGTACACATTCTTGCGTACTAAGTTTTTTAATTGATGGAGTAATAGTTTGTAATTCAAGTTCACAAATCGAATATAGTAAGGAATTGTGGCACACAATCCATAATTTATCTCCTATTAATTTGGTTTGGTATTAAATGATACATAACCTAACCAATCCTAAACCCTTAAACCTAAATTTATTTGGTGTGGCATTAAGTTGTTTATATTTAATTCTAGTCTAGCAAAAAAATGAAACCTGCCATAAGTCGCAAATAACGCAAAAGCTTCCCCGTAACCGCTAAGGCCCCGCCTCGCGCAATTTATAATTTTGATCCGAACATTTACTACAAATTTAATTTAAGCACCTTCCTAAGAACTTTGTATCTTCTCCACTACGTATATTTATTACTTGACCCGCCAATCCTATGCCCTAAAACACACTTTACATTCAAACCCCATAACTCTTTCTAGACTTGATGAATCTCCTGTAATCAAATGTTTTTTATTTTTGAACATTGTACTCATTTTGTTAAATTACTAGTACTACGTAATTTTGAAAAGACTATATGGTGAACATACCTTTCCATTGACCATAACAATGAGTCTGTGACTATAACTTTCAATGTTAGCACTTTCCCCGAGAACTCCCCATCTTCGCAACTACTCATACTTATTACCCTAAACCCAACAATTGTCTACAAATTCAAATTGTGGCTCGTGATTCACTTTCATACACATATTATGTTTCAAAATGTAGGTTGTCTTACTGTGGTTTCCGAACTGCTTATTCATCTTGTGAATCTAGATAGTGATGTTGAGGATCCTGAATCTGAGGTTCTAAAATTTCTTCTAAGTCCTCCAAAGGTCATCTTAGTTACCTTGTTAAGAAACTTAAATGTTCCACCGAAAATACGGATGTATATTGGTTTGTATGGGCACTCAAGGTTAGATTTTATTTGTAACATGCATTATTTCAGCTTTTATTTCATAATTATGGTCCTTAATATGTCTATCCATAATATTTACAATTGGTTAATGACTAGATGTCGGTATTAGATGGTGTGCCAACCTTTGTTTCAGTTAATTGTAAACATAGAAAACCTGTCTGGTTTTAGAATGTTTTGTTGGCTGTGGTTTTAGAATGTTTTAGAAAACCTATCCGTTTTATGTAAACGGATGAGTCGATATTATATCGTTATACAAGACTTGACGGTTCTGATATGTTTATATATGAGATGTTATGGATATGCATAACCTGTTAAACGATGAGTTGAGATCCTATGGATATGCATAAGCTGATGTTAAACGATGAGTCGAGATGCTGTGGATATGCCTAATTAAGATGTTAAATGGATAAATCGGGATGTTATGGATATGCATAACATGTTAAACGAATCAGTCGAGATGTTATGGATATGCATAACATGTTAAACGAATCAGTCGAGATGTTATGGATATGCATAACATGTTAACTGATGAGTCGATGTGTTATGAATATGCATAGCATTTAAACGGATGAGTTGATATGTTATGGATATGCATAACATGTTAAACGGATTATTTGAGATGTTATTGATATGCATAACATGTACTAGTTTAATGCATTTGTCATGTCCTGAGCCGAATAATGTAACTTTTCATTATATCATTGTAGTTTAATGCATTTGTCATGTCATGTTTATAGGAATCGGTTACATTGCTATGGATATGCATCCCAAATCCTTGCAGTTGTCTTTACAAGCCATGCGTCCTTATCCATTCATGAGTATATAGGAAGCCAAGTCCAAGCTTCTTGAGGCGGCAAAACTTCATACTTATATTGGTAGTTTCTTTTAATCATGCCCTGCGTTTGCACTTTTTCAAAAGAACTGTAGTATTAAGAAGATTAACTTCAACCTCTTCATCTTGCAGGTCTGAACGAACACATAACTTGGGATAGTATAAAATGTGTTCTTTAACCATTATAATTCCTTAAAACAACGAATTATATATATATATATATATATATATATA
Organism: Artemisia argyi; assembly: GCA_030686995.1. NCBI lineage: Eukaryota > Viridiplantae > Streptophyta > Magnoliopsida > Asterales > Asteraceae > Artemisia > Artemisia argyi. Next base: position 225,336,497 of record CM060703.1, on the reverse strand, counting down.
TATATATATATATATATATATATATATATATATATATATATATATATATATATATATATATATATATTTCGTCCCTTTTCGGCTCTTTTGCACACTTGAGCCGGAGGTCTTCCTGGAAGCAGTCTCTTTACCTTAAGGTGTATCCTGAGGTAGGGGTAGGATCTGTCAACATCCCACCTCCCCCATACCCCGCCCCGGCGGGATTGGGTATGTTGTTGTTGTTGTTGTTTTGTTAAATTAAAGTGTCTGTTTGGATATATGCTGTCGATTTGTAGATGAATAAATGCTTGTTTGTTTCGTGTGATATATAAAGTGTCTGAATTAGAAAAATTGTCGTTATACCCTTATAATTTAAAATAAGTGTTGAATTAGAGGTTAAGAAGTGGGAGGGTAAATATGTAAAAGTAGGATAAAAGTGATGACTTAATATGAAGACTCTCAATCCCATGGCTTTTTCTAGAAGGTCATTCATTTAAATTAAGCACCAAACAAACATTGAATTAATAACTTAATAAAGTTACCTATTTAATTAAGACACTTTAAGTCATTATCAAACACTACCTAAATGTGTAATATAGTCGTAGTAACATGCAAAAAAAAATAAAAAAAAAATAAAAAAAAAATGACAAAATATAATTTAGAATCGCTGAAAAAAAAAATAGAAAAAAGAATCGTTTTCATGGGTTAATGGTATTATGATACTATGATTTTTTTAATATCACTGTAACACTCATACTTATGTTTTGAATTTTTTTTAATATCGCAATGGAAAAAAAACAATGATATTAAGTTTATTACTTATATAAAAGTAAGTTTTTCAATACACGGTTCAGTTTTACATGTAAAAAAGCTTAATATCGCGTCGGTTTTATATTATCAGCGTAACTATCATATAATCCTTTTATAATACCCTTAATATCACGGTAGCACTCATAATCACGATTTTGTAAAAGGTTAGTACTCCGTGATGCGTGGGAATCGCAACAGGCTTTACCTCTCGAGGGATCTCGAGAAGCTTACAACCCCCACCAGGCAGTGTACCTGATCGTTGTAGTATACTATAGTGACAAGTACCGGGGAATTGATCGTTCAACTTAGGAATAGTGTCGCTAGGATTAGAAAACCTAATTACTAGTTCAAAAGGTGAGGGATGATTATTTTTGTATTTTTATATTTTATGGAAAGCAAGTAAAATCTCGGGTTTTGGAAGAGTGGACGGAATTAGTTGCTATTCAACTAACCCAAAACTAAGATGCAATCAAAATAAAATACTAAAAATGAAATTAAACTAATTTATACTAAGGTTGTGAGCAGTAATTGGAGAAATTGTGTTTACTTAGACTTCACTACTCCCTAGATATCTTTTACACGTTAATTACTTGTTATAATTGTATGGATGACGGATTGTATTCCTTAATACCATTCATGGGGTGGCATACATAACTCCCCAATTCTATGAGCTCTTATCTCCTCCTACACCATGACCCAGCACAACTATAGGGATTGTAAACAGTGGCTCATGCATTAAATACAACCAATAAAGACCTAGTACGCCTCGGTTCATGTTTCTTAAGACGTTCAAGCATGTTACCATTTGGAGATCTGCCAGTTTTCTTAAGCCTAACATATAAAATCATTCATCCAAGACAAGAATAGACAAGTAATCAACACATAATCAATATCTAGGTTTCATTAGATCTAAGCAAACACAAAAGAGATCTAGCCTAGCATAATGGAATTGAGACAAGAACAAGATATAGACAACCAACACATAGACATATTGATTGAATTAGAAGAACACTTATCTCAATTACAATGCAAGGTATCAAGGGTTTGGAACCCTTGAAAAACCTGTAAAAGTTGCACCAAATTCGTCTTTAGGGTTTCACCAAAACTTCTCCCCTTTTTTAATGTAAAAACTAGAAAACTATATATAGGAAAACTGGGGTGACGGCGTCAAGAGCAAGGGTGTGACGCCGTCATCTCACCGCCAAATACTTCCTCGGACGGCCTTGCTCTACTTATGACGGCCTATGTGACGCCGTCATCAACCACGGTATTTTATTCTTGGGACTCTGACGCCGTCAAGAGCAACTCTTGACGCCTTCATGCACTGTTCCCAGCATAGAAATTTGAGACTTTGCTGTTTTCTTCACTTTTATGCTCCAAAAACGTCCGAAATGGCTTCTTTTCCAGAATTCACTCTCCAAGTACCTAAAATCACAAAAGGAACGATTTAGGGCAATATTTGATCAAATAAAGTCGGATTCGGGCTTAAATGACCCCCTAAAAACGGATCATTTTTCGCCTCATCATATACCCTTACACTTGAGATTTGCTTGTCCTCAAGCAAATGCGCTTTTATTCTACTCAAAAGACAAGTTAGGGGTCATTTAACACTAATATAAAAGTAATTACAACAAATAATCGTTCCACTAAAGACCAATAGACAAGCACGGAGATCATACACAAGCACCTCACAAATAGTGTTTAGATACTCACATCTCTCGGGTGTAATAAAGTAATATAACATTATGGAAATGGAAGATATCTCTCACTACCTGTCATAGCAAAATAGATTACCATATGCTTGCGAAAGGATCAAACCTCCACCACATGGCGTAAGCACCTAGGATAAACTATCAAAGAGGTCTTTTAAAGGGTTGTAACGTTAGGTATAGGGATATGAATTACACGGTTTTGTTGGATAAAGGAAGTTTTACTGGTGGCGAGTTAACAATCTTGGTTAATTACATGTACAAGATGGCGTTGCTAAGCCAAGACTATAGTCGACTTAAGCTAACAAATGAAAAATAACTAAAAACATAAAATGAACATAGAATGAAACGGGATGGTAGTCCGTATGTTTTTTCTCTTTTTCCTTTTTCTATTTTTTTTTTCTTTTTCTTGATTTTTTTTTTTTTTTTTTTTTTTTTTTTTTTTTTTTTTTGCATACACTCTTACCCTACCATCCAAAATAATACATCATAGGGGTATGAACATTCCCCTTACACTTGAATCTTTACATACTTTACATTTAACTATTCTAATGACTCGAATTAAGAAAATCAAAACACTTGGAGCACTTTTAAGATTAACGTACATATGGGGGTAATAATATTATGTTCTTCCCCATTACTCTATAAAATAAGTACTTACCCATGAGTCCCAATCGTCCCAAAACAATATGTACAATGATATGACTCAACTTAGCAACCATGTAATCAATTAGAAAGTTAACTTAGGGTTTAACAAATAACAATAATGCACTAAAAATGAGCGCATACACGGAAGGCTAAGGCGATTTGGGTGTACATTTAAGTGGGGTGTAACAAATTCTTCCTTTAAGTAAGATGCTTAAAGTTAGAAACGAAAAGATAGGCTCGGAGGGGTGTACTAGGGGTTTCGTGTACTAAAAATGAGTACAACGCTAAGGGTGTGGGAAAAATTAGTTGACTTAACTAGCCAAGTAATATGACTTAAATGGTCAAGTAATTATAATACGGGTTTAACACAAGGGTGATCCTAATGCCTCTTATCATGTAGTAAATCCTACTACACGAATGTAGTCTCACTAGCGGTCTCGGGATGCATCACTAACGCAAGTTCTAGAATCTAAATGCTAACGGTACACTCATAAGCACTAATAGTAAATGCTTTTCCTATCAAATCTAAAGGCGAACCTCACATTTTTGGGTGGAAATTTTTTCTGAATATACGGTTATGTGCTAGTTATGGCTAAAGTTTCACTCCTAAATGTTGTAAAAAATTTTAAATTTGGCGCTAAAATTACACTAACAAGTATTTCTCATAGTTTTATTACACATCTACTATCAAACAAAACAAACTCAAGCGAAAGTGCATATGTAAGGTATCATCTTTTTACCCTCCCCTTACACATAAGATGAACATTGTCCCCAATGTTCAAGTAAAGAATGTAAAAGTGAAAAAGTAAAGAGAATGAAATCAAATACTCCCCTGATTCGCTCGGTATGGATTATAGGTTGGCCAGGTTAAATCTTCCTCCAAGGAAACGAACAATCAAAGCTTCCCTTCCAGAATATAAATCATCTCCTTGTCGAACATAACTTGTAAATCCTGACAAAAAAATAGACAAGACAACCTCGCGTAAAATCGGCGGCATCCTATATAAGTTACTAAATCCTAGAAAACAAAGTAAGATATAATGATTGTGGAATGAAGTTTGCAGATTTCCTGGACATTATAAAACTTAATAATTCACAAAAACCATAAGACTCAGTTAGAAAAACAAAACCGGTAAAATTTCCAAATTTTAACTCCTGACGCCGTCAAGAGTAATACTCTGACGCCGTCAGAATGGACCTGCTGAAATTCTTATGTTAAGTTTCCGGAAAATTTCTGGAAAAACTTGGTCCTACTTCCTGGAAAATCCTGCAAAACTTCATTATGACTCAATACAAGCATTTGACTCTAACGAATACGAATATACATGTTCATTTAATATTGTGGAGAATCATGATCGGTTTGTTTCTTAAAAACATATTTGGGGTTTCCCCTTACACTTATCTTTTGGAAAAAATACCTTTAGGTTGGAGTTAAGACTAGGCCAAACAACATAGTAAAGTATTTCCACATTTTAATTGAGAAACATGATCAACCAACAATAAAAATAAAACATGCATACGGAAGCAAATAACAATCAAACAAATAAAATCACACAAAACATGGGTTGCCTCCTAAGAAGCGCTTTTCTTTATTTACAAGTCTTGTAGCTAGACTCAAGGTCATAGGTTACTACGTGATTCGGGTGAGTTCCTCGTTGAGGACATCTTTGGGATCGAACTTAGGTTTCAACTTTCTATCGGTTTCCTTAGTATGGTATGACCTTTCAAACTTTTCTCCATCCGGATCATACACGGTCATTCTAATATGCCATGACCCGTCACCTTCTTTAGGTGGCTTGTCCCACCTCCATTTACACTTATCTCCCTCTCTTTTCCATTTATTCCTTTCTATGTTAATGGGCATTACGCTTAATAACTCAATCATCTTCCTAAAGACTAAGGGGTCCTCAAAGGGGTCTAGCTCTTCATCTCTAGCTATGAGTTGTTCTACCGAATGTGTCTTTTCAGCAAAGTCTTTTTCTAGATAGAATGGGCATTGTTGTCCTATAAAGTTCCTCTCTATCCAAGGTCCATATCTAGACGGTCTCCTATTCATCTCTACCCAATACGGTGTTGGTTCATCATCACAATCATAACTATGCTTCTTAACATCATACACCGACCAAGTATCGCCTTCACCTACTGTTATCTTTGATTCCTTGCAATCTATCATGGCACTAGCGGTTGTTAAAAATCCTCTTCCTACCAATAATGGGCATGTAGTGTCACTAACCATGTCTAGGACGTGAAAATCCGCTAATATAGTTAACTTTCCTACGTGAACAACTACATCCTTAATCATTCCAACCGGGTGTGCAATACTTCCATCCGCTAGCCCTATCAATACCTCCGTTTCCTCTAACTTTCCTAGCTTAAGAGCGGTGAATAAGGATAAGGGAATCAAGTTGAGGCTTGACCCTAAATCGGCTAGTGTGTCGAAAGCTTCGGATCTTCCTATCTTACAAGGCAAAACAAATATACCCGGGTCATCAAGCTTCTTAGGCAACTTGTTCTGAACGAAGGCGGTCCCATTTTTGCCTAGCTTACACTTCTCATATTTTTCTAGGAGGGCACTATAGTAAGGAGCACGCGCTAAGACATCGATGACGGGGCGTTCAAGGTGAAGTTCTTTGAATTCATCGTCAAGGTCTTGCGTAAGAGGTGTTTCAACAATGCTTTTGACCGGCTCTATAGTGGGTGTTTTATTTGATTGGTCCTTTTGGGGAACTTGGTTTTGTTTGAAACACGTGCTCGTTGATTTAACCGAGTAATATTGTGGACACGAAGTGGGTGACGAAACTGATGATACGGAATTAATGGTTAGTTTTGGATTCTTGACCGTGTCACTCGGGAGTGCTCCCATTTCTCGGTCATTGAGAACTTTCAACAATGCATCAATTCTAGTGGTCATCTCGCTTTGCTTTTGTTTGAAATCGGCTTCAAACTTAGATATGCGAGCTTCTTGAAATGCCATGAACTTTGACATCAATCCTTCAAGATTGTTGGTACTACCATAGTTGTTAGAAGGATTGTTGTTGAAAGTACGGTTGGATGGTGGACCGTTTGGTTGGTAATGATTAGGCGGATTGGAAGAATTGGGTTGATTTTGTTTCCACCTAAGGTTTGGGTGATTTTTCCATGAGGGGTTGTATGAATCACCATATGTGTTTGGCTCGGGCTTGAAAGTGTTCCACTTATCTCCCGCTTCGTCGGTACGCGTGGATGCGTAGTCCGCAAAAGCTGTTCCGGGGAGTTCCACACAATCACGAGTGTCATGGGGACCACTACATAATTCGCATGAAGAAGTGATTTTGTTCACTTGGCTTGAAGGCTTCGGAGCTTCGTAAGATTTCATGAGAAACTTGACTTGGTCCTCAAGTTCCATGATCCTACGGTCGGGAGTGCTAGAATTGTTCGAAGGCAAAGATATTGCCTTGACCGTTTTGTTCAAATCACGGGGATCATTCCAACTTTCGTTGTCATAGAGAGCAAGATCTTCTATGAGTTCCCATGATTGTTCCGCACTAAGATCACGTAGCTTACCACCGGCCGATTGGTCAATGGTTCGGCTCGTGGAGATGTCGATATGGTCATAGAAGATTTGGACTTGGAGCCAAAGATCTATGCCATGATGAGGGACTTTTTGGAGTAAGTCCTTGAAACGAGTCCATGCTTCATAAAGAGATTCATTTTGACGTTGTTGGAACATCAAGATGTCATTCCTAAGCTTAGTAGTTCTCCCCGGTGGGAAAAATTGAGCAAGGAAACGAGTGGTGAGATCATCCCATGTGGTGATGGATCCCGCGGGTAAACGCTCAAGCCATTGACTAGCTTGATCCTGTAGAGAGAATTGGAATAGGCGTAAACGGGTAGTCTCTCTAGTCTCAACACCTAGATCTATGGAATCTACGATTTTGAGAAAGTCCTTAAGATGTTGGTTTGGATCTTCGGAACAAAGTCCATGGAATGCACATCCGCTTTGCACCAACCGGATGGTGTCGGATCGCAGGGGGGTCACATTGTCTCCGGTGAGCTCAATGGTGTTTCGGTAGCCTTGGTGGGTAGGTCGGGAATACTCTCATAAGGTTCGGGGCCTAAGGGGTTCTAGTGGTGGGTTTTGTTGTGGTGGGATGACGGGTTCAAAGATGTTACCACCTTCCATGATGTCGGATGGTAAAGAGTTACGAACAAAGACACGAAGAAATAAGATAGACTAAAGAAGACCTAAAAATAAAAATAAAAATCTTACTAGAAAGGAATCTAGCAAGTAGACCTAATAAAAAGAAATCCTTACCTAGACAATAACTATTCCCCGGCAACGGCGCCAAAAACTTGATGCGTGGGAATCACAACAGGCTTTACCTCTCGAGGGATCTCGAGAAGCTTACAACCCCCACCAGGCAGTGTACCTGATCGTTGTAGTATAGTATAGTGACAAGTACCGGGGGATTGATCGTTCAGCTTAGGAATTGTGTGGCTAGGATTAGAAAGCCTAATTACTAGTTCTAAAGGTGAGGGATGATTATTTTTGTATTTTTATATTTTATGGAAAGCAAGTAAAATCTCGGGTTTTGGAAGAGTGGGCGGAATTAGTTGCTATTCAACTAACCCAAAACTAAGATGCAATCAAAATAAAATACTAAAAATGAAATTAAACTAATTTATACTAAGGTTGTGAGCAGTAATTGGAGAAATTGTGTTTACTTAGACTTCACTACTCCCTAGATATCTTTTACATATTAATTACTTGTTATAATTGTATGGATGACGGATTGTATTCCTTAATACCATTCATGGGGTGGCATACATAACTCCCCAATTCTATGAGCTCTTATCTCCTCCTACACCATGACCCAGCACAACTATAGGGATTGTAAACAGTGGCTCATGCATTAAATACAACCAATAAAGACCTAGTACGCCTCGGTTCATGTTTCTTAAGACGTTCAAGCATGTTACCATTTGGAGATCTGCCAGTTTTCTTAAGCCTAACATATAAAATCATTCATCCAAGACAAGAATAGACAAGTAATCAACACATAATCAATATCTAGGTTTCATTAGATCTAAGCAAACACAAAAGAGATCTAGCCTAGCATAATGGAATTGAGACAAGAACAAGATATAGACAACCAACACATAGACATATTGATTGAATTAGAAGAACACTTATCTCAATTACAATGCAAGGTATCAAGGGTTTGGAACCCTTGAAAAACCTGTAAAAGTTGCACCAAATTCGTCTTTAAGGTTTCACCAAAACTTCTCCCCTTTTTTAATGTAAAAACTAGAAAACTATATATAGGAAAACTGGGGTGACGGCGTCAAGAGCAAGGGTGTGACGCCGTCATCTCGCCGCCAAATACTTCCTCGGACGGCCTTGATCTACTTATGACGGCCTATGTGACGCCGTCATCAACCACGGTATTTTATTCTTGGGACTCTGACGCCGTCAAGAGCAACTCTTGACGCCTTCATGCACTGTTCCCAGCATAGAAATTTGAGACTTTGCCGTTTTCTTCACTTTTATGCTTCAAAAACGTCCGAAATGGCTTCTTTTCCAGAATTCACTCTCCAAGTACCTAAAATCACAAAAGGAACGATTTAGGGCAATATTTGATCAAATAAAGTCGGATTCGGGCTTAAATGACCCTCTAAAAACGGATCATTTTTCGCCTCATCACTCCGTATTATGCAACCATTGGGCCGTAAAAACATTGGGCCCACAGTTACATTAAACCAATTGAAATTGAGATTTGATAATAGTTGATATTAACCCGATCCACTTCATCTCATTTAGAGCATATCGACTAGTCTCATCCGACCCGGCGCTATGTGTTTGTAGAGATGTCTTATAAGAGATGTGATTGTGACTTCCATTTAAAATAGCTTTTGGTGGGATCAAAATTTCTATTTCTAGTTGTATGTCTTTAATGTATCTATAATCAACTTATCACGAGAGTAGGAACATAAAGAGTCTAATTAGTGGGTCTTTATGTTACTCAAAGCAATACGGAACTAGCCGGCCTACTTACTCGAACATATTAGTACTTTTTTATTTCCATATAAGCTCACAAGTAGGCGATTTGCTAACTTGAGACATATGAGCATGCAAGCATAAGATAGTGCATCATTAACGGAGATATGAATTACCGAGAAATATCAGCAAAATGTGAATGACCACTAACAGGCTTTGCATAGATTATAATACAAACTTATACACACGGAAAAGAACTCCTGTTCTAGTTAACGCCAGAAGAATGAAGTTACTTGGGAGTGTAAGGCATGATTGGATTTCCTACACAAATGTCTATCTTTTAAATTTCAGCACAATTCCGAGGCTGCGGTATGTACTATCTCATCTTTATGCTTTGTGGTATTTTGTTTACCTATTAAATTTAGGAGAAAAATCTGTTTATATTAGCTCATTTAATCTGTTTCCCCAAAATTCAAGCACATTTTTGGCCTTGTAAGTTGTAACCATGGTGGTCTACCCACGCTTTCTCCAAGTGTATATCCTATTATGACTTCTTTCTAGTACTGATGACGTTTGTTCTTGGTTTTTATGTTTTTTTGAACAACTTGATTCTTGTTTTTTCTATCCTTGAATGACTCCATTTCGTTTTTTTGAACGACTAATATTTTTTTGATCGACTCCATTTCATTTTTTTGAACGACTCCATTTCATTTTTTTTTAACGACTCCATGACATTGACGATGTAATATTGTCAATTTGGAAATTTCAAAACTCATAAATTAAAACACACACAGTCAACTTATGACATTGTTTTGTTTGTTCTAATAAAGTTTAGTTACGTATATATTATACATACGACGTGTGTTATTTATTAATGCTTTATCACGTATTATTTATTATTATTTATATTTATCACAAATCCTACAAGAATCTAATAATGACACTCGGCACTGTATGTTTCAGTCTATGCTTTTTCCAGGCGGCTACTATTCGATTGATGTTTGTCAGTGATAATGGTCTCATAGCCATCATTACCTGGTGTTTATAGTTTATTGTTATCGGGTTTGTAGTTGAATAATAATTTATTACCTTGTTTTTTCTATCCTTGAAAGACTCCAATTCATTTTTTTGAACGACTAATATTTGTTTGAACGACTCCATTTCATTTTTTTGAACGACTAATAGTTTTTTGAACGACTCCCTTTCATTGTTTTGAACGACTTCATGACATTGACGATGTAATATGGTCAATTTGGAAATTTCAGAACTCATAAATTAAAGCACACACAATCAACTTATGACATTGTTTTGTCTGTTCTAATAAAGTTTAGTTATGTATATTATACATACGACATGTGTTATTTATTAATGCTTTATCACGTATTATTTATTATTATTTATATTTATCACAAATCCTACAAGAATCACAGAATTAACGGCGTCTCCTCCAATAAATGCACAAACAAGAATTTACCCTTCAATGACATTAAACTCTATGTCTTTCATTTGGATTTCCTCAAGATGTAGGAATATATGTATAAATGAGATAGAGTCCAAGTAACTGAAGCCTTTCTTAGAGAAGGAAATGTAGCTAGGTTACTTTGGAAGAGCCCCCCATGGATGGGTTATGGGTTCCTAGTGAAGCCACACACTTATCTGTCTTTACCATTGTGGGTGTTGCGGGTTGAATGGTTTAGATGGAAAGTGATGTGGAAATGTAGCTAGATGGTGGGTGCTTTAATGGTGAATAAATAGTAAACTGGCATGGTTTCTGTTATAGTGCAGTTTAGCTCTGAAAATGGTTACAATTCTGTTATGTCAGAGATGTTGAACCTTTGGTATTCGATATTAGACATGACTGTATCTGATATTGGTCTTAGAATAGCATAGTGTCTGCTACTTTGAATGTTTGCTGGTTGAAGCATGTTTCAATCCAGTGTATCAAATAGTGTAACTTGTGTAAAGTTTTGATATTAATGTAAATTCACCTTTTGCAAAAAAAAAATAAATAAATAATAATAAAAAATAATAATAATAATTCATTACTATTCTTTCATTAATTTCTTTAATGCCTTGATTCATAACATGTTAATCGTAACTTGTTTTTCTATTTTATTTTTCCATCTCTATTCTGTGCTTCTTTGGAGTAAATCGCAGCCATTGGTGAGCCATGGAATAATCATCTCAGCCTTTGATTGGTTTTGGCGCCAAAAGTGAGTGGATTGCCAGGTTGGAGGTAAAATATCTCATGGAGATTTTGAGGGAGCAAAGGGGTGGCTAGAGCCGGTGTTGGTGTAGTGTGGAGGAGACAAGGTTCTGGGAGATTGTGGGATTTGCTTCTGGTTCTGTTTTGTTGGGAATACTTTTCCAATAACTCGACGTCGGTAGGATCAAATTTTACTCCGATCACGCCTTCATTAGAAAGTAGAAACTAATCATAAAATACTACGGAGTAGATAAGTTAATTACTAGTACAAAAAAATAAAATTATACCTGAATCAATAGAAATATATCTTTTGGTGAAGATAAATATAATCAAAAGCACACTTAACACCATTTGCAACCATTTTTTTATTACATGTTTTACAATATATTTTCCTTATCTCAAATGTTTTTATTTGCATTAAAGAAAGTAGTTTGGTTCTAGGATGGATCCAAGAGGGTGTTTAAATACGACAAGAATATGTGTAGTTGAAGCGGATGAGAAATATGTGCCAATTCAATATAATATGGACAAAGTATATATGTAAAGTTTTACTCCCTCCATCCTAAAATATAAGTCCATATTTGACTTTTCAATGGTTTTTTATTTTTTCTTTTTTTTTTTTACCGTATACTTGTAAACAAAATAAAGTATTACTAGTAACTGATGTATTTTATTAACAATTTGTAAACAAAATAAAAAACATTATTTCAGCATATTTATGCATGCGTAAATGTTAAATATACACACGCATAATGTCATAAATTACACGTATGGAAAACCTCAAATGTGATAGGAACCAACACCCCGGTAATGACGACTGTTAGGTCATTACTACTGACAATCATATATCAAATCAAATAGTAGACAGAAACAAACATTGTCATTATTATATTCCTGCAACAGTCATTAACTCAAAGCCCACGTCATTTGTAAAAATATTACGGAGTACTACGTAATACTCCGTAGATTCCCTTTATTAAAATAACCATAACAATTTCTGATACAATAACGCTTACCTGTCTAATAAACATGTTGTGTTTCTGATACACATATACGATTTGTTGTTTAATTATCGACGACCTCATTTGTTTTGACATTTTCCACAAATATATTGGACTCAATAAAATGTTTTTGGTTAGTACGGTTTTTTATGCACTACTTCGACAAAAGATTGTATACTTTATTATAAAAACGTTTTCTATATCCGAAACTAATGGCCCAATTGAAAGTTATGAAAAAAAGAGTAAATGGCATAAATCATCCCTAAAGTTTTGTAAATATTGCATGTTTCGTCCCTAATGTTACGAAAGTGCAAGGATCGTCCTTGTGAAAAAATCTTTGGTGCATGTATCGTCCCTACGATACTTGCACCAAAAGCTTCCCAAAAATGACGATACTTGCAACAAAGGTTTCCCCACAGGGACGATTCATGCACTTTGGTAAAATTAGGGTCGAAACATGCAATTTGACCAAACTTTAGACTTTGACTAATTAACTGAGCGACTTAACGCTATTGAAAGACTTCCTGCGTATTAAACTATTAATGATTCTTTTTGTTCGGTTAGAGTGCAATTAAATTAGAAAAAAGTGTATACATAATTACATATATAGCTATGTAATTTTTGACACCGTCTTCTAACTGATTACACACAAATATAGATAACAGTTACATTTCGGGAAATTATTATCAGTTAAATCAAATGTCTCGCAAACAATATGCAAAAGGTCGAGCAAAAGCAGAATTAACACCATTTGCAACCATTTTTTGATTACATGTTTTACAATATATTTTCCTTATCTCAAATGCTTTTATTTGCATTAAAGAAAGTAGTTTGGTTCTAGGATGGATCGAAGAGGGTGTTTAAATACGAGAAGAATATGTGTAGTTGAAGCGGATGAGAAATATGTGCCAATTCAATATATAATATGGACAAAGTATATGTAAAGCTTTACTCCCACCATCCCAAAATATAAGTCCATATTTGACTTTTCAATGTTTTTTTATTTTCTTTTATTTTTATTTATTTATTTTTTTTTACCGTATACTTGATGAAAAGTATACAAAAAAAGTATTACTAGTAACAGATGTATTTAATTAACAATTTGTAAGCAAAATAAATAAAACATTATTTCAGTATATTTATGCATGCGTAAATGTTAAATATACACACGCATAATGTCATAAATTACACGTATGGAAAACCTCAAATGTGATAGTAAGTATTAATAAGAGTACCAACACCCCGGTAATGACGACTGTCATCTGCTCATGCAAAAACCAACAATAGCTTTTTGCTATTCTAAAATGCTTTTGTAGAGGGGTTTTTAGCATTGCATTCAAAGCTTTTTGAAAAGCTTTTTACAAAAGCTTGGTAAAACTCAAAGTCATTCTTCAAAGTCTTTGTTATTAATTGTGGTATGCATTTATTGCATTAAATGCATCAAGTCTTTAAAGACTTGATGCATTGTAGATGCTAGGTCATTACTACTGCGACCATATCAAATCAAATAGTAGCCGGCTGGAAAATTTGTAGACTGAAACAAACAGTGTCATTATTATATTCCTGCAACAGTCATTAACACAAAACACACGTCATTTGTATAAATATTACGGAGTACTACGTAATACTCCGTAGATTCCCTTTATTAAAAATTTAAAATGACCATAACAATTTCTGATACAATAACACTTACGTGTCTAATAAACATGTGTTTCTGATACACATATACGATTTGTTATTTAATTATCGACGACCTCATTTGTTTTGACATTTCCCACAAATATATTGCTCTCAATAAAATGTTTTTGGTTAGTACGGTTTTTTTATGCACTACTTGGACAAAAAATTGTCTACTTTATTATAAAAATGCTTTCAATATCCATAACTAATGGCCCAATTGAAATTTCATATATATATATATACAAATATATCTGTATCTATATTGTATTTACGTAATAAAAAAATATTACTCTAATATTGTTAGTTTTTAATTTTTGGAAGACTGCAAAATCGATATTTATGTATAATAATATTGTTGAAAACTTAATAAGGCTCGTTTGTAATTGATTATTAATAATAGTTTCGTTATTGCAAATGTTCTAAAAATAACAATAAATGTGAAATGGTGCGGCTTTGGTCGAGAATTGCACACAAATAGGACATCCCGATAAGATACTCGATTAATACGGGGCGGGTTTGGGGGACCATCACGCCCCCATTAGATCCTCAGATGGGGATCGGAAGGCGTTTTGGGATGGGGATGGCCGCCCAGCCCTGTTGCCATCCCTAATTTTTGTAGAAAATGTTACTGTAAAGAAAAAACTATGTTTCTTTTTATTTCTTAAAATAACCACTAAAATCAAAGACAAATACTTTACAATATTGGAAGTAATCTCTAAAATCAAAGACAAATAAATTACAATTCTTCCAAATTAACCAATAATGTTCAAATCGCCTATCAGTTTGTGATACGCCCCGAGCTTTATGTCATGTTACATTTATTTAGGATATGTGTTTGTGTCGTATTAGGAAACGGTCATTGTTTAGATATATCTTTATGTTTGGCTTGTTTTACAAGCTAGGGTTATTCGGTTATATATACCGAATCATTATTATGAATAATTCAATCAAGTTTAAAGTCAATAATATTCTAGTTCTCCAATCTTCTTCTTAAGGAGCTCGCGCCCGCTTGAAGTGGTGCCCTATCCCGATACAACCCCTAACCGGGTCGTATCAGTTTGATGAATAATCACAAACATAAGTCAAAAGGTTGAATTTGCAGTAAACCATAAATACCGGCAACATGGTGGTAGCAGTGGATCTTGAGACAAAACTTGATCTGTAGTTAGCACATCTTATTCATACCCATATTTCCTCCATTGATGACAACTTAAGCTTTTAGTTTCATAAATGAAAAAGTTAGCAAAAATGAGGAGTGAAGATTCTACGAGAAGGGTGTCGGCAGAAAGTTCATGGACATTGATGACAACAAGATATTTTCGTTCTAGCTAGGTTACTTGGGTGGAAATAAATTTGCTCGACATTTGTCTTGACCATTGCGCGTCTTTTTTTTTTTAGCAAAACCTGTTTAATAATAAGTTAATAACATGTAATATTCAATGAAAGAAAGTTTTGCAATTTCTATCGCATTATAAATTTCTTTTTAAGAAAGAACAAAGTCGTTCAAAAAAGAAACAATATTTGACTGGTTAAAAAAAAGGAGCTGCTCAAGAAAAGAATTTTTATTTTTATTTTTTTTATTATTATTTTTTAAAGGAATCTGGTCGTACAGAACCAAGACAATATATTTATATATATACTAAAAGGCGTTTTTGTTACTGTAGCAACAGTAACTTTGCAAGTTTCGTGTTTGCCACTTTTAGCCCCTGAGGTTAGTGACCAATTGCGAAGTTAGTCCTTAACGACCGTTAACTAACAGACGTGGATTAAATTTGCCGCAGACCAGTAACTTCAGGGGCTTTTTCTGTGCAAATAATAAACATAAACAGCCCCTAACGTTATTTTATTTTTCACCGTTAGTCTCTAAGGACTAACTTTGCAAAGAACGTCACGTTAATGGACTAAAACTGAAAAATAAGTTGCTACAGTACCAAACAGTGGTTGCTACAGTGCAGCAAAGTGCCGAATAGTGCCTGCACTGTAGCTAACGAATTTACACTTTCAGTCCCTCAATTATCTATAAATCGCACCGTTAGTCCTCCGTTAGCGATCTTTTGCAAATTTAGTCATTTTAATTTTTATTTTTATTTTTTTATTTTTTTTATTTTTTTTTACACAAAACCAAAATTATATATAAAACCAAAATTCGAAGTTATAAATAAAACGATCAAAATTTATTTTTTTAACGAGCGCGTGCACCCCCTTTTGCAAATTTAGTCCTTAAAAAATAACAATAATAATAAAATTTTGATCGTTTTATTTCGAGTTTTGATTAAACACAATATTCTCGCAGTAACGCGCGGGTGCCCAAAACTCGTTAGCAAGAATATTCCACAACAACCAAACCAATTACAAACAAAGGCATCCCCTATATTAATGGAAAAGTATCTTTTGGTGAAGATAAATATAATCAAAAGCAGACTTAACACCATTTGCAACCATTTTTCGATTACATGTTTTACAATATATTTTACTTATCTCAAATGTTTTTATTTGAATTAAAGAAAGTAGTTTGGTTCTAGGATGGATCCAAGAGGGTGTTTAAATACGAGAAGAATATGTGTAGTTGAAGCGGATGAGAAATATGTGCCAATTCAATATAATATGGACAAAGTATATGTAAAGCTTTACTCCCTCCATCCAAAAATATAAATCCATGTATTTTAAGTAACAGATGTATTTTATTAACAATTTGTAAACAAAATTAAAAAACATTATTTCAGCATATTTATGCATGCGTAAATGTTAAATATACACACGCATATAATGTCATAAATTACACGTATGGAAACCTCAAATGTGATAAGTAAGAGAACCAACACCCCAGTAATGATGACTGTTAGGTCATTACTACTGACGACGTTTGTTCTTGGTTTTTATGTTATTTTGAACAAGTTGATTCATGTTTTTTCTATCCTTGAACGACTCCATTTCATTTTTTTGAATGACTAATATTTGTTTGAACGACTACATTTCATTTTTTATTTTTTTGAACGACTAATAGTTTTTTGAACGACTCCATGACATTGACGATGATTATATGGTCAATTTGGAAATTTCAGAACTCATAAATTAAAGCACACACAATCAACTCATCGACACGTGACGCGTACAATACAAGGTGCCCCCTCTCGATAATCAAGATAATTAAAAGAGGATGGTGACAAAAAAGATACACAGGAATTTTATCGATGTCCTGGACGGAGAGCGGGGAACAACATTCCAACCCGGCCGCCTCCAGCAGGACGGAGTTCGAGGAACAACATCCCTACCCGGCCTGCACCCGAAACGACAATAGAATAATTTGGTGGTCCTTAATTAAGAATGAGAGGTTTTGATTGATCTTCCAATTAAGATGAATTAAGGGATTCTCAACATCCAAAGATTTGCCATATCCTAAGTTGTACGTACAAACAACAACTAGAGGCAGGCACGTTCACAATCTATCAACGCGGGATTTTGTATTTCCAAAAGAAGCGTGTCATGTGTTCCCTGCACGCCAAAGCTGTTTTTATTGGACAACGGGTATCCATGCTTACTCCGTAAGCAAGCCTGTACAGCATAATGCACACCCAGACGCCACAATCTCCGTATAAATCACCCTGTATCGGTGTACTCGTTGAAAAGCTGAAGCTTATTTTATAGTTGTTGGGATCTATGCCCTTTTTCTTGAATATATCATGCTTTGACATGCCAGGCAGCAGTTGATCAAGTAACTTTTTCCGTAAATGGAGCGACCACTCACACGTTTCCTTCTCCTGACGTGTTTGACCGCCCGATGTATCATAAAAGGTGATGGCACCTGTCTTAATTTCAAACTCGGCAAGTAACCAGTGGGATTTCTATTTGTTTATAGGAATATAAACCTACAAGACGCGGAAAAATAATGTTAGCATAAACCTACAATAATGTAGGTTGTCGGAAACCTAAACCATCATGACCTGCACAAACTAAGTGAACAATAATAGCTTGGTTTTGAATACACACCTTCTCTACGTCAGCCCACCCCACAGGGTACGTCGTGCGGTTGAATATATAGTCCCCGAGGTCATTCCGATCAAGCAATTGGGAGAAATATGTGTTTAAAATTGACCAATCGGCATTCTCTGGCCTGAAATGCCACATCAACTGGATCCATACCTCAAGTACCTGATATACCAGAATTAGCGTTTTTTTTTATTGTACACATTATCTGCAAGATTATACTATTTGAACACAACATTAACACACATAACAACAATTAATCTCCGATCTCTGTTAACATCATATTAAGATTATCTCAGGTACTGGAGCCTAGAGACATATCACCGTCATGTATAAACCCTGATGACACAAAATTACCTAACGTGCACTTAAAGTGCTCAAATGAACTACGTACAAAGATATTTAATAAAATGGTCCTTTTGGAACTTACAGATGAACAGATCATTATAACCCCAAATTTGTGAACAGGGTAATCTAGAAATCCAATGCACTTGCAAACCTTTTTGTGAAAGAGGTTCAGATCCAGAAATATTTAAGTAATTACTTACGTCGTCAGTTAGCCAACCTTGACAATCAGCATCCTTGGCCACTAAACATCGCCAAAACTTATCGTCGACTGCCACACCATCCCACCAAGGAAACGTATACTTTGGTTTCTGGGCTTGATTCAAGAAATCCAAAACTTCTTGGGGGACCTGTATTCTGCGGTTGCTTGCGGAACCTCTCTCAAGATTCTAGAAAAGAATTCGATGGTGTCAATGAACTGAAAACAAATTAACATGTTAGTAGAAAATATAAAACATATACCTCTCTCCAAGGTTCAAGTATGATTTCCTTCCCATACTTTCCAATAACCGGCACGCATTCTTGTAAGAGACTTCTCTGCTTCTTTTTCCTCTTTGAGCGCATTTTGATGGCCGTAGACGGGTTACTTTTACCCTTGCAGTGGAAGTTCTTTCTTTTCCTCTGGTATTTGCCAATAATTTCTGCTGCACTCATGTTCTGATCAGCCTTTGGTTCGTAACTCACCTCCACCTTTACGGTATACTCTGATGCTGGAACATCCTTCTGAAAACGTGTATGTATTGGAGGTTAGGTTGTTAAAGTAGGAGTACATTCAAGAACAGTCAATCGGCAAATATAGCACCAGTTAATAAGAATTACCTCATCTGACAATATCCAATCACTAGCTACATTTTCATCTAAACCGTTTTTCTCAACATCGCCCTGTAATGTTTTGTTAAAAGGTATGAGTACGTTTACAAGAACACTCTATATAGGAGCAGTTCACAAGTAAGAATTACATGATCAGACAATATACAATCATTAGCTACAGATTCATCTAAACCGTCTCCAACATCAAGTATTTGATGATTAGGAGTGTCTGCATGATTGATAGTGTCATGTGCATCCTTCATCAGCACTTCTCCGTTATCAAAGTTGAGAAGATCGCAAATGGACTCTAGTGATGACTGCATTTCTGTAATATCTTCTGTTTTTGGGTTCTAAAACGATCAAAGCCGGTGATTAAATACTTATATAAACAAAGGTGTGTCTACAATAAAATCATGCATTCATAATTGGTTTAATAATAATGCAATTGATGAAAAATATTTTACAATTATACAAACCTTTGCATTATCATCGGCTGCAGAAAAAGGTCCTTCATTCTCACCAGGAGCACTCGTGGCCTATATATATATTAATGCGGTTATTGTTTAATAATACAAATCGTACTTATTTGTGTTTAGTTAAATGAACCTTTGCATCATCGGTTGGGTTTGCAAACACAGGCACAAGCTTTTTAACTACCGCCTCTACAGATTCATCTAAAACGTCTCCAACATCAAGTATCTGATGACTAGGAGTGTCTGCATGATTGATAGTGTCATGTGCATCCATCATCAGCATGTCTCCGTTATCAAAGTTGAGAAGATCGCAAAAGGACTCTAGTGATGACTGCGTTTCTGAAATATCTTCTGCTTTTGGGTTCTAAAACGATCAAAGCCGGTGATTAAATACTTGAATCATTGTGGTGGCAGGTTGAATGGTTCTTGTGGAAAAGAGGTTGGAAATGTAACTAGATGGTAAAGGTGCAAATGAGGTGAATGGAGGTGTCTGAGAATGCTTGATTGTTCAAAAAAAGGAAGAATAGTGAGCAGAACTGTGAAGCTCTGCAGAGATTGTTGTATCTAGTATTGTCAGATACTACGTATTTACATGTTGTCTGATATCAGATATAGAAATTGTTGTTGAGTTTTCTGTTTTGGGACATGTCCAAAACAGTTATGTTTATGTCAAGCATTGTACAAAAATATTTGAGTGATTAATATAAAATTCACATTTGCACCAAAAAAAAAAAAAAAAAAAAAAAAAAAGCCGGTGATTAAATACTTATATAAACAAAGGTGTGTCTACAATAAAATCATGTGTTCATAATACAAATCATACTTATTTGTGTTTAGTTAAACGAACCTTTGCATCATCGGTTGGGTTTGCAAACACAGGCACAAGCTTTTTAACTACCGCCTCTAGCTCTGCAATTCGGCGGACACAAGACCCTAGTTGAACAGTCAACGACTTTACCTGTTTTTCTAGCTCCACCACTTTAGTTAATTCTCTAGTTGATTTTGTTTCTCCTCCTCGATCTCCTCCACTCGATCTGTCGGCGTCTTTCATAACCTCAAAACTATCTTTGGTTCTATCTGTGTCAACACCTCCATCGTGTCCAGATTGTGTCTTACCCTCAAAATAGTCGAGCGATTTCCTATACCAGTCACGCCTCATTTCTTCAGCAGTCGGTTTAAGCATAGTAACTGGATCTAAATCCTATAAAAAAAAACATAACATGGTAATTAAAACACATACCACTAATTAAAACAATATTTCATATTTTATATTCATTAGGGTCTGCTAACGGTTATTACCGGCCCAAATAGTTCAGGGTAATGGCATTTTTCAAAGTTGCTTTCATTGGACCACGCAAGACACCTGGGTATCACTCCTGGTGTTTTAGACCACCATCGATCACTCTTGGGGAGCGATTCCAATATCCAAACCTGTAAATTTTGTCAGTTACACAAATAGATTTGTTATTTGAAAAAATTTAAGGTACTTATCAAATACTTGCCTTGAGTGCCCAAGCAAATCCATATATGCTGTATGTTGGTTTTGAAGAAGTATTTTTCTCTAATATTTTCATATGCACTTTTGCGCGCCTGTGAATCAAATTCTTAACATTCTCATAAAATTGTTCCCAATAGTATTCACCCCAAGGAAAAGCGTTCCAAGCTGGTATATCCTCTACTAGCCTCAGCATACATGGCTTGACAACCTTTTCAAGCTCTTGCCCCATAAAAATTACCTCCGACATGTACAACAAACAAACACGTACAGAATCCTCGTCACTCAACCATTCCCACATTGCATGATCCTTTATCAAATTTTCTAGGTCTTGGATTTTCACATTGCGCATATCGTCGCTAGGCTGGGCTGCTTTAACTTTTGCTGCTTTGTCCAAACTTGCCATCTTCTTTTCCATGTTTTCCACTTTTTCCGGAAACACGCGTCGAACAAAAGGAGGAATGTCTTTATCCATATATTCAGGGAAAACAACCTCCCCGAAAGCGAAACCAGTCAACAAGCAAAACTCAGACCTTCCTAGCGATAAGTTATGACCAGCAATGTGAAATTCAATATTTTGATCAATCCTCATAAACTTGTCGGGCCTTTTTTTTGGGTAAAGGGTTTTCACCCTGGTAAATTTGATGCTGGAGAACATAGTTCAGCAAATGGTTATCATGGCGTGTCTCCTCGATATCTAACCAGTTTGCAAATACAGTTTTTTTAAAAATACTCAGTCGGTATGGGGAACGAGAAAACCTTTCTTTAATAGTCTCAATCATAGAAAGTTTGGACCGTATGGTAATCTTGCAGTCATAGGGCTGCATTATAAAACACAACTAAAGACTACATGTATTTAAGGTTATTCCAAAACCGTGCATATTTTTGGTATGTGTGACTGTGTTCTGTCTGTGTGTTTGATGATCGATGTGTGTGATGGTGTGTGCGTGTTTGTTTTGTGTTGGAGTTAGCTTTGGTTGCGTTTGGTTAAGGCCTTTTGTTATATACTTATATACAACGTCCGGGCTAAAACATAAGTCCATTTAAACTTTTTGAATAGAACTTTGACCATAAAAAGATTTAAGATCAATTGAGGACCAAACATTTTTTACTGACTAATCTCTACCCTTCGTCTTCCTAGAGGTGCAAAAATATCGGTTTTTTCCGGTTTTTGGTAATTTTAATAACCAGTTTCGGTTCGGTTTCGGTTTTTCGGAATCGGTTTTCTTCGGTTATAAATGTTCGGAATCAGTTTTTTTCGGTTATAAATTTTTGGAATCGGGTTTTTTCGGTTTTTTTACCGGTTCGCTTTTTTCGGTTAAAAATGTTCGGATTCGGATTTTTTATCGGTTATTTACCGGTTCCTTTTTTTCCGGAATTTTACTAAAACCTTCGAACATTTATTTAATAAAATTGTCAATTATCAAACATATAATTAAACAATATTCTTATAACTTTTATTTAAACAACACAATTATACAACAAAAAAAATACAATCATAACTTTTATTTATACAATACAATCATAACTTTTATTTAAACAATACAATCATAAAAACATATAAATACTAATACATTTCGAGCTTCGGCATGGCCATCACCCGAAAACATATTAGTGTAATCAAGTATTTCGAGCTTCGGCATTGCCATCACCCGTTATACTCAACTACTCAAGTGAAGATCATTTTCTTCCAAAAAATCTTGTACATCTACATCTTCAACATCAAATTCTTCAAGCTCACCTTCATCTAATTCGCCTTCGGTATTCGAAGGTGATATCTCCATTTCATCTTCTTCTCTTAATATCTCTTAACTTGCCGTTAGCCTCGGTAAATAAATAAAAAACCACAAAAAACCGGGTTTAACCGGTTAAAACCGGGTAAATCCGGTTAACGGCTATATATATATATATATATATATATATATATATATATATATATATATATATATATATATATATATATATATATTTTCCAAAAAACGGGTATAAAAAAAAAAAAAACGGTTAAAACCGGTTAAATATTAAAACGGTATCTTTTTTTTTTTAACGGGCCACGTGTATATATATATATATATATATATATATATATATATATATATATATATATATATATATATATATATATATATATATATATGATGCGTAGGAATCGCAACAGGCTTTACCTCTCGAGAAGCTTACAACCCCCACCAGGCAGTGTACATGATCGTTGTAGTATAGTATAGTGACAAGTACCGGGGGATTGATCGTTCAGCTTAGGAATAGTGTCGCTAGGATTAGAAAACCAAATTAATAGTTCTAAAGGTGAGGGATGATTATTTTTTGTATTTTTATATTTTTATGAAAGCAAGTAAAATCTCGGGTTTTGGAAGAGTGGGCGGAATTAGTTGCTATTCAACTAACCCAAAACTAATCTATAATTAAAATAAAATACTGAAAATGAAATTAAACTAAATTATACTAAGGTTGTGAGCAGTAATTGGAGAAATTGTGTTTACTTAGACTTCACTACTCCCTAGATATCTTTTACACGTTAATTACTTGTTATACTTGTATGGATGACGGATTGTATTCCTTAATACCATTCGTGGGGTGGCATACATAACTCCCCAACTCTATGAGCTCTTATCTCCTCCTACACCATGACCCAGCACAACTATAGGGATTGTTAACAGTGGCTCATGCATTAAATACAACCAATAAAGACCTAGTACACCTCGGTTCATGTTTCTTAAGACGTTCAAGCATGTTACCATTTGGAGATCTGCCAGTTTTATTAAGCCTAACATATAAAATCATTCATCCAAGACAAGAATAGACAAGTAATCAACACATAATCAACACCTAGGTTTCATTACATCTAAGCAAACACAAAAGAGATCTAGCCTAGCATAATGGAATTGAGACAAGAACAAGATATAAACAACCAACACATAGACATATTGATTGAATTGAAAGAACACTTATCTCAATTACAATGCAAGGTCTCAAGGGTTTGGAACCCTTGAAAAACCTGTAAAAGATACACCAAATTCGTCTTTAGGGTTTCACCAAAACTTCTCCCTTTTTTAATGAAAAAACTAGAAAACTATATATAGGAAAACTAGGCTGACGGCGTCAAGACCACCATGTGACGCCGTCACCTCGCCGCCAAATACTTCCTCGGACGGCCTTGATCTACTTATGACGGCCTATGTGACGCCGTCACCAACCACGGTATTTTATTCTTGCCACTTTGACGCCGTCAGGATGACTTTTGACGCCGTCACTACCTTCGGTATTTTATTCTTCATGTCTGACGCCGTCAAGATGTAACTCTTGACGCCGTCACCTTGTGTCTTCAGCATGGAAAATTGGTACTTTGCCGTTTTCTTCACTTTTATGCTCCAAAAATGTCCAAAATGGCTTCTTTTCCAGAATTCACTCTCTAAACACCTAAAATCACAAAGGGAACGATTTAGGGCAATATTTGATCAAATAAAGTCGGATTCGGGCTTAAATGACCCCCTAAAAACGGATCATTTTTCGCCTCATCAATATATATATATATATATATATATATATATATATATATATATATATATATATATATATATATATATATATATAAAATAAATAAATAAATAAATAATGTAAATTACTCTCATGCATTTCAGGTTATCGTCAATAAGTTTTTCTTCAAGGTCTATGCATAATGAAGTTTTCACATGTCATTACTGATCATTATGTATTACAAAGCTATCTTTTGGGAACTGAACTTTGTAACTAAAATTGCCGATGTCGGCTATAACAATGTTGTAATGACATATATTTTTTTTCCATAATGTAAATGATGGTATTTTTCTATATCTCTTTTGTGATGATTATTGATTATGTTGCACCTCATGTTTCCGCCTTCGGCGGGGTGTGACATCATAACAATGCTATGCATAACTCGTTGAACTATGTTGAGGAGATTTTGTTTATGGTTATTGCACATTTTACATGAAACTATAGTAATACAATTATTATTTATCCAACTATGTATATAACTATACACTCCAAATTTATTTGGCATCCTGCTAAATGTATATAAAACTTACATTCATATAAATAAACTAACTTAATATAAAACATTGAAATAATATCACAATGTCTGCTAGTTTGAATGTTTACTGGTTGAAGCATGTTTCAATCCAGTGTATCAAATAGTGTAACTTGTGTAAAGTTTTGATATTAATGTAAACTCACCTTTTGCAAAAAAAAAAAAAAAAAAAAAAAAAAAAAAAAAAAAAATTCATTACTATACTTTCATTAATTTCTTTAATGCCTTGATTCATAACATGTTAATCGTAACTTGTTTTTCTATTTTACTTTTCCATCTCTGTCTAGTATATATAGCAATTGGAAATTTAAAGGTTTTATGTAAAACCTCTTTAAATTATATTTTTATATTGAGTTGACTGTAGATCAAGAAAGGGAGGAAATATAACAAATCAAGGTTATACAGTTAATTATACAGTATCACCTTAAAGAAAAAACTATAACATAGTAGGGTTGGATCAGTTAGAAAACCCCTTGCCTCTCAACCTAGAGGTCAAGGGTTCGATCCTCACTCCCTACAAAAGGCTGGAGGTCCTTTTCTACTTAAGTAGAACCAGAAGCAGCCTCTCTACCTTAGGTAGGGGTAAGGCTGTCTACATTTCAACCTCCCCCATACACCGTGGAAGACGGTATTGGGACCCATAACCCGTGGAAGACGGTATTGGGAGTTACTTTTTTACCTTTAAGAAAAAACTATAGGGTTGTGCGCAAATCCTTTCGTATTTTTCCTAGCCTTTGAGTAACTTTCGGTGCGGCTTAACGCTATTGCTAGACTTCCAGATTAGAATGATTACTTTTTTTAGGTGGAAGTGTGATTAATATAGAAAATCGTGTATAAAAAGCACAGTTCTCTATATAATCTCTGAGTCCGACTAACAAATATTTGCAATTAATGTGAATAAAAAACATATATTCCGTACTGTATACTGTATCATTTAAATGGGAATTGATTTGCACACTTTTATTTTTTAGTGGGACATTCCAATTACTGCAGCAGACACTTGTACTATTATATTAAGCTGTAAAAAAATAAAATAAATAAAATAAAAACATAGTTAAAATGTAGTTTACAAATTAACAATTAAAAATGGCTTCATTTCCTCTCACTGTGCATAACAAGATAGTTTCGTTCTAGCTAGGTTACTTGGGTGGAAATAAATTTGCTCGACATTTGTCTTGACCATTGCACAACCAATTTTATTAGTAGAAACCTTCCACCATGTGCAGCACAGCAGGGCAGGAATAAAAAAGCCGCAAAACTGCAGACTGCAGATACTTGGGCAGTTGGGCAAACACAATAAAACTGCAGACCGCGATTTTCCATTCCATACCAGACTGCACCTAATAAGTCTTACCTGTAGACTTCATCGAACTCGACATTTTACCGGACATTTTTTAAAGATATTTAAGATGAATGAAACTAAAACATATTAGTGTAATCAAGTATATTAAGCATATTAGTGTAATCAAGTATATCGAGCTTCGGCATTGCCATCACCCGTTATACTCAACTACTCAAGTCAAGATCATTTTCTTCCAAAAAAATCTTGTACATCTACATCTTCAACATCAAATTCTTCAAGCTCACCTTCATCTAATTCGCCTTCGGTATTCGAAGGTGATATCCCCATTTCATCTTCTTCTCTTAATATCTCTTAACTTGCCGTTAGCCTCGGTAAATAAAAAAAAACCGAAAAAAACCGGGTTTAACCGGCTAAAACCGGGTAAATCCGGTTAACGGCTATATATTTTTCAAAAAACGGGTATAAATTTAAAAAAAAAAAAAAAAAAAAAAAAAAAAAAAAACAAGGTAAAACCGGTTAAATATTAAAACGGTAATTTTTTTTTTTTAAATGGACCACGTGTGTGTGTGTATATATATATATATATATATAATAAATAAAACCGGTTAAAACCTACAATTTAAAAAACCTACTTTCATCTTTTTTTTTCAAGTATTAATATCTTTCAAACCGTTAATCGTTAAGCGGAAAAAAAATTACCGTTACGACGGGCATTTAATTATCTTTCTATTGATGGGCACTTTGATATATTTTCAACAAATTTTTTTTGCCCTTTTTTTCACGTTTTTTTTCGTGGCCGAAAAAACCATACATGATATATCATATATGATATTACATATCATATATCAGTTTTTCGGCCACGAAAAAAAACGTGAATAAAACGATTTTTTTTTTGCTCGTCGCGATGGTGTAATTATTTTCGCTTAACGATTAACCGCATAAGAGATATTTAAATGATAAGAAATGGGTAAAATATTAAAATGCTTTTAATCTCAACCATTGATTTCTTTTTAGATAGATGGTGGGGATGAGTCCCTTGGTATATAAGGAAAGTTTGGTATTTATATATATACTAAAAGGCGTTTTTGTTACTGTAGCAACAGTAACTTTGCAAGTTTCGTGTTTGCCACTTTTAGCCCCTGAGGTTAGTGACCAATTGCGAAGTTAGTCCTTAACGACAGTTAACTAACAGACGTGGATTAAATTTGCAGCAGACCAGTAACTTCAGGGGCTTTTTCTGTGCAAATAATAAACATAAACAGCCCCTAACGTTATTTTATTTTTCACCGTTAGTCCCTAAGGACTAACTTTGCAAAGAACGTCATGTTAAGGGACTAAAACTGAAAAATAAGTTGCTACAATACCAAACAGTGGTTGCTACAGTGCAGCACAGTGCCGAATAGTGCCTGCACTGTAGCTAACGAATTTACACTTTCAGTCCCTCAATTATCTATAAATCGCACCGTTAGTCCTCCGTTAGCGATCTTTTGCAAATTTAGTCATTTTATTTTTTATTTTTATTTTTTTATTTTTTTATTTTTTTTATTTTTTTTTACACAAAACCAAAATTATATATAAAACCAAAATTCGAAGTTATAAATAAAACGATCAAAATTTATTTTTTTAACGAGCGCGTGCACCCCCTTTTGCAAATTTAGTCCTTAAAAAATAACAATAATAATAAAATTTTGATCGTTTTATTTCGAGTTTTGATTAAACACAATATTCTCGCAGCAACGCGCGGGTGCCCAAACTCGTTTAATATAAGTTTCTTCAAATATGGATTATGTTTTAAATGTGTTTACATTTGGTATAATTTTTAACTAGTGATGTATAATACAAACAAAAATATTTAAGGTCAAAGTTTGATTTAAAAAGTCAAACTTGACTTATATTTTGGGACGGAGGGAGTATATGTGTTGTTATATTGTGTTTTCTACCTTTGAATTAGATGCATATAGCTATATGAGATGCATTTCACGATGTCTCTTTTATTTTAGGTCATCATTAAAAGCTCGCGGCTTCCCGAATCATTCTACTTCGTCGTTTTATACTCCCACATGCTATCATCTTATTATAAGGTGAGTATTCACGAAACCCTTTTTCTAACTATTTTAATCGCTTTGGGGTGGATGCATGAATTATATTTGAACGAAATTGATTACTATTTTATGAACTCTTTTGACTTAAACTTTTGAACTTTAATCAAACTCTTGAACTTTATTGCTAACTTATGACTTGTTTTGAACTTAATGAACCATATGTACTATGACCTAAAGTCTCGCCGTGTTGAAGAGTTGGGATGCCATTTCTTATGTATTTTGTTCTCTTGTTTGTTTCGCCGTAATAAATGTTCAAAAAAAAAAAAAAAAAAAAAAAAAGAAAGGAAAAAAAAAAAACTCGCCGTGTTGGTGGAGCATTCTTGACCTAAAGTCTCGCCTTAATAGTTGTATGATGTACTATTCGTACATTCGCATTGTTAGTCTCCTATCAATAGATAGTATGGATAGCGCTATTAGAGGTCGGCCAACCTCTCGTTCGCTATGTTACGGGACGCATATTATTTATTTTAGGGGCTTTGCCTGGCATACATTATTATATACAAGGTGTTTATAATGTCAACTATTATGGCCATGTGTGCTTGACTACAAGACATACTACTTTATATGCAATGGGTTGTGAACACACAGGTTGCAAGTTTTTGTATGGGCGGGATTTGCAACTGAGTGGATTTATAATGCCTTTGCCTTGTGAACTTTCTCAAAAGGCTTTTCATATTATATAAACCGTGTGTACTCACCAACTATTTTCATAGTTGACCAGTTTTCTCTCATGCATTTCAGGTTATCGTCAATAAGTTTTTCTTCAAGGTCTATGCATAATGAAGTTTTCACATGTCACTACTGATCATTATGTATTACAAAGCTATCTTTTGGGAACTGAACTTTGTAACTAAAATTGCCGATGTCAAAGATAGACGTGATGTATCGATCACATCAGTACTTTCTTATCAAAGAAGAACCAAGATGTATCAATCGAAGAAAAATAAGATAAAGTTTTTTATTGCGTACAAGAGATTTTCTAGTATGCATTGACGTATCAAGTGGCTACTATTCTAATCACATGGTTCTTTGTGTATCAATCGTCTAACACATGTACTTGATTCTATAGCATGAGTGCATCAATATTAATACTAGGAAGTTTATATTTCAATATTATAGGCTATGCTACGAAATGGCGCGATGTCATGACAGTTGAATACTACAG
Source organism: Artemisia argyi (assembly GCA_030686995.1). Lineage (NCBI taxonomy): Eukaryota > Viridiplantae > Streptophyta > Magnoliopsida > Asterales > Asteraceae > Artemisia > Artemisia argyi. The sequence goes on along the minus strand of CM060703.1, from coordinate 225,306,726 downwards.
TACATATGATAACCAGTGTTATATAATTATATATCTGAAGTCTAAAGCCAAACTTATGTATAAAAATACATGTCACTCACTTCTGCTAAATAGATATTCAAAGGTGGTATACAAACTCATGTTCTGTTCCAATCCGTTTAGAAAATAAAATTGATATCATGTTACCAATTTACCGCTACTGACAAAAGAAGATTGAAGTAATAAATTAAAATAATTAAAAAAAACTGAGTTAAAAATTTGCCATTATTATCAAGATATTTACAGATATGCCATTTTCTTATTTTGAATAATTACATTATTGTTTGATATACATCTAACTTACGTCAACCAGCCTCTCTCTCTCTCTCTCTCTCTATATATATATATATATATATATATATATATATATATATATATATATATATATATATATAGGGAAGGGATCTAGTAAGAAAAACTAAAATGAGAAGAATAAGAAGAATTTTAGGCCACACATTTTAAATAAGGGAGAGATTTTCAAGGGGAGATGCATCTATTTTAATAAGTGCATCTAAAATGTATGGTTACTCCTTAACGCCCGTTAATATTGTATAGAAAAACCCCCTCACATTAACTTTTAATTTCAAAGTTAGTCAACATACCTACAATCTCAGGCCGTAAAAATCATACTATTTTCGTAAACACTTTTCAGAAATAGTACTTGCGGTTATCACCTTTTGCATATATAGTCCTTAATAACAAAAATAATTTTTTTACAACCGTTTCATTAAGTGTTTGGATTAAACAAAACATTAAACAAAACATTCCCGCAGCAACGCGCGGATACCCTACTCGTTTTATATATAAATTACATCGATAGAAAATTTTTATGTATTTTTGTCAAGCGTTGAAGACATTCAGTTTTCGTCTCTATTGACTTCATCAATTCAGTGACTTGGGTTTGAAGAGCAGATGCAATATCACAATTATGTTGAATATCTTCAAGAATACCCTTTTGCACAAAATCCAGATTCGTGAATGAATCTTCATTCTCACATGATGGTTGTGTTTTATCTTTTCCATTTGATCGTTTTCCTGCTAAAATAAATAAATGAATTCAACTACTGAAAGGTTTGATAGTTCTCAAATAAACTTTAAATCAAATATATACCTGATGCAGACATATTGTTTTCAAATGAATTAGAAATGGAAGATGGAATACGTTACATAAGACTAATAGGCTATTGATTAATAACTACATTTCCAATGTGTATTTATAATAATTAAAAATAGAGTACTAATTGTAATTTAATATTAACAAATATAGGTAAGTAGGTTTTTTAAACCTTCTAGAATTAACATCTTATTTTTGGCCTTTGGAAACGAATCCTTTTAGTGTTTGACTTAGCAAATTCATAATATTAACGGTTACTCGATGTGTATAAATCACGTAATCGGGTCAAGCATACCAAAAACTACTTACATTCAGTTTGTAAAACTAGCATGTAGTTCTGAAAGAATATTTCTAGATCCACTAACAATTTACAAAAAAAAAACCACTCGCTGACGTGTCAGCGAGCTGTTTGGTTGGTTTTTTGTGGGCCACAAAAAACCAACCAATCAGCTGGCCCACAAAAAACCACCCAATCAGCTCGTTGACACGTCAGCGAGTGGTTTTTTTTTTGTAAATTGTGAGTGCGTGTAGCACACCTCATTCCGAAAATAGGGAATTATGAGGTATGCTACATCCACATACAATCCTCACAAAAAACTCCCACTCGCTGACGTGTCAGCGGGTGATTGGTTTTTAGTGGGATGTGGATCCTACAAAAAACCAATCATTCGCTGACACGTCAGCGAGTGGGAATTTTTTGTGAGAATTTTATGTGGATGTAGCAAAATCCTTATATTATACTAAGGGAGGTGATTTGTACACCATTTTTTTATACTAAGCCCAGGCTAACACATTATTGAACTGAATAAAGGGGGATCAAATTAGGCTCGATATCCTTATGCCCGGAATGTTTTTAATTTTTACGCTTTAAGTTGTATCTTTAAGGTTGTAGTTTTATTATGACATTAATTAACAAACCTTGAACCTATCTTCTTCACTAACCTCATAAAACTTTATAAAAATTATACAAAATTCAAATGCATTAAATAATGAAGAGGTTTAATATTCTAGACCTATTAATCATAAACCAATGTATAAACCTATCTTCACTATGGTTTACAAGTTCCTAGAGCAATTCATCATTTTATAAACCTTTTCACAAACTACTATAGTGGATGCCCGAAGACTTTTGTATTTTAACTTCCGTTGCAAACTAATGTTTTAATGGTTTTTACTAAAAGTATGAAATAAGGGCCTTTTAGAATTTCACCTTGCTATCTCTTACTAAAAAGCATGGCGAGGTAGATAGAAAGCATTTCACACTTTCATGGGAAGCCTGCGGCATCGTTTAACCAATTGCCGTATTATTGTCATAATATAAAATTGGCAAACGAAGGCACCGACCGACAAGTCAAGGACGAAGATCAACACATAAACAATTGAAGATCAACATTTGATTTGGATTAAGGTTTATGAACTGTGATCTTGTTATGAACACGAACATCAACTATTTTTTGTTTTCATACAGAACACAAAAACAATAGAAACCTTCTTGAGAATCGAATACTAACTTAGTAACTGTATTAACTCCCCGTTCAAAATAAAAATAACTTTCGTTGAAAATTAGTAAATATAAATTACATCGATCGAAAATATTTATTTATTTTTAAGGCAAAATTGCATGTATATGTAACACCCCGAAAATACCGCAGCGGAAGACTGTGTCATAGGGGTGCTACTTCATAATACAAAGTACAAGGTATAGAAAACGAACTCTAAATGAGACGTTTTGAAAAGTTACCATTCGATTAATAAATTCCGAGTTACAAACTTGAGATTCCAAAGTATGATACATAAATGTATACAAAGTTTTGAATGGTAAATGATAAAAGCGTAAGTCTTCAGAATATGCAGCTTGACTCTAAGTTCCACGCACTAGCTATCGCCTTACTAACCTGAGATAAACATGCTAAAGTGTCAACACAATGGTTGGTGAGTTCATAGAGTTTGTCTTCAAACAGTTGAAAAGCCTTAAAGAATGTTCACACATCAAAGGCATTGAGAATCCACTCAGTTGCAGGTCCCGCCATAAGAGACTTGCAACCTGTGTGTTCACAACCCACTGCTAAAAGATAGTTTATACAATGCACCAGATTATATTCACCCAAGGTCAAGAATAGACACAAGGGCGGGGGCCTCTCCCCAAATAGTACTACGACATCCAAGGTCAAGTATAGACACAAGGGTAGGGGGCATCTTCCCATGAGTACTACCAATACCTCTCCGACAGAATAGAGTATTATGTATGCACGTAAATACGAATCTTGTATTTAAACTAAGCAAGTATAGTGTAACAAGTATGTATAACGCAATCAAGTATAATGCCAATCAAGTATAACACAATCAAGTATAAAGCAATCAAGTATAAATGTTTTGAGTATTTGTACAAGTAAGCAAGTAGTTGAGCATGTATCCCCCCCAAGAGTTAAAACAAGTATGAAAAGAGTAGGGGCTATGACTCACCTTAAGCTTATGTAATGAGAAATGAAAGTGGTAGTCGAATCGCGAAAGTCTCTAAGAGCAGCCTATAATAGAACGTTGCGACTTAGGTTTGGAGTAACGTCTAAGAATATGAAGAATTGCCCATATATGTCTTGCATAATGTTCATGATGTAGTATTTTAGTATAATGTGTAAGTCCTTGAATATAAGTGGTTTATGAAACATGTATAAGTTGTATATCTCTTACTACCGTTCGGGCCGACATAATTCAGAAGTCATGGAGTAAACGTTCGAGGAGCCAGGACACTTTAACTCGTAAATCCACAACTCGTCTCGACGGCTTACTCAATGAACTCCTCACATGAGGCTCCCTACTATTGTAGTATTTGATAACATATATATATATATATATATATATATATATATATATATATATATATATATATATATATATATATATATATATATATATATATATATATATATATAAGCTTTTTGATCTTTAATAGTTATATGGTCTTTAGCCGTGGCTTTGCCGTGACCTTGGTCATTGTTACCATGATCTTGAGACTCAACCTTGGCTTTAGCCATGGTTGTGGTCTTGGCTTTAGGTCATTAGACCTCTTGGTCTCATCTAATTATAATGATTATATAGTAACTTTGGTCTAAAAATGGGCTGTTAAGAATTTGAAGAAATTTATCACTCAGAAAGCGTTTTCAGGGCTCGAGCTTCTTTGTTCCTGAACGAAAACGTCGTTCCGGACAACTTTCGTGTTTTAACTTTTTGATGAATCGGACCAGAAGTGGGACTTTCAAAATCAAAATTTGATCAGAATGCTATTTAGGCAGTTTTGCCGTTTTGGTTTCGCTAACTTCAAATGGTCATAACTTTTGACTCGTGTACTCGTTTTGGGTGATTCAAATTGCTATGTTTTCCTTGTTAAGTCCTCTTTAACAGTAAGTAAGTGTCAAATATCAAAGTTATACTATTGTGGTCGTGGTTTTCCATAAAAATCACTAGTTTGCTTGTTTACTTGTCATAAGTTAACATATGTATACCAATACTCGTTTTATCCATTTTTAAACATCATGAACACAATACAAAGACCATATATAGCATGAATGAAACATAATAAGCATGAAAATGATATTTAAGCAAGGAGTATGTAAGGGTTTCTTACAACTTTTGGCTTTCACTTAAGAAAGGAAGTCAAGTATAAACTAGGACACTAAACCTATGCTTGTAAACCCTTCACCATAACTCTTGTAACCATTGATAGACTTGATCTAACCCTTGTGAAAACCATTTAACTTCAGCCCTAGTAACCTTGTGTAGCTCCTAATTCAACCATGGAATCACCAAACAAACTTAAGAACTAGGTAGAGAATACTAAGACCTTGAACTTTGTAGTGTAACTTGTATATTGAAGATCAAAGGATCATGGTGCTAGGTATAATGGATGTGGCGTTTTTATGATGAAGAAAGGAAAAGAGAATGAGTTTTTCTAAGTCATATGTGATCATTTATATAGGCTAGGATGAGGAGGTTAGGAAGGTGGCTAGGAAAGTGCCTAAACTTAGTGACAAAGTTGTAATTAAGTAAGATCTAATGGCTAAAGTCAAGATTTAACCACACATGGTGACTCCCCCCCCCCCTAAGTCGGTTCTAAAAGGATAAGGGTGACTAGATGAGTAGTCATGGTCTTTGGATGATAATATCCTAAGTATGTAGCTAGTTTCGACTCCGTAAATTGCTAACCGTAAGTTTTTAAGTCACGAAACGTAAAACCGGGTATCCTAAAAATATGAAACTTATAAATATGGTTAAACATGTCAATATAGTCTATAATAAAATATAAAATGAGTGGTAGGTTCTATCGGGTGCGAAAACCCTGCTAAAAACTGGAAACACGGGTCTAAAACGCGTAATTCGCGTAAAACGCTGAACTGGAAAACGTAAAATTCCGAAACTTTTGGAATTGTCCTAAAATGAGAGAAAATCATATTTCTATTGTTTATAATGTTTTATGGATATATCGGGATGCTGGAAGGACGTTTAAACCTAAAAGTAAATCTCGGACACGGCTTTGTGATTTTTGCAGAAATGATCCGACGAGCGTCAAACTCTCGGATTATCGTTAAAATAGTTTAACTTACGAGAATATGAAATAAAAATTTCTGAGATGAATAGTGAAAAGTGAATAGTAAAAGTGAATAGTAAAAAGTGAATAGTGAAATTTTCAGAAATAAAAGTTAACCTGAAATTGCGAATTGTTACAGTATATCCCTCCCAAAGTGAATAATTGCATATATATCCTTTGTCCAAGTTTTTTATGCACATAATACAATGGTGTTTATGCATGCTTTGGATATATATGCAATTATGCATTTTCAGAAGGATATATACGCAAAAATCCCTATTTTTAATAAGTGTTTGAAGATATTTATTTTTCATATATATTGACTTCATCAATTCAGCGACTTAGGATTGAAGAGCAGAAGCAATATCACAATCATGTTGAATATCTTCAAGAATACAATTTATCGCCTGACCTTGCAAATTGTCCAGATTCGTGAATGAATCTTCATTCTCACATGATGGTTGTGCTTTATCTTTTCCATTTGATGATGGCTTTCGCTTTGAACGTTTTCCTGCTAAAAAAAATAAAAAGTAACGATTAAAAATAAAATAAAAATAAAAATAAGAATACAACTACTAAAATGTTGAATTGTTCTCAAATAAATTTTAAATCAAATATATACCTGATGCAGACATATTGTTTTCAAAGGAATTAGAAATGAAGATGGAATACGTTACATAAGACTAATAGGCAATTGATTAATAACTACATTTATAGCAGTTACCCTCTCCCGAATTCCAATGTGTATTTATTTATAATAACTAAAAATAGAGTACTAATTGTACGTAGTAATTTTAATAAATAAATATACGTGGTACTAGTAGTTTTTTTTAACCTTCTAGAATGTACATCTTATATTACCCACTAAAACTTGCATATTTGCTTATATACCCAAAACATGCTTAAACATCATTGTACATTGTGCATTAAAAACTTGTGTTTTGGGGAAATATGCAAATATTCATGTTTTAGTGGGTATATATGCAATTCCTCGGCATTCTAGGTTTTTATGTTTTTTTGAACAACTTGATTCTTGTTTTTTCTATCCTTGAAAGACTCCATTTCATTTTTTTGAACGACTAATATTTGTTTGAACGACTCCATTTCATTTTTTTTGAACAACTAATATTTTTTTGAACGACTAATATTTGTATAAATATTACGGAGTACTACGTAATACTCCGTAGATTCCCTTTATTAAAATAACCAATAACAATTTCTGATACAATACTGCTTACGTGTCTAATAAACATGTTGTGTTTCTGATACACATATACGATTTGTTATTTAATTATTGATGAGTGTGTAAATACTCATCATTTCTGTTACATTTAAGCTGCAAAAACATATGAAAACACACAGGAATGCCTTGAAATATATAAAATTATCCCTGGATTGTGTTTTTATGCATAAGGATTGAAAACTGATGAAAAACTAAACATTTCACATAATTTACAGTTTCAGTCCCTGAACTTTGGAAAATTGGCAAAACTAGTTCCTGGTAAATCAAAACTTGTACAAATGTCATAAAGGTCCTTGGGATTCATAAGTTGTCTAGAAAAGTCCTTTAAAGTTTAAAAATAGCAAAATGACAACTTTGGTCCCTCAACTTTTGAAAAGTGTCAAAAATAGTCCCTAAGGTTTTGAAAAATGAAAAATGTGAAAAATAAACCTTATACTATTCTAGAATGACAAAATTGGTCCTTATGATAACTTTTGAGAAGTTACAAAGTAAACCCTTCAAAAATTAGAAAATTACAGTTTTGGTCCCTGGAGTTTGTGGAATTGACAGATTTGGTCCCTGAGGTTTAAAATAATAAGATTTATACTTGTGGTCCTTGTACTAATGGTTAATTGCAGGTTTAGTCCTTATTTGAAGTTTGGAAAAATCACAAACAAAGCCCCTCAACTTTACCTATATTACACATTTGGTCCTTGTGATTTTTCTAAGCTAAAACCAAACCGGACCATTTGTTTTTAATTCAATCCAAATCCAAAACCCAAAACTAAACCCAGATCCAGTCCAACCACTTGGGCCCAAAATCCCTTCCAAGCCCACCCCCCCTTTGTAAATAAATAAAACCAAACACCCCCGTATTTCCTTCTTCTTCTTCCACCTCACACCCACACCTGTTCTTCCACCTCAACCCCTCCAGCTTACACCCTGATCATCACACCCACTCTCCACCATCTCCTTCACCCTGAACACGCCACAATAAATGCACTTCACACCCCATTTCAACCTAAAACCACCACTGTAGCAATACTTACCCACGGTTTTGAGTAAAACCACCCCAACTTGCCTCAAAACTTCTAATACTTGTCCCTCCACCTCATGCTACCTCCCAATAATCTTTAATTGCATCAGAACTGCCTCAATTCCACGTGGAGCATTTTGGCGCCAAAACTGATTTAAATGGTTGGGATGAGTTTGACTCAATCAATGGCCATGATTTGAAGTGGGAAAGTATCTGGATGCTAGTGGGAAGATATTTGGTGATATATACAGAAGAAGGAAGCAATGTGGATCTATCTAGTTTTTAATTAAAAATAATGAATGTCGATTAGCTAAGTTTGAAGTTTTCTTTGTATTTTTAAGTTTCTAAGTTGTAATTTCAAGATTCTGAGTGTTAAATCAAAGTTGTTTTCAGTCTCAATTTGAGTTTCTTGTTTCCAATTCAGTTTATGCAAATATGTTTAATCAAAAATCTCATGTCACTTGAATGTTGTTATTAACTGATGTTAGGGACCATTAAGCTCATCTAAGCTCATAATACAGCTTCTATAAGCTATTGAAAATCATAAAAGTAGTTATAATCATAAAAACAAAAATAAAAAAAAAATATATAGAATTAAATAAGAGAAAAAAAAAAAAATCAACAAGATGAAGCAAGAAGGTGCAAGCTGAGCAATTTTGGATCAAATATGGTTTAGTGGGTCTGTGGAGACCTATTAGGTGTGTTACTTGTTCCTGGTTCACTTGTTCTCAGTTGCATTCCCATTTGTAAGCAAAATCTTATATTTTTGCTTAAATACTATATTCATCTTATAAGTATTAATCTATTGTGTTTCTGTGATCTTTTGTTGTTTATTAGTGATAATATAGCTTTAAATTGCATGCTTATGTTTTGAATTTAAAAGTTGCTTAGTATTTAAATCTCACAATTAGATAGTATAATTTGCATTTGTTAGTAAAAGTTGTTATTTGTGTTTGATTTATGTTCTTACTAGTTTAATACTTCATATTAGTCAGTTATGGATTAAATTTATGGTTCAAATCTTTTAGTTGCTTTGAAAATTAGAAATCAGTCATCATAAGGTATTGTTTGGCACAAGGGTGTATGCTGTGCATTTGTGGTGTTTTGTGGCCAAATCTCACATTGACACATTTGCTTAGGTCCTAGTACCACTAATCAGTCATAAAAATTAGCGGTCATAGTATAAAGAAGTCAAAATCCACATAAAGATTGCTTATCTGTTAACTGTAATGGCAGTTGGTCCACAAACTCACACAATTAGCTTATAAGTTGTAAGTTTAGCTTAATTTAGGTTAAAAATAGCTTATATTAACTTATTTAATCAGTTAAGCTCATTGGAAACTCATAAAAGTCAACTGAGCTTAAAAATAGAAAAAGTCAAAATTGTTTGATCTCATATTTGCCAAAATTTCAAAGAATTTTAGAGAATTTTGAGAGAGGATTCAGACTTCCAAATTTTTAGGACTTGGAAACTACCACCTCATCTGTGGAATCCTATCACCATTACATTTTTGCAAATTTTTGTGTGTTAGTTATACAAGCTAGAAATCACTTGCAGGGATAACACCTCCCCTGTGCACTGGGCTCAGTTATACTCACCCAACTTTAGTGGGACCCACAGGTCTACTCAGTGGGCCCCAGGACTTGATTATTGGCTTAATAGAAAGCCCATAAGCTAGGCTATCTGGCTGTGTGCTTATTTTGTTGTTTAGAACCCCTTAGCTAGGGCTGCAAGTGCCCTAAAGGTTGGCCATCTTCTAAGAAAAGCTGAGTAATCAGCTTTTGTACCCAAATACCAACCCCCTCCTGATCTCATCTGTGGGACCCAGAGGGTGTACCCTAGTTTTTTAGATAGCTTTTCACCCCAACTTTTTAGCTTATTACTTTTCTTGGACTTCCAGAGTTCCTAGTGGACCCCACAAGCCCTCTAAGTTAAGCTTTTAAACCTGTTTGAACTGTGTGGGTGTTGGATTGCTTATTTGCTTTTCTAGTGCTTATTTCTTGTGATTAATTGTTCCTTTTATCTTAGTTTGAGTAGTTATACATCTGTTTTCAGCTTATTTGTGTTTTTAATCTTAATTTGGTAGCTTTTCATTTTATATAAAGGTCTAATAAGCTAAGATCCATCCTGTTAAGGATCATTCTGACTCAGTCCATCACCACCACTTTGGTGGTGATTTCTGACCAACACAGTGGTCCCCTAGGTCTAAATTTTGGTTCTACAAACCCCCCTCCTACCAGTCTTGAACCTTTGACCCCTTGTTTGACCTCTGGAATTGTGGACCCCACCTAGAATTGCACCCAAACCTTGTCCCATTTCTGACCCAGAACCAAATAAGCAAACAGCTTATTGTGGTGTTTTAGCTTATTTACTTAGCTTATTTGTGTTATATCTGTTTAAACTTGTTCATTGTACTTGATTACATCAGTTTTACCAAGGTGGACCCCACATAAGCTCTTGTGAGCTTAAATCCATCCACAGTCAACAAAAGTCAACTGTGTGGTCTAATAAGCACTCATAGTGCTTATTTTGTGAATATAAATTAATTTCCTTTATTAAAGTTTCTTATTTTAAGTATTTAATTAGTTTTGTAAAAGAAAAACAAGAAAAAACCAAACTTAATTATAGTGATAGCTTCTATTTAATAGAAATTATCTATTTAATTTTCCTTTTAGCTTATTTATAAGCACTTATGCTATTTTATATTTTTATTAAATCTCTTATATATTAAATTAATTTTATAAATTTTTCCAGAATTTTCTTTTGTCATCTAGTGTTATTTAGAATTAATATTAGTTTATTTAATAATTAAATAATAAATAAGAATTAAATAGCATAATATATTTTTATAAGGTAACACCTATATTTTATATTTTTCCTAGCTTCTATAAGTCATAAAATAAATTTAGAAATTTTCTTGTGATTTATACTGTTCATTTACTAGTTTTCATAATTTAATTATTTTAATTAGATAATAATTAATAAATAGAATAATAATTAGTAGATTAAATTAAAAATACATAAAATAAAGTTTTTATAATTTTTTAGGATTCCCATGATGGTTAATTAGATATATAAAAATTTTCATAATTATCTAAGTCTTTTTAGTAATTATAAATAAGTTAATCAATATAATTAGTTAAATAATAATTAAATAATAATTAATAATAAATAGATAAATAGTGTGAAAAATATAATTTTAATTTTAAAATAAGTTTTATAATATTTTAGATTTTTAGAAATTTTAATTTTAATTTTCTAGATATTATTTTACATTTTCATAATTAATAGTTAATTATTAAATAATTAATAATAGTTATTAAATAAAAATAATTAATTAAATAGTTATTAATTATAAAATAAATATTTTAAATTTATTTAATTTGCATTTAAGCCCCTAAGGCTTGCAAAATCCTACTATAAGTTAAATTTGTTTTTGTTTACGTTTAATTAGTAAACGTTTACGTTTTTCAGTCCCTTTTTCACGTGTACTTATCTGATTTCACGTATTAGTTGATATAGCTTATTAAAGCTATTCACTCTTATATTTCAGTAGTACAAATCACTTAAACCCTTTTCCTGTTCAATTCACCTGATCTCAAAGTCGTTTTATTTCAGATTTCACATCTCGTTGGGATCTAACGATCCGGGGAAACACTAAACTCACCGGAGTATTGGTTTAGGCTGTCTGACTTGTTGACCATAACTTGGTTAATATTATCTGACTGTTTCGGACCAATCAAAATTTGGCGCCGCTGCCGGGGAGGTGTGCTGCGTATTACGACTTTTTGAAATATCTGTGAGTTTGAATTTTCACACTTTGTTATATATCATCTTTTTGTTCATATTTTCTATTTGTAAATTTCCCGTCACTCTAAGTATTCTTAGAGTCGTCTCTAGTGTATGCGCACTCGTTCTTCTAGGTCAACAAGCCCTTTACGTGAGCTTGTCAGAATTCCTCGAAGACGCCGTAGACGTTCTGCCCCAACAGCCGTATCTGAGGAACGTGCTGTTTCACCGAAGAAAGTTATCATGGCGAAAGACCGTCCAATGAATGAGCTTCTCCAAGCACCCATTGAGGGTTACGGAGACGCTATTGTTGTCCCAGCCATCGTGGCTGAATACTTTGAGCTCAAAACCGGGTTACTAAATCTAGTGACTTCAAGCCAATTTTATGGTTTTGAGAGGGATGATCCCCATGCTCACATTCGATGGTTTAATAAAATCACTTCTACCATCAAATACAAGAACGTCCCTTTCGATGCAGTTAAACTTCTTCTTTTCCCATTTTCTCTTGAGGGAGCAGCCCGGATTTGGCTGGAAAAACAACCTCCTCGTTCAATACACTCATGGGAAGATCTAGTTACCAAATTTGTAAACGAATTTTTTCCCCCGTCCAGAACGACAAGTCTTAAAAATGAAATCATCAAATTTACTCAAAGGTTTGATGAATCGTTTGGTGACGCATGGGATCATTTCAAAGAATTGCTTCGTCGATGTCCTCATCATGGTTTCACCGAATTAATGCAAATTGACACATTTTATAATGGTGTGAGTCAATCTGACCAAGATTCTCTCAATGCCTCCGCGGGAGGTAATTTTTTGAGCAAAACCACAAAAGAAGCTTTAGAAATCATTGAAAATAAGTCCAAAGTCCGCACTACACGCACAAAGCCATATAACTCCCAAGTGAGTGCTGGTCCTTCTACTTCATCACCCGTGAGTACTTCTAGCACCGATGCTAAGATAGATAAACTCACGGACGCCATTCAAGCTTTGGTTCTCTCAAGCCAGAAAAAAGTCACTTTCACACAAAATCCTTCACATGCTGAAGTTAAAAAAGTGGAAGTTTGTGTCACTTGTGGTGGCCCACATGCTTACTACAATTGTACTGCCACGGATGGTAGTCCTTTTGAAGCCAATGCCTTAGCCGGAACTACAAATCAGGGAGGTAATCAATACCGTCCTCAAATGGAACCAAGTTACCGTGCTAACACACATATGGGACCACCCGGGTTTAACCAAAACCCAAATTTGCAAAACAGAAACCAAAACCAACCACGAATGAACCAAGGTTATCAAAACCAAGGGAATTTCAATCCTGGACAGAATCAAGGTTTCCACAAACAAGGAAACTTTAACAGAAACAATTTCAACCCCGGAAATCATTTTCAGGGAAATGGTAACCCAAATCAGGGAAATTTTCAACCACAACAAGGTTATAATCAAAATAACCGTGTCCAAAATTTTCCCAACCAAACACAAGCCATTCTCCCAGCTCCACAACCATCATCAGATGAGTTGTTGAAGCAGTTCATGAAAACTCAAGAAGAGACAAATAGGTTGTTGGTCAGCCAGATTTCTGAAATTAAGAAATCTTTAAATGAACAACCCTCGGGCTCTGGAAAACTTCCGAGCAACACGATCGCAAACCCGAGGGGCGATGCAAAGGCGATCACGACCAGGAGCGGAGTTTCATATGATGGACCCACTGTTCCCACTACCCCTTCTTCTTCTTCTCCCAAGGTAGTGGAAAATAACGTCGAGGTAAATAAGGACGAAGTACTTCCTACTTATAAGGGAGGTACCCAAGACGTCCCACCTCATGTTGTCCCGAAACCCAAACCAAAACCTAAAGTTGTTTTTGAACCAAATGATATTCCAGTTGAAACACCTCAGTCCAAACCTTCTACCTCCTCTATTCCTTACCCCTCACGCTTGAGTGAACAAAAGCTCCGTGAAAAAGCTAGTCACCAGATGGATAAATTCTTTCAAATCTTCCAAGATTTGCATTTTGACATTAGCTTTGCGGATGCTATTATTCTGATGCCCAAATTTTCATCGACAATCAAACACTTGTTAAGCAACAAGGAGAAACTGTTTGAAATGGCAAAGACTCCCTTGAATGAGAACTGCTCAGCAGTTCTTTTAAAGAAGCTTCCCGAGAAGCTGGGAGATCCTGGAAAATTTCTAATACCATGTGTATTTCCAGGAATGGTTGATTGCTATGCCTTGGCCGATCTTGGTGCAAGTATCAACCTAATGCCATACTCAGTTTGGAAGAAACTTTCTCTTCCTGATCTTACTCCTACCTGCATGACATTAGAGCTTGTAGACCGATCGATATCTCGTCCTCTCGGCATTGCCGAAGACGTGTTTGTGAAGGTAGGAGAATTTCATCTCCCCACTGACTTTGTAGTGGTTGATTTCGATGCTGATCAAAGGGTCCCTCTCATTGTTGGGAGGGGTTTCCTTAGAACGGGCCGTGCTCTTATCGATGTATTTGAGCAAGAAATCACTCTTCGTGTGGGTAATGAAGCTGTTACATTTAACCTCGATCAAACCTCGAGGTACTCCTCCAATTAAGATTCTGAAGCAGTTAATCAAATAGATATCATAGACATTGCTTCTGAGGAGTACTCTCAAGAGTTTCTTGGTTATTCTCATAATTCTGTGAGTGGGGATGCCACTCCATCATCTGAACCTATCATTTCCGACTCTTCCCCTTCTCTCACTCCGTTTGAGGGAAGTGATTTCCTTTTGGAAGAGGTCGAGGCTTTTCTCAAAAGTGATTCAGTTCCATCAGGAATTGATAACACTGAGATTGATCTGGAGGGAGATATTCTTCTCCTTGAGAGATTGCTAAATCAAGACAATTCTCTTCCACTCCCTCCCGTACAACTTCATAATCAGGAAATCAAATATGTTGAGGAAACTGATGATTTTCCTGAGGTCGAACTCAAGGACTTACCTCCTCATCTTGAATACGCATTCTTGGAGGGTGATGATAAATTACCCGTCATTATTGCTAAAGGTTTAAGTGTTGAGGAGAAGAGTGCTCGCATAAAGGTCTTGAAGTCAAACAAGCAAGCAATTGCTTGGAAACTCTCCGATATTAAGGGTATTAACCCAGATTTTTGTACACACAAAATCTTGATGGAGGATGACTTCAAGCCTGTAGTGCAACATCAAAGAAGGGTGAATCCAAAAATCCATGATGTGATTAAACAAGAGGTTCTTAAACTTCTTGATGCAGGATTGATTTACCCTATCTCTGACAGTCCATGGGTTAGTCCCATTCATTGTGTCCCAAAAAAGGGTGGCATTACTGTTGTCACCAATGAGGAAAATGAGTTGATTCCAACTCGGCTGGTTACCGGATGGCGTGTTTGCATTGACTATCGTAAATTAAATGACGCCACCCGCAAAGACCACTTTCCGCTGCCCTTTATGGACCAGATGCTTGAGAGATTAGCAGGGAACGAGTACTATTGTTTCCTTGATGGTTTCTCAGGATACTTTCAAATCCCCATTGATCCATCGGATCAAGAAAAGACTACCTTTACATGCCCTTATGGAACCTTTGCTTATAAACGTATGCCTTTTGGCTTATGTAATGCTCCAGGTACGTTCCAGAGGTGCATGATGGCTATATTTACCGACATGATCGGTAAAACTATGGAGGTCTTTATGGATGACTTTTCGGTCATTGGGGATTCATTCCAAACATGTCTCACCAATTTAGAAACAATGTTGAAAAGGTGTAAAGACACCAATCTATGTCTAAATTGGGAAAAGAGTCACTTTATGGTCAAAGAGGGCATTGTCCTCGGCCATAAGATTTCCAAGAATGGGATTGAGGTTGACAGAGCTAAGGTTGATGTCATTGCAAAACTGCCTCACCCTACTACCGTCAAAGGTATTAGGAGTTTCTTGGGTCATGCCGGTTTCTATCGTCGATTTATACAAGATTTTTCTAAAATCTCACGGCCTATGACTCACCTCCTTGAAAAGGATACTCCTTTTATCTTCTCGCCAGAATGCATCGAAGCTTTTGAAACATTAAAGAAAAAGCTTACTGAGGCACCCATTCTTATTGCCCCCGACTGGGATTTACCCTTCGAGCTTATGTGCGATGCAAGTGATTTTGCTATCGGTGCAGTCTTGGGGCAACGCAAAACGAAACACTTTCAGCCTATCCACTACGCAAGCAAAACTATGAACGAAGCTCAAACTCATTACACCACTACAGAAAAACAATTATTAGCTGTGGTGTATGCTTTTGAGAAATTTCGGACATACTTAATCTTGACTAAAAGCGTAGTGTATACGGATCACTCGGCTCTTAAATATCTATTTGCAAAACAAGATGCAAAGCCGAGATTGCTCTGTTGGGTTCTCCTCCTCCAAGAATTTGATATCATTATTCGTGATAAAAAAGGAGCTGAGAACCTGGCTGCTGATCATTTGTCCCGATTAGAGAACCCTCATCAAAATGTGTATGAGAAAAAGGAAATAAATGAAACATTTCCTCTCGAAACACTCAATGCGGTTGCTTTTCGTGGAGATTCTACTACCCCATGGTTTGCCGATTTCGCAAACTACCATGCGGGTAACTTTGTTGTGAAAGGGATGTCAACCCAACAGAAGAATAAATTCTTTAAGGATGTTAAACATTACTTCTGGGATGACCCCTACTTATTCAAAATCTGTGCGGATCAAGTCATCCGACGGTGTGTATATGGACAGGAAGCCACTGAAATTCTTAAGGCTTGCCATGCTGGACCCACTGGGGGACATCATAGTCCTAATTACACCGCCAAAAAGGTGTTTGATTCCGGATTCTTCTGGCCCACAATTTATAAAGATGCCCAGGATCTCATTAAAACCTGTGACGCTTGTCAGCGTCATGGAAACATTTCACAAAGAAATGAGATGCCACAAAATGCTATTCAAGTATGTGAAATATTTGATATCTGGGGCATTGACTTTATGGGGCCATTTCCATCATCCAGAGGAAACAAGTACATACTTGTGGCAGTTGATTATTTATCAAAGTGGGTTGAAGCAAAAGCTTTACCCACAAATGATGCCCGAGTTGTAGTGAAATTCCTGAAATCTCTTTTTTCCTATTTTGGAACCCCACGTTCTATTATAAGTGATCGTGGTATGCATTTCTGCAATGACAAATTTGATAAAGTCATGCAAAAGTATGGTGTAACCCACCGTCTTTCTACCGCGTATCACCCACAAATAAGTGGGCAAGTGGAGGTTTCAAATCGTGGTATCAAAAGGATACTTGAGAGGACTGTTGGTGAAAACCGTGCTGCCTGGTCGGATAAATTAGATGACGCACTATGGGCTTTTCGTACAGCTTATAAAACACCCATTGGGTGTACACCTTACAAGCTTGTGTACGGAAAGACATGTCATTTACCGATGGAACTTGAGCACAAAGCCTACTGGGCTCTGAAACATGCCAACTTTGACCTCAAAACTGCGGGTGATCACAGAAAAGTTCAAATGAATGAACTAAATGAACTACGTGATCAGGCTTACGAGAACTCTTTAATCTATAAAGAAAAAACAAAGAGAATACATGACTCAAAAATAAAGAACCGCGTTTTTAACGTTGGTGATCGAGTACTTCTTTTTAACTCTAGATTAAAGATCTTCTCGGGTAAATTAAAAACCCGTTGGACTGGTCCATTTACTATCACTAAGGTTTATCCATATGGTACCGTTGAGTTATCTCAAAATGACGGTCCATGTTTTAAAGTGAATGGGCATCGTGTGAAACATTACTTTGGAGAGGACTTCCCAAACATGGTTGTCCCGGATCTCCAAACTTTCCCCAAGGACAATTAAATTCGGGGTGGAGTCAAGCTAGTGACTCGGGAATCAAAAACAAGCTACCTCATGAACAAATCAATTCGAGGTCGAGTCAAGCTAGTGACTCGGTAATCAAAAGCGTAGCAATATGGGTTTTCACTCATATTTCTGATTTCTTTCTCTTTTCTACCACTTAGTGTGGGGGAGATGCCCCCACATGTTGTATATATGTATATATCTTCAAAAAAAAATAAAAATAAAATAAAAATAAAAAAAAAAAGTTCAAAACAAAATAAAAAAGTGAGTTTGTATGTAAATAACCTAAAATAAAGGTTATTAATATTTCCTTCTTACGTTCTAAGTATCGGTTTAACACCCGGTATTTTGAATATTGAGGGCAATATTCATTTCTAAGTGTGGGGGGGGGGGGGGGGGGGGGATTCTCACGAATTCAAACACATGTTCCATCAAGCACCCTCATTTGATCAAAATTTAAAGTTTTTTCACACTTAGAAATGCAATAAATGGTATCAATCCTCCATGTCTAACCCACAACAGGATTGACTAGTCCAGGAGCAAACGGCTCTTGGTAAAGACATCTCAAAACCGTTGATGGCTTGCAATTTGCCAAAAATTGTATGGTTCCTCAACTCCCCATTATCCTAAAAAGCTAATGAGTTGGCTAGCCCGCAAGATTATGGCTTGTGGTAAAGGCCGTAGAAAATCCATAATTGGTAATCCGCTCACCAAGATGTTGACTATTCCATCAAGAGTTGGCTAGTCCAGAAGCAAACGGCTTCTGGTAAAGACAAATCAAATCCGTTGACAGCTCGTGGTTTGCTAAAAATCACACGGTTATCAGGTGTGCCACAGTTCTTACACCTGGCTACTCCAGAAGTGATGGCTTTTGGTAAAGAGTAAAAATCCATTAATTTTTTCTCAAATAGATTGCTAGGGACTAGCAATAGTTTAGTGTGGGGGATTGATGAGTGTGTAAATACTCATCATTTCTGTTACATTTAAGCTGCAAAAACATATGAAAACACACAGGAATGCCTTGAAATATATAAAATTATCCCTGGATTGTGTTTTTATGCATAAGGATTGAAAACTGATGAAAAACTAAACATTTCACATAATTTACAGTTTCAGTCCTTGAACTTTGGAAAATTGGCAAAACTAGTCCCTGGTAAATCAAAACTTGTACAAATGTCATAAAGGTCCTTGGGATTCATAAGTTGTCTAGAAAAGTCCTTTAAAGTTTAAAAATTGCAAAATGACAACTTTGGTCCCTCAACTTTTGAAAAGTGTCAAAAATAGTCCCTAAGGTTTTGAAAAATGAAAAATGTGAAAAATAAACCTTATACTATTCTAGAATGACAAAATTGGTCCTTATGATAACTTTTGAGAAGTTACAAAATAAACCCTTCAAAAATCAGAAAATTACAGTTTTGGTCCCTGGAGTTTGTGGAATTGACAGATTTGGTCCCTGAGGTTTAAAATAATAAGATTTATACTTGTGGTCCTTGTACTAATGGTTAATTGCAGGTTTAGTCCTTATTTGAAGTTTGGAAAAATCACAAACAAAGCCCCTCAACTTTACCTATATTACACATTTGGTCCTTGTGATTTTTCTAAGCTAAAACCAAACCGGACCCTTTGTTTCTAATTCAATCCAAATCCAAAACCCAAAACTAAACCCAGATCCAGTCCAACCACTTGGGCCCAAAATCCCTTCCAAGCCCACCCCCCCCCCCCCCCCTTTGTAAATAAATAAAACCAAACACCCCCGTATTTCCTTCTTCTTCTTCCACCTCACACCCACACCTGTTCTTCCACCTCAACCCCTCCAACTCACACCATCATCATCACACCCACTCTCCACCATCTCCTTCACCCTGAACACGCCACAATAAATGCACTTCACACCCCATTTCAACCTAAAACCACCACTATAGCAATACTTACCCACGGTTTTGAGTAAAACCACCCCAACTTGCCTCAAAACTTCTAATACTTGTCCCTCCACCTCATGCTACCTCCCAATAATCTTTAATTGCATCAGAACTGCCTCAATTCCACGTGGAGCATTTTGGCGCCAAAACTGATTTAAATGGTTGGGATGAGTTTGACTCAATCAATGGCCATGATTTGAAGTGGGAAAGTATCTGGATGCTAGTGGGAAGATATTTGGTGATATATACAGAAGAAGGAAGCAATGTGGATCTATCTAGTTTTTAATTAAAAATAATGAATATCGATTAGCTAAGTTTGAAGTTTTCTTTGTATTTTTAAGTTTCTAAGTTGTAATTTCAAGATTCTGAGTGTTAAATCAAAGTTGTTTTCAGTCTCAATTTGAGTTTCTTGTTTCCAATTCAGTTTATGCAAATATGTTTAATCAAAAATCTCATGTCACTTGAATGTTGTTATTAACTAATGTTAGGGACCATTAAGCTCATCTAAGCTCATAATACAGCTTCTATAAGCTATTGAAAATCATAAAAGTAGTTATAATCATAAAAACAAAAATAAAAAAAAATATATAGAATTAAATAAGAGAAAAATAAAAAAAAAAATCAACAAGATGAAGCAAGAAGGTGCAAGCTGAGCAATTTTGGATCAAATATGGTTTAGTGGGTCTGTGGAGACCTATTAGGTGTGTTACTTGTTCCTGGTTCACTTGTTCTCAGTTGCATTCCCATTTGTAAGCAAAATCTTATATTTTTGCTTAAATACTATATTCATCTTATAAGTATTAATCTATTGTGTTTCTGTGATCTTTTGTTGTTTATTAGTGATAATATAGCTTTAAATTGCATGCTTATGTTTTGAATTTAAAAGTTGCTTAGTATTTAAATCTCACAGTTAGATAGTATAATTTGCATTTGTTAGTAAAAGTTGTTATTTGTGTTTGATTTATGTTCTTACTAGTTTAATACTTCATATTAGTCAGTTATGGATTAAATTTATGGTTCAAATCTTTTCGTTGCTTTGAAAATTAGAAATCAGTCATCATAAGGTATTGTTTGGCACAAGGGTGTATGCTGTGCATTTGTGGTGTTTTGTGGCCAAATCTCACATTGACACATTTGCTTAGGTCCTAGTACCACTAATCAGTCATAAAAATTAGTGGTCATAGTATAAAGAAGTCAAAATCCACATAAAGATTGCTTATCTGTTAACTGTAATGGCAGTTGGTCCACAAACTCACACAATTAGCTTATAAGTTGTAAGTTTAGCTTAATTTAGGTTAAAAATAGCTTATATTAACTTATTTAATCAGTTAAGCTCATTGGAAACTCATAAAAGTCAACTGAGCTTAAAAATAGAAAAAGTCAAAATTGTTTGATCTCATATTTGCCAAAATTTCAAAGAATTTTAGAGAATTTTGAGAGAGGATTCAGACTTCCAAATTTTTAGGACTTGGAAACTACCACCTCATCTGTGGAATCCTATCACCATTACATTTTTGCAAATTTTTTTGTGTTAGTTATACAATCTAGAAATCACTTGCAGGGATAACACCTCCCCTGTGCACTGGGCTCAGTTATACTCACCCAACTTTAGTGGGACCCACAGGTCTACTCAGTGGGCCCCAGGACTTGATTATTGGCTTAATAGAAAGCCCATAAGCTAGGCTATCTGGCTGTGTGCTTATTTTGTTGTTTAGAACCCCTTAGCTAGGGCTGCAAGTGCCCTAAAGGTTGGCCATCTTCTGAGAAAAGCTGAGTAATCAGCTTTTGTACCCAAATACCAACCCCTCTCCTGATCTCATCTGTGGGACCCAGAGGGTGTACCCTAGTTTTTTAGATAGCTTTTCACCCCAACTTTTTAGCTTATTACTTTTCTTAGACTTCCAGAGTTCCTAGTGGACCCCACAAGCCCTCTAAGTTAAGCTTTTAAACCTGTTTGAACTGTGTGGGTGTTGGATTGCTTATTTGCTTTTCTAGTGCTTATTTCTTGTGATTAATTGTTCCTTTTATCTTAGTTTGAGTAGTTATACATCTGTTTTCAGCTTATTTGTGTTTTTAATCTTAATTTGGTAGCTTTTCATTTTATATAAAGGTCTAATAAGCTAAAATCCATCCTGTTAAGGATCATTCTGACTCAGTCCATCACCACCACTTTGGTGGTGATTTCTGACCAACACAGTGGTCCCCTAGGTCTAAATTTTGGTTCTACAAACCCCCCTCCTACCAGTCTTGAACCTTTGACCCCTTGTTTGACCTCTGGAATTGTGGACCCTACCTAGAATTGCACCCAAACCTTGTCCCATTTCTGACCCAGAACCAAATAAGCAAACAGCTTATTGTGGTGTTTTAGCTTATTTACTTAGCTTATTTGTGTTATATCTGTTTAAACTTGTTCATTGTACTTGATTACATCAGTTTTACCAAGGTGGACCCCACATAAGCTCTTGTGAGCTTAAATCCATCCACAGTCAACCAAAGTCAACTGTGTGGTCTAATAAGCACTCATAGTGCGTATTTTGTGAATATAAATTAATTTCCTTTATTAAAGTTTTTTATTTTAAGTATTTAATTAGTTTTGTAAAAGAAAAACAAGAAAAAACCAAACTTAATTATAGTGATAGCTTCTATTTAATAGAAATTATCTATTTAATTTTCCTTTTAGCTTATTTATAAGCACTTATGCTATTTTATATTTTTATTAAATCTCTTATATATTAAATTAATTTTATAAATTTTTCCAGAATTTTCTTTTGTCATCTAGTGTTATTTAGAATTAATATTAGTTTATTTAATAATTAAATAATAAATAAGAATTAAATAGCATAATATATTTTTATAAGGTAACACCTATATTTTATATTTTTCCTAGCTTCTATAAGTCATAAAATAAATTTAGAAATTTTCTTGTGATTTATACTGTTCATTTACTAGTTTTCATAATTTAATTATTTTAATTAGATAATAATTAATAAATAGCATAATAATTAGTAGATTAAATTAAAAATACATAAAAAAAGTTTTTATAATTTTTTAGGATTCCCATGATGGTTAATTAGATATATAAAAATTTTCATAATTATCTAAGTCTTTTTAGTAATTATAAATAAGTTAATCAATATAATTAGTTAAATAATAATTAAATAATAATTAATAATAAATAGATAAATAGTGTGAAAAGTATAATTTTAATTTTAAAATAAGTTTTATAATATTTTAGATTTTTAGAAATTTTAATTTTAATTTTCTAGATATTATTTTACATTTTCATAATTAATAGTTAATTATTAAATAATTAATAATAGTTATTAAATAAAAATAATTAATTAAATAGTTATTAATTATAAAATAAATATTTTAAATTTATTTAATTTGCATTTAAGCCCCTAAGGCTTGAAAAATCCTACTATAAGTTAAATTTGTTTTTGTTTACGTTTAATTAGTAAACGTTTACGTTTTTCAGTCCCTTTTTCACGTGTACTTATCTGATTTCACGTATTAGTTGATATAGCTTATTAAAGCTATTCACTCTTATATTTCAGTAGTACAAATCACTTAAACCCTTTTTTTGTTCAATTCACCTGATCTCAAAGTCGTTTTATTTCAGATTTCACATCTCGTTGGGATCTAACGATCCGGGGAAACACTAAACTCACCGGAGTATTGGTTTAGGTTGTCTGACTTGTTGACCATAACTTGGTTAATATTATCTGACTGTTTCGGACCAATCAATTATCGACGACCTCATTTGTTTTGACATTTCCCACAAATATATTGGACTCAATAAAATGTTTTTGGTTAGTACGGTTTTTTTATGCACTACTTGGACAAAAGATTGTCTACTTTATTATAAAAATGCTTTCAATATCCATAACTAATGGCTCAATTGAAATTTCATATATATATATATATATATATATATATATATATATATATATATATATATATATATAGGGGGCTTTATTTTCAGAACCCTGTTAAGTGCGGGAACTGCAAGAACTCCAATTTTGCATTGGAAAACATGCATGTTCATATAAAACATGTATGTTTTCTTACAAAAAAACATACATGTTTTATATGAACATGCATGTTTTCTAATGCATAATTGGAGTTCTCGCAGTTCCCGCATTTAACAGGGTACTAAAAATAAAACCATTTTGCATTGCTCTATTGCACTTAACAGGTTTTTATATAAACATGTATTATGTGTATTAAGGTGTATGTAAGAAAACATATATGAACATGCATGTTTTCTAATGCAAAATTGGAGTTCTCGAAGTTTCCGCACTTAACAGGTTAGGTTTCTGAAAATAAATATACACTATATATATATATATATATATATATATATATATATATATATATATATATATATATATATATATATATATATATATTATATATAACAGGAGGCGTTACACGTAGATAATGCCACGTAAACGCCACCTCATTGCCCAGTAATTCATTATCAGCCATGTCATCAGTAATTGTCCAGCTAAGCAATTATTTTCGAAATAAAATTCAATCAACAAAAATCCGGATTAATTATGTTTAAAAATGATATTAGAGGGGATCGAACTTGAGTTGTAAACACCACAAACAAACTTGTCAGCCACTAGAGCAACTCAATCTTTGGAACATGTTTTGCAACTCTAAATCTATAAACACAACAAAATTAATGTATTATGATTTTTATATACGAACATAATTAATATTTGGAGTTTCAACCCTAAGCAAACATACAAACTCACGTTAAAAATTCCAATTCATTCATAACCCTAACCCTAATTGCGTAATCCCACAGTTTCAAGGTTCTTCCAACCCATATTCACAATTACATTCATTCAAGTTTGCATGACTATCGACACCAGCCGCTCTTGCTGAATACCAAGGTAATCATTGTAGATATATCGTAAGTTATATGTAGCATTGTTCTCAATTTGGATTGCAAACACATTATTCATGATGACAATGATTTGATTATTCACCACGTTATTTGTATCACGTTTTATGGTTTTTTTAAGGATCACGAATAGAAAAAAGGTATGCCTCTTTTCCCTCAAAATCCTAATGGTTAAACTTTTCTACCGTGTATGCATACGTTGGTTTGTTTACAGCTTTTTGCAGGTTAGAAGTTGTAAGTGATCGTTTAAATTATACTGATCAACAATGGTTTCGACTCATGAAGAGGTGGTAGGCTTGACTTTTCCATAGTATGTTTAGAGGTGGCTAGATGGGTAGGGTAGGCAACAGCCTAAAACAAGCTGGTTCGGGATCGCGCGAAACACGTGTTTATCCAGGTTTAAATGATTTTTTTTTCAAAGCTTTAAACGCCATGTTTAGCAATATATTTAGATGATTTGATTTTTATACATGTAGTCTAAAGCTGAAAGTTAACTTCTCTTCAAGCTCGATGCTAAGTAGTTTCGTGTATAAAGTTATTCTTATGTTCGTAGTGAGATATTGCAATTGTCATAGTTAGAACAGTTAAGGAAATTGATGTTATTTTTGGAATTACAGTGTAAGTTTTCAGGCTGTGGTCTGATGTTCTTTTTAGTTGTGAATTTATAGGATGCTGGCAAATTAGGGACTGATTGTCATGAAGAGCTTCAGCTACTTTGGATTTTGTTTTTAATAATATGTGGAAATCGCTTGGTGTCACATAGGGATGCCAAGGAAATTAGCTGAGGTTTTGGCCAAGTAATATGGATTCAGTGATAAGCTCAATTGTGGTTTTTTTGAAAAAGTGTATGTTTGTAATTTAACATGACTTCTGCAACATTTTTAGATTAAAGGAAAGATTAGGATATTAACCATCTGAGGCGCAACTTGCAGCTTCACTGAGGATTTCATGAGTTGAATTGCAAATGAAACAGATTGAGTACAAATTGGCTTGAGAGAAGCTAGCCATGAACAATGTCCTTTTAGTAATGTCAGTTGCATAAAAATATGCCAGTGTGGGATCCGAAATCGGTGATCTAATTCAGGTGTGTGTTATCATTAATAATGGCAACTGATAGAAGCAATATATTGACTAGCATGTTAAATATTTGTATCATTGATTTATAGGTCTGGATATCTTTAGTTGTATACAACTCTATGTTTTATGTAAGGAGGTCTAATTGGACTACTCCGTAGTATAGAGAAATATGATTCATCAAGGGGTTCAAGATTTTGACCTATGTTTATTGGTGGATACGGAAGGTTAGAATGATACATCGATTTTTTAATGTTGTTACTTCACTTATGATGTTACATCAGTGTTTTTAGGTTATAGTTGTTGTATAGTAGGCTTTATCTAATGTGCCACTCACCTTATATGTCACTCACCAGTTGAGACATACATTCTATGCCATCTCACACAGCTCGATAGAGATCAATTGGCTAATAAAGAGCAAGTAGCAATCGGTGCTCAAGATGATGATACTGGTGATCTTTATATAATGAAATTAAAGTGACTTGGAAGTTACTACAATCTCATTGAAAAATGGGGAAAATCATAAGAAGTAAAGGACTTGAGGCCTGGAAGGAGATTAAATTAGCCTCTTATAATGGATGTCTACACTTTTCGGTTCCACATCAGCAGCTGCAGCCGCAGCCGCAGCACCAGCACCAGCAGTAACAACAACAACACATTCCACCTCCACAAACCATTACAAGTTGTACCCCCACCAGCACCAGTGGTGAATCATGTGAATCACAACTACTAGCCAATTAAAAAAGTGCTAACACTTTCTGATATGGATACTAATCACCCTTTCCTACCTTTGACATGTAAATCAGTTAAAGATCATATTCTTTCCCATTGGACACCTCAATAAAGAGAGCTTTTAAGAAACGAAGAAGAGGTAAACCTGAACTCCAGTCATGTTGATACAGATGAAATCTATGTAATGAAGCTGGGGTGGTGTCGTAATTATTATAATTTGATAGGTAAATGGGGTAAAATTGCGAGAAGAAAGGTACTTGGGGCTGGTAAAGAGATCAAGATCCGTTGAGCTAACGGGTCCTTAAACTTTTCTGTCCCTTATGAGCCAGTAATGGTTCAAACATCAATGCATGTTATGATGAGTCATCATCACGATGAGTGGCCAATTAGGAAGGTGCTAACGTTGTCTGATGTGGATATAAATCATCCATTCCTTACGCTACCTAGAAAATCTGATGTGGTGGTTCTACTGATTTACTTCCGGAAGAAAAAAAAAACAATACTTATATATAAGTGTATCTGCACTTTAAGATCACACATTATAAAAAAAGAAGAGCTACGCTTGATTTAATTGGTAAGCCCAAAATTTGGTATATGGTGATATATGTTTATTCGAACAAGTACAGTAAGAGTGTCAAAGTTTGTGTAAATTTTGGTTTCGCTTGTTTCCCACATTCCCATAGAACGTTGATTCCTTCCAGTTACCACATTGCTAGATACAAGATATAAAGGTTGGTTTAATTTATACTAATTCTTTGCAGCCTCATGTTGTTACAAGCTTTAATGAAGGGATGTAAAAGGGGGCCATTGGTACGCGGAGGAACAATGAATGCATATGCTCTCCGTCTCATGCCAGGTAAATTTATTGGTGCCTGCGTAACCGGTTTGTTACATTATCAGTACCTTTTTTCCCCGGCCGGTTGAACCTGTTCAGGGTTTCTCATTTATTTACTTTTATCTTTTTCATAAATATGCAGGAACGCCTTTAGAATATATGTATTTGGGGGACACCGACCAGGTTTGTGGGCATCATGGTACACTCTTTTGGTATGAAGGAAGGCAAACAATCTACTCTATAGGTACAGGTACCCCCAAACAACCATGAAATTGGAATAGTTTTTAACGCTTATCCACCATTCTTAAAGGAAAAAGAATTTGAAGTACCGTGTTATTTAGGAAAGAGTTGTATATAGTCAAATGAAGTAATGCAACACTTACTTGATTCATTCATCATATAGATTAACACAACCTATCATACAAAATCAAATATTTATAAGACAATGTTATATATACTTGCATGTTAGAGAGGAATAAAGTAAAATGATGTGCATTAGTTTATATATAAAGTACTTTCCACTATGAGGTTTCAAAATAGCATTGAACAAGATTGAGATTTTTCACCATGAGGAATCAAAAGTGCATGAGTTTGTGTCTTGATTTTGCAAATGTATTTGTATTTGTATGGTTATAGTTTTCTATTTAAAATAATTTAACCGTTTAACTTTGGTTATTTATAGGGCTGTTTAAATATGCGTTCTCAGTTCAAAACAAAATGATGCAATATGAATAATCAAAATTTAATAAACAACTGTAATGAAATGGAATACAGAGAAGTGCAATAAGAATAAACTAAAGGGTAGTATATTAGCTAATTTTAGAGGGTGTTCAGAATTTCTTATCGCACTACATATAAAGGTTGTTTGAGATTGTTTATTAGAATAACTTCTTTTAGAGTTCGTTAGGGAATATTTATGAAACAAGTTATATGGAGCAGTTCTATCCCATGGTCACATTCTCACTTCCTAAGAAGAACAAGAGTGGTTCGAAGGTTTTGTGTTGCAACAAAGATAGAAACTACACAAAGTGCACTAACAACTTAATTTACAACAAACTACTAAATTAGAGTATGTTTCTTTGTATGAATAGGTTTAGTTAATAAGGGGGTGTTTGGGATTGCTTATTTTTCCGCATGTTAAAAAAATAAGTACTTCGGGAATGATGTTTTAACGTACTTACTTTGTAAAAGATGTGAGAATACTCAAAAAAGTAATTATTTGTTGAAATTATTTAGCCAAAATCATTTAAAAAAGGTTTTAAGTTAATTATGTTTGTAAGAAAGTGAATTTGAAACAATTGAAATCAGTATATTTCGTTGAGTATAAGGCTAATTGGTTGGATAATTGAATTAATTCTTGAAAGGTCTTTTCTGAGTTAAATCCCTCTTTAGTTTGACAACTGACCTCCAATGGGGTAAGTTATAGATTTTTGAACTTTATAGTTATACAAGTTGGTGTACAAGTACTAATCATGTGCGAATTAGCAGTTATGTGGCACCTTTGGAGGGAGTCATGACAATGGATGAGAACACCATGCCTTGGGCGCCAATTCATGTACTATTTATTGTTTAATTTATATGTATATTTTTTTCAATTTTGGGTTTTATAAATACCCTTATGTTTTGTTAAAATGCCGCATTTTTTACAGCCAATGCCAATGATATGAGCAACTCATATCTACATTGCAAGGAACATTCACTATCTTCAACAATTCATGGAGATAAACCCGTTGTGGCCACCTGCATCTGCAACCGCAACTATGTTTGGGACCGCTAAACTGCTTGGAAACATTGCAGGAAAACCTTAACGAGCAATGAACGACAAAGTCCAAGCCACATAGCCAGAAAGGACACCAGGTATCTGCTGTTATATATGGTTTTATGTGGGCTATAACAAATTGTGTTAACACAGTAAACGTAATCTCATCTTTCAGTAGTTAGATAATGCGTTATGTCCTGGAAGAATGAACTAAAGATTAAGTTAAACACAAGATTAGTGCTTATAAGGGTTGTTTGGGATTGGTTATTAGATTAACTAACTTTCGGGGTTGTTTGGGATATATTTTTAAACTACTTTAAGGGGTTGTTTGGACTTGCTTATTCAAATAACAATTTTTACGGGCTGTTTGGTAGTTCTCATTAAAACTGCTGATAGGGGCTGTTTGGTATTACTTATTAAAACTCCTTATAAAGGGTTGTTTGATGTTAGTGTTTGGTTTTACTTATTAGTATAATAGGTGGAAATTCACACATTGTTCATTAAGGAGTTGAGATAGATGCATTAAGGAGTTGAGGTGGCAATTGATTTTCCAGTTTTTACACATCAATAATGGGCCAGGGACCTATAAATATGTTTTGGAGTAATGAGTTATTTGTAAGACAAAATGATTTTTAATTAGTAAAATTTTGTTCTAAAATCTCATACTATAAAAATTTCGTTGGAGTGTATCCACAAGGATACCATTATTCGTATCAAGTATACATGCTTATTCACATTGTGCCAAAAAAAATCAGTAATCTCGATAACCAAATTTGGGTGGCAATTTGGCTTATTTACTTATAAGTGGGTTACTCACGAATTGCAATTAAAACAACTTTCAGTTTTGTGGCTTATTTACTTATAAGTTGTTACTTATGAATACAAAAAATGGACAACATATTGATGGAGAACCTAACCTATTTTGAGGAGCGTGAATTTTGGGTTATAGTTATAAGTGGATATTCAGTTCAGTACAGTTTGGGGGTCAAATATTTTTAATGACTTTACGTTAACGCTTTTAAGTACTCTCACACAAAGAAAATAGTTATTCGCAAGTTTTAACATAGCATCTTAAGGTGGCGCTGAATCGGTTGAAGATGACGATGGACATGATGAACTCTTGTGCTTTTGTTTGTTGAACGGTTTTACAAGATGAGAAGATACAGTTACTATAATTTTGGGATTATAACATATAGAACTTTTAATAGGTGTTTGATTATAACAAACAAAACTTTTATTATCTCATATTCATGTTTAACATATACAACATTTATACCTATCAGATTCAGGTATTTTATATGTAACTAGAGTTTGGAAAGAGTAGATTCAATATTAATGTATCTTAATGTTTTATTATGTCTGTAGATTGAACCAAGAAGTTAGAAAGAACAACCAGACATTAACTGTGTTTTGGTTAGAATCAAAGGATATGCATGGCTTCATATTCTTGACAATCTCACTTGTGCCAAGCCTGGTAGCCACTGACTGGCTGAAGTGTTAGAAAAGGCATGTTTGGGTAAGTCAAATGTTCAATTATGTATATACTCCTGTCATTCTCCATGATTTTGAACTGAGTTACATTGTTTTAGCAGATTTATAGGTCACTATCAGCCACAATTTGCCCAACCAGAACTGTGGGAATTGGATTCACATCAACATTGCAATGTTGGAAGCCAAAGTTGTAACGTTTTTTGTGGAAAGCTCCAGGTTTCAATGGCCCAAAAAATGGATTCCGACTTTTGATTTCAATGGCATAGGTTAGGTTTAATTCGATATTTTCAATATGTTTTGTATTAATTAGGTCTTTTTACAGATGCTTTGTATATATTTGTTAATTTTGATTAATTATTATTAACCAGTTTAGTTAAAATACCAATAGTTTTGCTTTATATGCACAGGTTATTATACTTCTATAGCCTATAGGTGTATTCTCATCGGTCATTATTCATTTTCGGTGGTGCATGTAGGTATGTGATTTCTATTATCCTTTCTTTAGAGTCCATAACAGTTAGTTATGTTTCGTTGGGTGGCAGGGATGCAAAGGGATGCCATAAGATACATGTGAGCATACAAGACCATGACAATGAAAGAGTGGCACGAAAGTGATGAAAGAAACATACGCCAATTTTTTTCAATGTATATTTGAGTGTAAATAATGTATAAGACGATTAGTTATGAAGCTGCTATTTTCAACCTTCATTGATATACATGGTCGCATTTTGTACATGTAACAGTCGTCATTATTGAGATAAAAATGTTATGATATATTGTAATTGCAGACTATCTGATTTTTAGAAACTTATGACGGCTGATCAAAGGTGTTGGTTAGCATTTTTAAGTACCCAAACTAAACATTCCACTTCCCTTTTCTCTTGAAACCAATGTCAGTGAACAAACAAAATTGTTATCAATGAATTCCACTTTAGTTCATTTGAAATATTTAGATGTTTCTAAGCATATCAAAGACCTTTCACCAACAAGTAGATCCATATTACTCTCAGGACCTGCTGGTAAGTCGTTTATTCCCTACATTTAAAGTGTACAACTCTTTTTCGGTTGGAATTGATTTGCTATCTTTTATATTTACAGTTCTATCACAAAAAGCATGCAAAGGCTCTGTCACACGAGTTTTAAACCAAGCTGCTCATGTTAAACATCGTTGACTTTTCTGCATGGATGATTAACAAATAATAGGTGATAGTAGCATACTGACATTAGGCGTTGAACATGTGAAGTACCTGCAGCTCTAAGTTTTATAAAATTACAATTATCACTATACATATTTTTATAGTTGTTTCAAACCTATAAAACTTAGACCTGATGTGGCTTTAGGGATTCTTACTTTCACACCTTAAAATTTTCAATTTAGAACATGTTGTCAAATGTGAAATTAAGTCACATTATTACTTTATATTTTGGATAACTTGATTATGCTTTTGATATAGTCAATGGCGGATACTACCTGCCACAACAATACTAAATTTTTACGTGCTTATTTATATTACTAAATGCATCACTATCAATGTTGCGGATCACTTTCGAACTTTTTTCTCTCATATTCGATAAACATAATAATTGTTCAAAATCTCCCATTAAATAATAAAATCAAAATAATAATTAAGCACCCGTCCTTAAAAATGAAATTCCGTTAAGTAATACCATCAAAAGAAAAATTATAAGTCATGCCCGCCCATCGGGCGGGCTTAGAAATCTAGTATATATATATATATATATATATATATATATATATATATATATATATATACTAGACGAATACCCGTGCATAGCAACGGGATTTTATAACGACAGATCGTTTAGTGATAAAAGAAAGTTTATGGGTTATAAATGAAAAATAATAAAAGTTATGGGTGGCAAATCTTGCTCAATTTGTAATTTTTGGGCGATTTTTGACACTTTTTAAAAAGTTTGGGACGTTTTTTGCCCCCTTGCATTTATTTGATGGGCTCTTACAGGCAAAAGATAAAAACAGATATTATTAGATGGACTTTCGAATCACACAATTCAACTTTCAAGCAATTACTCTCTTTTTTTTTCCGACCAATTCACTTGTCACTGGTAACTATAAAACATTCCAACTATTTTAATTTTAATTTATCTCATTTTTTAACTATTTTGTGCATAATTATTTAATACTCTAATTAATTGATAGATATATTTAATTAGTTGCATTTTTATTCATTTAATACTCTATTTTTTTATGAAAAAATAATTAAATATAGATAAGACTTAGATGCTTGATCTTTTTTTACCAGATGAATTAAAGGGGTTTTTAGGACTGTTCCGAATGTTTTTAATAGTTGAATTATAATTTGCTCGTTTTAGCCTGTGCCCGTTTGACCCGATTTATAATTTGTCCATTTAGCCCATGCCCGTTTTAACCCGTGCCATTTTAGCCCGTGCCCGTGCTCGCCCGTTTTGCCACCTCTAATAAAAGTTTTAAGATTTAGGGATTAAATGTGTTGACTTATTGACTTATTGACTTTGTTGACTTATTGACTTTGATACTTAAGCTCATGTCAACATAATGTTTTGAAACCCGGTTGAACCGTTCCGATCGAAAAATGGGTCGATTTAAACCGAGTCATGCTTTTAATAACTGAACCCGTTGTGTCCAGTTTTCAAAACTATATGTTTTTCCCAGTTGAACCCGTTGGTCCGGTCCAGCTTTCAAAACTATATGCAACATCAACTTGTTAGCTTGTATAAAGTTTTGTGTGTTTTATTAATTTGTATAATGTGTATAATAACATATACTTTTCATTTTAGGGTGTTTTAAAAATAACATTAATTAGTGTGTTTAATTATTTTATATTTTATATTATGTTGTAGCTTGTTTAAATTGTATATTGTGAAAATTTATTGTACTTTTTTTATATTATGTTGCAGCTTGTTTTAAAAATAACATTAATTAGTGTGTTTAATTATTTTATATTTTATATTATGTTGTAGCTTGTTTAAATTGTATATTGTGAAAAAAACGGAAGAAAACGTAAAAAAAACGGGCGTAAACGTAAAAAAACGGACGAAAACTTAAAAAATGGACGAAAACGTAAAAAAACGTAAAAAACCGGGTGAAAACATAAAAAAACGGAAGTAAACGTAAAAAAAACGGACGAAAACGTAAAAAAAGGGACGAAAACGTAAAAAAACGTAAAAAATCGGGTGAATACGTAAAAAAACAGAAGTAAACGTAAAAAAACGGACGAAAACGAAAAAAACGGAAGAAAACGTAAAAAAGGTCTAACAGTGCAAATACAGTTAACGCAGAGGACTAACGGTGCAATGTGCTCTATCTCGTTAGGAGATAACGGTGAAAAAGGACTAACGGTGCAAATTCTAACGGAATGTACTTAACGGTAGTTAAAGCTAGGGACCAAAATTTGCCAAAAGGTTTGATTTAGGGACGATTTTTGCAATTTTAAACTATTAAGGACGAAATCTGCAATTTGAGCAAACCTTAGGGACGATTTTTGCAATTAACTCACTCAACCGCTTCTTATAATATATATTAATATCACATTAACTATCTTTTATCTTATTCGTATATTTTATTAAAATTTAAAACTTTATTAGAATCAATGTAAGCAAAGTACTCTGATATCAAAAATTCAACCTCAAAATTTTTTTTTTGAACGGAAAATTTTATTAAGATACTAGCAAGGAGCTAGCAATTACAACGAAACAATATAAGGGTTTTTGAGCCAATCGATCCAACTAAGCGAAACTTTACATCTAAACTGACACCAGTAAAAAGAACAAGAAACCAGATCTTCAAAAATCATCGCCTTTGAAGGATTCTTCGAACCAAAAATTCTCCTATTGTGAAAAGACCAAATATGCCACCACATGACATAGCAACTCCTTCAAGGATCTTTTTGTACTTAATTGAGAGACGAAGATTCACAAGCCAAACTAACCATTCTTCGTAAGAGGATACTTTCCATGTAACAAAAATCCCACCAACGAGAGATCTTACGAAAAATATCTCTAGCTATGTGGCAAGTAAAGAATAAATGGCTAGTTGATTCCACCGCATTATCACACATCGGAAACATAATAGAATCAATATCCATACCTCTACGAGAAATATTAATTCTAGGGGACACATGTCACTACAATATTAAATCCGCCCAAAGAAATTTGAGCGACCCTGTCTCCTGGGGCATTTGGACTTTTGGAGTAAAAAAATTTTTTTTTGGGGCATATAGGGTTGGCACATGATACTGTCAGGTCATTACTACTGACGACCATATATATCAAATCAAATAGTAGCCGGCTGGAAAATGTCTAGACTGAAACAAACAGTGTCATTATTTTGGCATGTTAAAGTTATGCTTCTCTTTGGTTAAATCTCTTGTTTGGTACTCCAAACACTGCACTGGATGTTGATTATGCTTGAACATGCACTTATGTATAAGTGCAAGCAAATCTGTTGTATCTAGTTTAACGGCACTTAAGTTTACAACTTTTTAAAATGCCATCACGTTAGGGCATCATAGTTTGATAGACACAGTTTAACCATCCTTGGTTGTAATATGCAGGAACTATCTGATGCTGATTTTCATACATTGATGATATTTATTAAATATTCATGTTGAAGAGATTGCTGATCTGATAATTTAACATCAAATGCATGATTTTTGCTTATATGATTTGATACATTTCACAAAAATAACCTTGAAAAGTCTCACCTGGCAGTCATGATTCCGAAAACATCCATACCTCCGAAATCCACCAATAATATCATTCCACCTCATTTCACCTCATTCATACTTTTTCCATACCTCCCAACCCCATTTTAGTGGCAACCATGCCTTTTTCATACCTCCCAACTTTTTTTTTTTATTTTTTTTATTTTTTTTATTAATTAAATTAAACAATTTAATTAAAACATAAATATTTCATTAATAACTAAAAGAAAATTACATAATACTTAAAAAAACCATAATTAAAAGAAAATTACATTATTCTTAAAAAAAATGAAATAACTAATCATCGAGATATGTTAAGTTTTGAGCATCTACGTGGTCCGTAAGATCATATAGGAGTCGGTAATGCATTTGTTCGTCGATTAACTTCGGTAATACACTATCGTCATAAACTGGCGCGACTGGCGGATCCATTATATGAACCGGTGATATTGCCATCCCATCGTCTTTTAAAATCATATTGTGAAATATGATACACGTATAAACGATTTGTCGAATCTTTTCAACCGACATTGCCCGGAGAGGACGAGCGAGAATCATCCATTTATTTTTAAGACGACCAAAAGCTCGCTCGATATCTTTTCTTGCAGACTCTTGTAGCTTTTTAAATCTCTTTTCATTCAATTCAACCGGATGCTTGTATGCTTTAACAAACGTTGACCATGTAGGATAGATTCCATCGGTAAGATAATAACCACGTTTGTAAAACCGTCCATTTACATGAAATGAACTGTTTGCCGCCGTTCCGTTTCGCTCCGTAAGATACAATGGGTATTGATGATCACCTCGCTTGTTCACGAAAACGAGTTACATACTCCCGACTTTTGGTAGAGCTTGTTGTGTCGTCAATTGCATCGTACGCGGCTAATAAGGTTTCTAGGGTGCTACCGGATGGCACTAGTTCGGACAATTCGCCGGGAAGACTCACTAATGATTCGGACGAAGAAGAAGACACTGTAAAAATATGTGAATTGTATTATTTGTGATAAAAATGTATGTGTATGTTGAATATATATAGGGGAATTTTTTTTTTGTTTGGCCAAATACACGCTCCTAAAAACAACCCCCAATGTCTATAAAATTAATTGTCAAACGGTCATATTGTTCCTAGAAACTCGCATGCTTCGGAGGCAATATATGCCGGTGAGAGGATGCCGCTAGCCATGCTGGTGGGGTGGCGGCGGTGTTCACCGCCGGCATGCCCTTGCCGGTGGGTGATGCCGCCCCCACTGCCACCCTTCTAAACGTTTGTTTATGGATTTATATTATAAGCAAATGAATTATTAATATAAACACTAAACCAGAATTCAACACAAAAGCCAAATACATTAACGGTGACTGGAAAACATGTAATTCACTTGATCATTCAAAATATTTTCCAAGCAATTTTTTTTCCATCAACGGACTTCATTAGTTCCATCGTTTGTTTTTGAAGCTGCCTAGCCATGTTGCAGTCTTTGACAATTTCATCCATTAATGACTTTAGGAGTTTACATGCTTCAAGCTTTTATGCATTATAGTAACAAAGATACAAAAAAATAATATCATAAACCAACATATAAAATAACTTTCGTTGAAAATTAGTAAATATAAATTACATCGATCAAAATTTTTATTTATTTTAAATAAGTGTTTGAAGATATTTATTTTTTCAAGAATACAATTTATCGCCTGACCTTGCAAAAAATCCATATTCGTGAATGAATCTTCATTCTCACAATTTGTGCTTTATCTTTTCCATTTGATTTATATATATATATATATATATATATATATATATATATATATATATCAAATCAGGGACCCACAGAAAACCAACCAATCAGCACTCTGCCACGTCAGCGAGTGGGTGAAATTTTGTAAACTTTATGTGTGTGTAGCACACCTCATATATATATATATATATATATATATATATATATATATATATATATATATATATATATATATATATATATATATATTTATATATATATATATATATATATATATATATAGGGTAAAGTTAAAATAAAAAGACGAATATCCATAAAAAGAATAAAAATAATTTTTTATTTTTAAGTTCTCGAAAAATTCCAAAAAAATTCCACAAGATCGGGTATGTTGGTGCAAAAAACTTATATATATATATATACACACACACACACACACACACACACACACACACATACGCGCGCGCGACTACTAAAATGTTTAATAGTTCTCAAATAAATTTTAAATCAAATATATATACCTGATGCAGACATATTGTTTTCAAAGGAATTAGAAATGAAGATCGAATAGGTTAGATGAGACTAAATATGCAATAGATTAAGGGGCGTACTAAATAAACACCAATTTTCCACTCTTCATGCCAAAAATGTTTTTTGCCTAACTTCAATAACCCCCATCTGTCCCTGCAACAACCATCAACAAACCCGTCACATAACCCCCACCTTGGAAAACCTACATTCATCACACAGCCCTGAAAAGGAGGTTAGGATAATACCCAGTCCTGCTGCCTACTGGTATTGTGCAATTGGCTAAGCGTCGTAAACAAGCAGATATTAGCGAAGGTGGCCAGGAGCATGTAATTTAGTAACAAGAGTAGTATATCAGGAAAGCTGTTGAGGATGTGGGTGAGGATGAGGATTTTTCACGTGGGCCATGGCTTAGCACGGTTGACTTTGTGAATGCTAATGGCGGGGTGGTGTATGGATGTTTAGGACTTTAGGTGATATCAAGAGGTTTATCAATAATGGTAAAGTTGATCAAGTTGTTGCAATAATCAAGTCGTGTACTCCAAATGCCGTTGGCGATCTTACAGTAACTCTCAAAGATCTCTCAGGTTCAATACCTGCTTGATGGGACGGGTTCGACTGTTGAGAAGATTCGGGTTGAATATGAATGGAAACCGCCTCGTTGTGATAAGTGTAAGGTATTTGGTCATACTCTTGATGATTGTCCTAAATTTGTCCCACCTACTACTCAACCTACCATGAGTGTTAATGATGGTTTCCAAACGGTCAATAAGAAGAAGAAGAGTAATAGTGGTGGTCAATCTGGTCCTAATAAATTAAGGAGGTTTCACAAAGCCTAGTGTGGGAAAGAAGGTGCAATATAGACCCAAAGCGCCTCCTCCTTAACCCAAGAAAGTGGATGTCAACAGGAAGATGAATGCTGATGTGCCTAGTACTAGTGGAACTAAGATTGCTACATCTAATCAGTTTAAAGCACTTAACATGGCTGATACTGATGATTTTGGTATTCCTACTAAGGAAGTGACTTTAGAGGTGACGTCTGGAAGTACTGAGGAAGCTACAAAGGATGGGTCTTTAAAGACTGCTACTACATCACAAGAACCTCTTGTGAGTGATCCGAAGGAAAAGGAACAGGTTGGGACTTCCAAGCCTAGTTCCTTTGCTTCTCCATCTATTTCTTCTACTAAGAGGGTTAACCCATTTTCTAAAGTGGGAGATATTGTTGTGTCTGATAGTGATGATGAGGAGGTTGTTAACACATTTGATGAGTTCGATAATCTACTTGGTGGGGATCACGAGCGTGAATATGACTATGATGGTTATGATTATGATGACTATGTGCAGCAGGTTTATGATCTTCCAGGGAATTTGGATGCTTTTAATGCCATGTACGGCACTAAGCTTCAAGGTCTTAGGAAGCAATTTCTTTTGTCATTGTTTTTGTTATCATTGAGTAGTGGTTTGTTTTTCTTTTGGAAAATAGGTAGTATCTTGTTATGTAAGCTTTTGCCTATGTAACGGGCTGAGACATGGGAATTATCCATATCCTTTGTACTTAAACGTTTTTTGGTGTAATGTATTTACCGGGTCTTTTGACCTTTTACCCAAAGAAAATCATTAACAGGGGGGCGGCTTATGGAAAGGCTGTCACTGTAGGAGCTGTTGTGATCGTTCATAACGTTTCAGTGTTTTCTCCTAATCGATCACATCATTCTCTTAACATTACAAAGAAAAACATAGTTAAGGTTTTCCCCAAGGATACACTTTATGGGAATGGTAGTGGGGTAGCTGGTGGGGGAATGTTAAACGAAGAAGAAATATTGGAATTGTTAGAAGAAGAACGGGCTGAACAAGAGTGTCGGAATGGTGGATATCTTTAAGCAACAAGAACATCAAATGAGATTAGACCAAGAAGCATTGACGAAAACAATTGCAGAAGAAGCAAGGGCTAAACAAGAGGAGGAGGAGAGACTTACGAAAGAACGTGAGGAGGCTTGGGAACTTGGGTTGTCTAGCTATGTATCTGATTCCTACTCACTGAAGATGCAAACCTATTGTTTATGTATCCAGTATAGTTTGAGTTTAGCTATTAAGTCAATGTGACAACTTAGTTAGTATAGCAGTACAGCAATTATGCCAAACACTGCTACATTTTCCATTCTAACTGCCTACTTAGAACCATAAAACTTTGTTTATGCTAAACCAATCAGGGGACTCAATCATGCCACTCAATATCAGCATATAACAGTCTATCAAAAAGATCACAAAATCCAACATAAGCAAAATAAAAATGACATCTAAATGAAGTATATTATATTAACATACCTTCAGTCTTCCTCCCACTCCCAAGCGGCCTTCCCCTCTTCCTTTTTTGTGTCATTTTACTCGGATTATCACTCCCCTCCCTCTTCCTCCCACTCCCAAGCGGCCTTCCCCTCTTCCTTTTTTGTGTCATTTTACTCGGATTATCACTCCCCTCCCTCTTCCTCCCACTCCCAATAGGCCTTCTCCTCTTCCTTTTTTGTGTCATTTTACTCGGATTATCACTCCCCTCCGTCTTCCTCCCACTCCCAACAGGCCTTCCCCTCTTCTTTTTTTGTGTCATTTTACTCGGATTATCACTCCCCTCCGTCTTCCTCCCACTCCCAACAGGCCTTCCCCTCTTCCTTTTTTGTGTCATTTTACTCGGATTATCACTCCCCTCCGTCTTCCTCCAACTCCCAACCGGCCTTCCCCTCTTCTTTTTTGGTGACATTGTACTCAGATTATCGGTTGGTACAGAAAAAGTTACTTTTTTCTGGGCCTTCTTCACCTCCCTCTTTTTTCTGATGATTCCCTATTTTCTTTTGTTTAGTTAAATATAGGATGTGGCTGTTGATTATCACTTTGAAATGAACTTAATGGGGTTTTTTTGGCAGTTAATGTTCTCATAAAAAGCCTACTCTAGGAATCTTGTTGCTTTAATGAAGTTTCCACCACTTTGCAAATATAGTCCTTGAAGTTATTTGATTTGTTACGAAACACGAAGACCTTTAGATGAACTTTTTGATAACTAGAGCATTCCTTTTCATTGCATCTCGAAATGAAACTCCTACAAGAAATTGGATATATCTGAAAACAGCGTAAGAATAAGATTAGCAAATAAACAGGTAGATTAATAAGAATATTCATATGTAAATAAAAAGGTGGATAGCTTTGATTAGCTACGATTGATCCATTAGCCCTAATGTTATCAAGTATTTCTATGGTTTTATGGGAGTATTGCATATCTGTATTATATGTAGGTACCGCCTTTTATATATATATAGCCATACATATACCTAACTAACAATACAAATGAATAGAAACTACGATTTGGAATGCTTAAAAGACTACAAATGACTGTACCGCATAGCAGTTTACTTGTTTTAAAGTAGCATGGCCATCGTTGTCCAATTGCCTCAAATTGGATACAACTATTCGATAATATCAGGTTCGTAACAACAAAAGCATTAACATACACATAGATTTTCAATAAGATTAATGGCACGCCATTGGCATTTTTTGGGCTTCAACAACATGCCATATTACACCATCTTTGGTGCCATTGCATAGCTATTCTAAGAATATATATATATATATATATATATATATATATATATATATATATATATATATATATATATATATATATTAACTACAATTTATTGTAGCTAATTGGCTACAATTTTAAGCTATAAAATGTGGGTCCCTGATTAATTGCTAGTGTAATTTTTGTGAAGGATTGTATTCCTGCAACAGTCATTAACACAAAACACACGTCATTTGTAAAAATACTAGAATAAATGGTCTTACATTCGTAATTAAAGTACTTGTCCTCGGCTTTCTTGGTTTTTATGTTTTTTTTGAACAACTTGATTCTTGTTTTTTCTATCCTTGAACGACTCCATTTCATTTTTTTGAACGACTCCATGACATTGACGATGTAATATGGTCAATTTGGAAATTTCAGAACTCATAAATTAAAGCACACACAATCAACTTATGACATTGTTTTGTTTGTTCTAATAAAGTTTAGTTACGTATATTATACATACGACGTGTGTTATTTATTAATGCTTTATCACGTATTATTTATTACAGTATTATTTATATTTATCACAAATCCTAATCTAATAATGACACTCGGCACTGTATGTTTCAGCCGATGCTTTTTCCAGGCGGCTACTATTCGATTGATGTTTGTCAGTGACAATGGTCTCATAGCCATCATTACCTGGTGTTTATAGTTTATGCTTATCGGGTTTGTAGTTGAATAATAATTTATTACGGTGTATTTATTTATCTATAGCAAAAGCAATATTTTAATAAATTACTGTAGCGCCAATCACAAAAACACTATACCAGAAACATTTTTTTTAGTAACATGGGAATAGTAACTCCATCATAAATGTAATATTAACTAGGTAGTTTTCTCGGCCGTGCCAACAAGGAAGTCGATATATGTTATGCGGGTAGATTGCGTGTAGTTTTATGTTGAATTCAAAGAGTATTAAACCTTTACTGTATCAGCACGTATGAAAACTGGAATCATTTTACATGAATAAAATATAGGGAAAATTGTCAAGAAATACATCAAACTTGCCACCTTTTGCTTTTGTATACCATGAACTTTTTTTTTCCTATTGTATACACGAACTTTCTTAATCTTCCTATTGTATACATGAATCTGACGTGGCATAGAGTTAATTACATAAATTTACATGAATCGTCCCTGTGGCTCAAAACTATTACACCATTCGTCCTTAAAACAATTACATAAAAGGTCCCTGTAGCTCAAGAGTTAAAATATTTGCATCGTTAGTCCGCATTGAGTTAAAATATTTGCATCGTTAGACCTCACTGCCACCCACCGCCACCACCACCACCACCGCCGCCCACCACCGCCACCCACCAACACCCACCGCCACCACCACCACCTCCACCCACCACCGCCACCACCACCACCACCCACCTCCACCTCCGCCACTCACCACCCACACCCACCACCTACCAACACCCACAGCCACCACCCACCACCGCCACCGCTACCACCACCCATCACCACCACCAACACCACCATCACCACCCACCACCACCCACCATCACCACCACCACCCATCGCTACCACCACCAACCCATCACCGCCACCACTACCCACCACCACCACCACCCACCTCCACCTCCGCCATCCACCACCCACACCCACCACCTACTGCCATCACCACCCACCGCCACCTACCAACACCCACCGCCACCACCCACCACCGCCACCACCACCCATCACCACCACCAACACCACCATCGCCACCCACCACCACCCACCATCACCACCACCACCCACCGCTACCACCACCAACCCACCACCGCCACCACTACCCACCACCACCACCACCCACCTCCACCTCAGCTACCTACCTCCTACACCCACCACCTACCGCCACCACCACCTACCAACACCCACCGCCACCACCCACCACCGTCTATGAATTAGTTACATGGCCGTCTATGAATTTTAATAAGTATAGTTATTTTATTTGTGTTATGTAATATTTGATACAAAATATATGAATTGATTGAGTTTTAAATGTATTTTCATTGGTAAAATTTTCATCAAATATTACATAACAAAATTGAAATAATTTAAGGTGAAAGTCGAAACAAAATGACTTTAAAAGTCAATAGTGGATGCGGTGGTGGGTGATGGGTGGTGGTGGTGGCGGTGGTGGGTGGTGGCGGTGGGTATTGGTAGGTGGCGGTAGGTGGTGGGTGTGGGTGGTGGGTGGCGGAGGTGGAGGTGGGTGGTGGTGGTGGTGGTAGGTGGTGGTGGCGGTGGTGGGTGGAGGTGGTGGGTGGTGGCAGTGGGTGTTGGTAGGTGGTGGGTGTGGGTGGTGGGTGGCGGAGGTGGAGGTGGGTGGTGGTGGTGGTGGTAGGTGGTGGTGGCGGTGGTGGGTGGAGGTGGTGGTGGTGGCGGTGGGTGTTGGTGGGTGGCGGTGGTGG
Source organism: Artemisia argyi (assembly GCA_030686995.1). NCBI lineage: Eukaryota > Viridiplantae > Streptophyta > Magnoliopsida > Asterales > Asteraceae > Artemisia > Artemisia argyi. Next base: position 225,263,380 of record CM060703.1, on the reverse strand, counting down.
GCGACGGTGGTGGTGGTGGGTGGCAGTGGTGGTGGCGGTGGGTGGCAGTGAGGACTAACGATGCAAATATTTTAACTCAATGCGGACTAACGATGCAAATATTTTAACTCTTGAGCTACAGGGACCTTTTATGTAATTGTTTTAAGGACGAATGGTGTAATTGTTTTGAGTCACAGGGACGATTCATGTAAATTTATGTAATTAACTCCATGCCACGTCAGATTCATGTATACAATAGGAAGATTAAGAAAGTTCGTGTATACAATAGGAAGATTAAGAAAGTTCGTGTATACAATAGGAAAAAAAAAGTTTATGGTATACAAAAGCAAAAGGTGACAAGTTTGATGTATTTCTAGACAATTTTCCCTAAAATATACACATTAATCTAAATTTTAGAACTTTGTATTTTAATAACAAAAATAAAAAATTAAAAATAAAAAAATATAAAAAATGACTACACGGAACAACAAAAATTGACAAGTTAGATGCATTATCAAATAATCAGCCCTTTCATAAAACAATTTGGCAGACCAAAGACACGTCACATTTAAGCTTGCTAAATTATTATCAGTTAAAACAAATATCTCGAAAAGAATATGCAAAAGGTCGAGCAAAACAAAGCATATAGAGATCAGACATCATTCATAGGGTATGGTAACTTGGTGTTTATTTTATAATTGGGTCTCTTAGATGGAAAATATTTTATCTATACTACTACTATATAATGCATTTGAGACAATTCTATAATTAGAAAGGCATAAAATTCGGATTTTTACTTGCTTATTATGGAAGGATTTCAAAATTAATTGGTTAGGAAGCAAGTTGGTTTGGAAGTTTGTAATAAAGCAGGTTGGTTGTTCAAATTAAAATTATTTGGCTTAACCCATCTCTACTTATAAAGCATAAAGACAACTAAATGTGTAATATAGTCGTAGTAACATGCAGAAAAAAAAAATAAAAAAAATAAAAAAAAAATAAAAAGGACAAAGGACAAAGGACAAAATAAAATTTAGAATCGCTGAAAAAAAATAGAAAAAAGAATCGTTTTCATGGGTTAATGGTATTATGATACCATGATTTTTTTAATATCATTGTAACACTCATACTTATGTTTTGAATTTTTTTAATATCGCCGTAATTTTTTAATATCGCAATGAAAAAAAAACAATGATATTAAGCTTAATATCGCGTCGGTTTTATATTATCAGCGTAACTATCATATAATCCTTTTATAATACCCTTAATATCACGGTAGCACTCATAATCACAAAACAAAAAGTGCTTCGAAAAATCTGCAAAAATAAAAAAGCAAAGAATACAACAATAGGAAAAAATTTAAAAAACTCGTCTTAGTGGTAAACGAGTGGGAGCACCCGCGCGTTGCTGTGACAAGAATATTAAATAGTAAATGCCGAACATTACGCTATGAAAACTTCTATACAGCCCATATGCGTCGCACACATTTTAAATCTATGAAAACTTCTATACCGCCCATGTGCATCGCACGGGCATTGTTGACTATCATAATAAATAGTTGTATAACTTAGCCGGATGTATTAATATTAGTTACTTCCAATAAAAAACGATCGAGTCAATACCAAATTAAATAGACAAAATATATTATGTAAAAAATACATCTTAAAAGATTACATGTCAATAGACTATTTTAAATACCTATCATGTTTACAAAATGTATGCTACCACGACAACTTATATATATATATATAATGACAAAAATACGTCTCGAATATAAAATTACGAAAATAAAAGACGGGTATTAAACTTTGAAAACTTCTATACAGCCCATTTGCATCGCACGGGCTTTCATGACTGAACATTTAGATCGAGCCCGTGTGCATCGCACACGTCTGAATGCCTAGTAATAATTAAAAATAGAGTACTAATTGTAATTTAATTTTAACAAATATACGTAGTAGTTTTTTTGAACCTTCTAGAATGTACATCTTATATTTGGCCTTTGGGAACGAATCCTTTTAGTTTTTGAATTTTGACTTTGCAAATTCATAATATTAATGGTTCATGAAATTTGGGACTTTTAAGGCAAGAAGTACTCGATGTCTATAAACACGTAATCGGGTCAAGCATACCAAAAACTACTTGCATGTTCTCATTGACCTAATTAGTCAGGAGTTGTGTCTAATTAGTCATTGACAAACAAGAGTCACGAAATGCGTACTCCTAGTCCAAGCAACACTCCGCAAACTGAGAGCACCGGAGGTAACTCATTTGTTGTAATTATATGACAGTTTTTATTACCACTTTTTGCTAGAAATGCCTCTGGGGCACAAGTTAGAAAAACACTTTGGAGGAATTATATATATATATATATATATATATATATATATATATATATATATATATATATATATATATATATATATATCTTTCTATCTATTCTGTATCCTATATATATTTTCCGTAGGATTTTAAAATAAGGATCTTCTTTATTCTCGTAAATCTCAAATAAGATCTTCGAGAGTCTTGATTGATCCATATAATTATATTTTTGCACGTATGTTCTAAAAACAACACATATGTTTAAAAAAAAAACATAGTTGTTCTAAAGAATTTGATAAGAAATTGGAAATACAAATTTTTCTTTGAAGGTGTGCATGTATGTTCTTATAAGGCGTGCAGCGACAATATTGCGGCCGTGTGTAAGGTTTTTCTGAAAAAAGAGGATGACTTCATGATGATATTGAAGAACATAGGTGGATACTTACGATTATTGATGATTTGCATGTATTTTAAAAGGCCTGCATGCATGTTTTTGGTACGTGGTTCCCGGTTCGGGTTAGATTTTATGTAGGGATGGTGCCGATAATATCATAATAACATTCAAAAAAAATAACTCAATAAAATCTTTAAAAAATAAAAAGAGAAAGAGGACAACAATTCATTAAGAATCGTTGAAAAAAAAAAAAAAAAATCATGGTTAAAAGGTATGGTGATATTATCGATTTTGTTAATATCACCTTAATTATAATGTTTTCATAACATCTAAGTTAATACTATCAGTTATTTTTCTTTTACATATAACTGTAACTGTTGTTAATATCGTAATAAAAAAACAGTGAAATGAAGTTTTTTACTAATATCCAAGTAACTTTTTAAGTAAAATGTTAATATCACGGTCGGACTCATAATAATAAAAATTCCAGAAAAGGGAGAATTTCATATCTCCCCCTAAAAGTTCTTCTAATTTCATACATACCCAACCCGATTTGCAAATATCAAATATACTTATATATCCATTTGAAAAACATCAATATCATATTTGCCCATTTTCAAAATATTTGAATAAAAACATGTTACTGTATACCCATTATACCCTCTCTTTAATGAATTGAAGGGAACTTTGAAAACATTAATGACTTCCTAAGGACTAAATTCGTTATACCCACCATGCCACAGGGACCAAAAATGTAAATTAAAGATAGTGAAAACCTGTTACACCCGGTAGCAACTTTGGGAGTAACCTAATTAAAGGAACACGTTTACATGAGTAACCTAATTAAACGAACCCGTTTACATGAGTAACCTCTTTGAACGAAAAAAAAAAAAAAAAAAAAAAAAAACTATAGTAACTTAAAGCAAATTTTTTGGAAACTTTTGTAACCTCTGTGGGGGAATGTCCCATTTACATCTGTGGATCTTTGTTCTTTTTGTGAAGTAATAAAAGTTCTATTTTCATTAAAAAAAAAAAAAAAAAAAAAAAAGTTTTTGAAGAGCACTATATAAAAGCTTACAGATGTTACACGAATTTATAAATACACTGACAGTGAATATCATGTAATATGTGTAATTGCATAACGTATGTTCAGAAATAGTCTTTATGACGAATTTATAAACTGTTACTACTACAACATAATAACTTTGTTGTTTGTTTATAAAGAGGCTCTGAATTTGTATCGCACATCTAAAGGCTAGGTTAGGTTGTAAAAAGAATTTTCTTATCTTTTCACTTAGGTGGTAGTACATTTGATGTCTCTCTTATTACATCAAAGGGTCGTTTAAAGTCACAGATGGTGACACTCATCTTGGTGGTGACTGGTGAGGATTTCGATAATCGCAAGGTAGAACACTTTGTTTCACAAGTTCAATAGAATGTATAATATGGATATCACCCATAATGGGAAAAATGCAAACGGATACTCCTCTGCAACTGCTTTCACATCCGTAAGTTGACTCTTGTTACTGATATCCTTATTCTACATCGTTTTGAACTGTGAAACAAATTTGGAGAATTTTTTAACAATGAATCTATCACCATGTAGAAACCAAAGGCAACAATGCAGCTTCATATGTGCCAAAAACTGTTGTCCAAGCATTGAACCATCACCTGATATTCGGTGGAATATTTAGGTTTCGTATCATGGTGATTAAAAACACCTGATAGATGGAGAGGCGGGTTTCAAATGAAGTTACACACTTTGAAAAACCCATTCCTCTTCCATACAACTTTCGGTAAAACATCTAGGTTTCTTATCAAATTTAAAACCATGACATATATAGCCTCCTGGATAGATCATGAATAACCGAGTGGAAGACAACTACATATAGGTGCATGATTAATCTAACGTAACGAAAATACAACAGATAAAACAGTTGTTGTAAAAAAGGTTTTCCGGAATGAACTAACTCTTTTTTAGAAATATACTTTATTGTGAAGAACAAGTTAATGAAAGTCTCTCAATTTATAAACCCAAAAGGAGTAAATGAAAAGTTAACTTTTGAATCTCGTGCAATTGAAATTATTTCCATAATAAATGTGTTAATTTGTTGTGAATTTTGGAAACTGATTTTAAATTTGATTTGATTTGAAATTTGGTTCAATTTTCCAAAAATATTCGAAACATTCATATTAATTGAAAAAATTAAGAAAAAAGAAATAAAAGAAAATATGTTCCACTTTTATACATAAGTGGGAGTGCACATGCGCGTTGCAGCGGGGGCATACGTACCAACTTTTATATTTATATATAATGTGTGTGTGTGTGTGTGTTTTCACATGACTATGTTGATACTGTAAATAAAAAATTTAAAATATGGTATCGAGTACCATATTCATGACATGATTATTCTAATGGGTTATCTGCAGCGTTGGAGCTAATATAACTTTTCTATTTGTATATCGTGAATGTTTAACAGTTTTAATAATTATTTTGTTTATATTTTGTTTATGGTTATGATGATAGGGCTGAGCAAAACCCGACCGACACCCGAAAACCATAATGATGATACAGGTTGCATGAGCTGTTAACACACAATAGATGGTAGACGATATAGGTTTAATAACATATTGTTAAATTGAACTAAGTATATAGGTTTAGTATAAAACTAGTAACCTAACTAAATATATTTATGATATATTGTGGTTGAATATGTTTTTATATCATTTGGGTGCTGAATAAAAAAACTATAGTTAATGTATTACGAAGTTAATACTTGGATATGTCACTTGGTCAGGTTAGAAAACAATTAATAGTGGGTCGTAATACAATTTTTAAACAATTAATAGTGGGTCTTAATGCAATGGGTTATGATTTAACGTTGATTTTCAGCAACTCAGCAGTCAAACTAAGTATTGATATGTTTTACTGGTATTCATAGAGTGAGAATCGTGTTTTGCTTTAAAAGCCACAGACGGTCCCTTATCAATGAGGGACCGCCGATCTTTTAGGGACCGTCGTCAGACTGATGTTCAGAAAGTTGGTTTTTGACGATTTTTGGTGTTTTGGTCATTATGAAAAATCTTTGGTTTTAAATCGTTTTAAAACATGACTCTTTGTATTTTAAGATACGAAAATGACTCAATACGCACGAGTAGGCTAACGAATGGGCATGGAGTTGAATTGAGACAGAAGAAGAGGAAATGACTCGATACGCTTTAATAAAGAGTGGATTTTGAGTTGAAATAGAAGAAAAGAGAGGAAATCATTAAATAAAGTTCAAGGACGAGACTTGCATCGAGGTGGCTAGAAGTCAATCATGTCATTCTTAATAAAAGTCATAGATGAGAGCCAGACAAAGGATAAAGAGAGAAGCTAGTGTGCATCGTCTATTGACGAAAGTTTGATATTAATAATGGTTATGGTAAGACCATTATTTTTCAAATAGTTTGCTTGAATCCAATGAAGCATAAAAGTTTAGACAAAACGTCTAAATAACACAAAGCATCTAGCATGTATTGGCATACAAAAATCAACTAGCATGCAAGCAAGTAATACCTAATCACATAGTCACATAATTATATAGCAAACACTCAAATAGCAAGCATGATAGTCAAGGTTGTAAGAAAACTTACCTTGGCCTCTAGCTATCCTTAATAACACATAACCAAAACATGTAATGTTGGTGATGCAAGACTAGGTGATACTCATTTGGCAATTCGACCTTATGATTAGTTGAGCACTTGGCTTGGTGAATCAACCATTTGATTAGATTCATACTTAAGCCGCGTATTGTCTTCTCCACTAGCTATCCACATTACACATTTTAACCGCACATTGTCTTCTTCATTATCATTACTTCAAAACTAGTAGATTGGTACACCAACTAGGTTGCTTAAGAAATCCTTGTCGATAACATTACCTACAATAAAGACATTCAAACTAGTAGTACATGATTCCACTTAAACAAAGTGTTTTTCTAATAACACGTTTTCATCATCTTTGGCTTGAACATTTCCTTGATGCAAGTTTAAACCATTTTACCAAATGTCATTTGCCATTTGACATAAAATTGTTTTTATCAAAATTAATTTTTGGCAAAGATTCATAAATCAAAATTTTTGCTTCAAATATTTTGCAAAAGTTTCTTATGAAAAATTTATTAGTGAAACTTCCTTTCATTAATTGTAAATCATCAAATGAAATGACATGCCAAAGATTACAATCTATTGATTTCACATAACTTTCAAATTCATTTTTCCAAATGAGAAAATTTTCATTTTCGAAAAATGGTGGCTCATTCAAATAACACCCTTCTAGATATCTTTTTGATTCCATAGATCAATTCAAGTTTTAAAGTAAATTAAACTCTAAAGATCTTGATAAACGAAGCTCTACCAATTTTAGAAACTAGATGGGGGGTTGAATAGTTTCACCGCTTCTTTTAACTTTCTAAAGCATTTCGCCGTTTTAGGTCTGGTTAATTTACATTTGCAAACTTGTTGAATTCTACTAGTTATGTGATATCAATTTAGCTACTAACATACACAAATAAAACAAGTAAAGTAAAGAGTAAGGAAAGAACACAACCAAGAGACGCGGCAATTTATAGTGGTTCGCCACGAAGCTCACTCTCCGTCCTACTCTACTCCCCGAGTACCACACTCGAGAGTTATCAATCACTATATCAACACACTCCTTCAGGCGGAGCAATCTTATTGACTCAAATTAGTATATAGTATAGTTTGAATTTCACTATCGATGAAATTTCTTTCCTTTTTCGTCAACAACAACCAAACAAGTGCTAAAAGTGACTTGAAGTGGCAAAACTTTTTGCCTTCAGTCGAGCGAACGTTTTGCCTTTAGTCGGGCATATGTTTTGCCTACAATCAAGAAATAAATGAAAGTCGCCTTAATTAAGTGGCACAAATTTTTAGCCTTCACTCGAGCAAAATTATTCAAAATTATAAGGGGTAGTGTAAACTTTATTTCAGTCGACCAAAAAAACAGAAAGTGGCACTAAGCCGCAAAAATATTTAGCCTTCGGTCGAGCAAATTTATTCAAAATTATTTGGAGCAATGTTTTCTAGAAATATTGTTTGTATGCTATCCAAAACTATGAAGTAATATGTTTGATAGGAATACGAGTTGGTAAAAACATAAATAAAGACGTTTATAAAAAGACTAACATTGCAAATGATAATTGGTAGAAAGGCGTATGTTGCAAACGACCATTGGTATAAAGGACTAACGTGGCAAACGTTGCAAACGATATTTGGTAAAGAGGACTAATGTTGCAAATGTCCGTTAGTATAAAGGACTAATGTAGCCACTTTACGATTAGAGTTAACTAACTGAACTAACGTTGTTATCAAAATTGACTGAAAGTGGAACGAAACTATACATTTTGGACTAAATCCAAAACTTATAAAATGGTCTAAAAATGAAATACTCACCAAACCAAAAGGCGAAAATCGGTGGGAACACCCCGATCGCATGCATCTTGTGATGGTAACCGGACCCGGTCCTAGACAATAGATCACATGTTTTCATTGACCTAATTAGTCAGGAATTGGGATTGAACCCATGCCATTTTCTCCAAGAGGCCCACTTTGACGGGTCAACTAAGCGTTTTCGGTGAGGGACTGATACCACTAAATGTATATGTTAAGCTATTTTTGCTTGTTATTCCGTATAATTATCTCGGTATTTTTGTTGAAGGATTTAAAATGTAAATTTCTTTAGGGGCTTGGGGAGGTCTCAAGTTTGAGTCCCATACTTGAAACTTTTTCCCTTTCAGGCGAAATAAGAGGAAGTACAGGCAGAGTTCAAGGTCAGCTACTGCCCAATTGGATGTCACTACTACCTGAACATGTATGTTACATAGGTATTTGTATTACAGTGTATGTAAGAAAACATACATGTTTTATATGAACATGCATGTTTTCTAATGCAAAATTGGAGTTCTCGCAGTTCCCGCACTTAACAGGGTTCTGAAAATAAAGCCTCCTTATATATATAGGGGGACTTTCTTACGAGAACCATTTTATCTGTGAGAACTGAGAGAACCACCAAAAACATGCATGCACGCCCTTTAAAATAAAATAAAAATACATGCAAATCATCAATAATCGTAAGCATCCACCTATGTTCTTCAATATCATTATGAACTCATCATCTTTTTTCACAAAAACCTTACCCACGGCCGCAATATTGTCGTTGCACGTCTTATAAGAACATACATGCACACCTTCAAAGAAAAATTTTGTATTTTCAATTTCTTATCAAATTCTTTAGAACAACTATATTTTTTTTTTAAAACATATGTGCAAAAATACAATTATTGAAGGCGTGCATGTATGTTTTTGGTGGTTCTCTTAGTTCTCGCAGTTAAAATGGTTCTCGTTTGAAAGTTACACTATATATATATATATATATATATATATATATATATATATATATATATATATATATATATATATATATAATGTATTTGGGACTATTCTATAATTAGAAAGGCTTAAAAATTCTGACTTTTACTTACTAACTATGGAAACAACCACCCCTAACAATCAACCCCAACAACTTATAACCACTTCAACAACCACCCCCCAACAATTTATAACCACCTCAACAACCACCCAACAACCACTTTCTAATATATATATATATGTCGGGACTTGGGAGGTCATCCCTGCTGAAACTGCAGGAATGTTACCTGCTGTTGTTGCTTATTAGCTAGGAGGAGGGACCTTCAATGCAAAATTAGAAAATGATGAAGGGTGTAAGTGTATAAAAATGTAACTTGCAAAATTTTTTTGGCCTTGCTACAGATATTTTAGATGCTGTACACTGCAGGGATAATTTCCCCATATGGAAAGGGGAAATCATCCCTGCTGATGAGATGTACTTTGCATTAGATATTGCAAAATTTTGCATTAATGGTGACCTAATGCATGAAGTACAGTTATTCACATACTCGTTAGGTAACCTTTTAGTTAGGTCCCTATGTCAATACATCATATTTGCATTGGAGATTGCAGAGATGATGCATTCATATTAGTTTGAAACTTATCAAGTGACTAACTTTTAATACACGATATCTCATTTATATTAACTCCCTTTTTGATGTCAAAGACCAGAAGCTACGTGAAATTTTCACTGGATCTCGGTTATTCTTAACAGCGATGGCTATTCATTTAAGTATTCGGGTATCACTACTAGACCTTCAACAAGGTGGAAATTCTCGTATAACTAATCAATCTTTCCTTTCAACCAACCGGGCTAGCTCAGTTGGCCACCAAGATTCCTTAGGGGCTTGGGGAGGTCTCAAGTTCGAGTCCCTCCCGAGACTTTTACCCGTTCAGGCGGAATAGAAGGAAGTACAGGCGAATTTAATTGGCTTCAAGGTAAAGATGCATGCTTAGATGTGACTGGTATCTCTCCATTTCCTGGTATTGGGGCGACTTCATGGGCTCCTGGCCGGGGTAGCCTTGTACAATGCCGTGGAGAAGAAAAATAGAAAGTATGCATCGAAATGTGAGGACAACGGATACAAGTTCATATCATTTGCTTTTTCTACGTTCGGGGAATTTGATACGGATGCTTTAGACACACTTTCACGTATTAACTATTAAGTCTATTGCAATTAGCCACTCAAATAATGCTAAGAGTGGTGTTTTTATTTTTCATAGGAGTGGGAGCATAGCTTATATCTAGACTCCCATCCAACTTCATGTAAATTTTTATAGTTCTAATAAAGTGATGGTAAATAATAATAATAATAAATAATAATAATAATAATAATAATAATAATAATAATAATAATAATAATAATAATAATAATAATAATAATAATAATAATAATAATAAAATCAATCTTTCCTTTCGAGAAATGTGCTATACAACAAATATTTGTATTTTTCTGACCTAATGGAAAGCCGTAACTAACATTGGAAGTTGTAAAAGATAATGGTTTTATTTTCAAGGATAATCATTGCGATAATATTTGTATCTTTCTTTCCCACGTAATTTTATTTAATAGTTTAAACAATTAAAAGTAGTTAGTAGAATATTACATATACGAATGTGTTAAAATGGTAAGAAGATATTTGAAATAAACTAAACAAATTATTTTCATTCACTTTCAGCCCTATGAAAGTTTTGGAAAAAATAATAAATAATAAATAAATTAAATAAATAAACCCCCAAATTTAAGCACTTTCATTTTACTAAATTCCTTTTAAAAAAAAGATTACTTTTTAGCTTTACTGTTCATTGCAATAAAATAGTGCACAAGTTTAGTGCAACAAACGGCGCCTGCTCCAGTGGCTTCAGTCTCCCCCGCAAACGCTTAGTTGACCGGTCAAGGAGTTCCTTGGTGAAAATGGTATATAGCCTAGTTTGCAGTAAAGACAAATTTATTTATTTATTTATTTTATTATTATTATTTTTTTTTATCAATTTCTTTCATGTGTTTCCTGTCCATACTTTCAGTTTTGTTGTTTTTTGATATAAATAAATTATTAAAATAAAAAAATAATTAAAAAGATGATGTATTCATATTACTTTGAATCTTATCAAGTGACTAACTTTTAATACACGATATCTCATTTATATTAACTCCTTTTTTGATGTCAAAGACCAGAAGCTACGTGAAAATTTTCACTGGATCTTGGTTATTCTTAACAGCGATGGCTATTCATTTAAGTCTTCGGGTAGCACGACTAGATCTTCAACAAGGTGGAAATTCTCGTATAACTAATCAATCTTTCCTTTCAACCAACTGGGCTAGTTCAGTTGGCCAGCAAGATTCCTTAAGGGCTTGGGGAGGGGAGGTTTGGCTATGGGAGGTCTCAAGTTCGAGTCCCACCCGAGACTTTTACCCGTTCAGGTGGAATAGAAGGAAGTACATGCGGATTTCATGGTCATCATACTGCCCAATTGGATACCACTACTACCTGAACCACTAACAACTAACAAGCCGTTATAATAATAATAATAATAATAATAATAATAATAATAATAATAATAATAATAATAATAATAATAATAATAATAATAATAATAATAAGGTTGGGATCATGGTGCGTAAAGAGGCTCCTATGGGGTTCCTTTCGGAGGATGGGATGGAGCTAGGACCTGCAGATTTGTTATTATTTAATTGGCTTCAAGGTAATGATGCATGCTTAGGTGTGACTGATATCTCTTCATTTGCGGGTATTGGGGCGACTTCATGGGCTCCTGGGGTAGCCTTGCCGTGGAGAAGAAAAAGAGAAAGTATGCATTGAAATGTGAGGACAACGGATACAAGTTCATACCACTTGCTTTTTCTACGTTCGGGGAATTTGATACGGATGCTTTAGACACACTTTCACGTATTATGTCTATTGCAATTAGCCACTCAAATAATGCTAAGAGTGGTGTTTTTATTTTTCATAGAATAAGCTTTTGTATTCAGAAAGGAGTGGGAGCATAGCTTGTATCTAGACTCCATCCAACCTCATGTAAATTTTTATAGTTCAAATAAAGTGATGGTTCATAATAATAATAATAAAATCAATCTTTCCTTTCGAGAAATGTGCTATACCACAAATATTTGTATTTTTCAGACCAATGGAAAGCCGTAACTAACATTGGAAGTTGTAAAAGATAATGGTTTTATTTTCAAGGATAATCTTGCAAAAATATTTGTATCTTTCTTGCTCAGGTAATTTTATTTAATAGTTTAAACAATTAAAAGTAATTAGTAGAATGTTACATTTACGAATGTGTTAAAATGGTAAGAAGATATAAGATATTTGAAATAAACTAGATAAATTATTTTCATTCACTTTCAGCCCTATGAAAGTTTTGGAAAAAATAATAAATAAATAAAATAAAATAAACACCCAAATTTAAGCACTTTCATTTTACTAAATTCCTTTTAAACACAAGATTATTTTTTAGCTTTATTGTTCATTGCAATAAAATAGTGCACAAGTTTAGTGCAACAAACGGCGCCTGCTCCGGTGGCTTCAGTCTCCCCCGCAAATGCTTAGTTGACCGGTCAAGGAGTTCCTTGGAGAAAATGGTATGTGTTGAATAGCCTAGTTTGCTGTACAAGACAATTTTTTTATGAGTTTCTGTCCTGTGTTTTCTGTCCATACTTTCAGTTTTGTTGTTTTTTGATATAAATAAATTATTAAAATAAAAAAAAAATAGTTAAAAAATCGTAAAAATCATAGGGGTGTCCATCATCTAATCAATCTCATGTAGCCATTTTGATAGTGATTATTAGTGGCAACTTCAATAACAATATATATATATATATATATATATATATATATATATATATATATATATATATATATATATATATACTAGCCTATAAACCCGTGATAAATCACGGGTAGCTTATAAACTATATAAAATATGTTGATCTTGAAACGAAAAGCGAAAATTTGCAAAGACTTGTAATTTTAAGGACTGCAATTTCAGAATTGTAAATGGATATTACAATTTAAAGACAAGAACACGTTTATGCATATATAGATTGTTTTTCCATATAACTTAACTCTTTACTTAACACAATATATATGCATACATGATACTCCAGTGAGACTAAAAAGATTATTTAAATGTCAAGAGATTAGAACATTATATATTAAATGTCAAATGTTAAATGATAAGAAATGTTTCATATGATGGTCATCAACTATAATTTATATAACATGGTCGTGAATTAACTACGTACATCAGCCATTGTATTTTTAACATTCATGCCAAGCAAAAGAGCACCAAAATTTGCATTCATTCGGTATCCTGTAACCTTGTGCATGTAAATGAAGCTGTAAACTTTAGAACATTTAGAATGTTCAACTTACCTGGAAATATAAACCAAAATAACATTAAATGGGAATATATAATAGTCAAATAACGTAAAAGGAGCATAAGAATGAAACAATTATATCCATTATGTTAGATAAAGGGGAAGACAGTATCGTAAACAGCGTAACATTTTACGTCACTATAAGTTTCGAGGTGGAAAACATATACTAACCTCATGAACACAAGCGACCATGTTAAACAAAATGTTAGTGACATCCCTTGCAAACAGATTCGTAAGTTTTTTTTTCTTGTTCTTACTTTACAAAAGTTGTGTGTTCATACTTTAGTTTTCTGATGACACAATTTCAAGCCATAGACCCATAGTAAACAATACCAACCTCCAATACAAACCATGTTTGATCTATCATCCCACGTAGATGCTCATTTTGCCACTTATGACTTGTTGGACCAAATTTTGAATGGAAACAATCATAATAGGCTTAATGCATTATATATCTTTCTCAAGCATGTGTTACTATAGATACTAACAATATACATTTTAAGACTAATGATGCTTAACATGATGGGATAACAAATGGTAGTTTTTAAGAGTCATACCTTTCAACAACAGCCAAATCACCCATGATGGTTTCGGTTCTGATAATTGTGGATCTGTGGCTCCAAGAAGTTTACGTCCATACTTAATCACTCCTTCTCCAACCAAAACCTGCATGAAAGAGATATAAGTTTCTGGTTCAGTTGTTCACCTGCATGATAAAAAAGGGATCCATAAACTATGCCTTACTGGTACATTTTTTACCCAATCTAAACACAAATTGTGCTAAATTATGTATAGTTTGTGGGGTTAACTTAGCTAACAGAAACTATGGTCGCTTTAAGATGCATAACAGACATTCGCGCCTACTTCATTTATAAACTCAACATTGACCTGAAGCTTGAATTCATGTATAGGATCTGCTCGGTACTTAATGTACATGCATTTACTTATTTATTATACCTTTGAAATTCATAACAAAACTTGAAGCACGGTATTTAAGTTCCCCTTCTCCATTCACAATATTGAAATGACAAATCAAAATCCAATATCACAATTGCAGTATTACTAATTTAACCAAATGCCCAATTAACTAATACATCAGTCAAATAACCAAGTATACCTAATGTGCTCCTTAATTCGGCCTAGAACATCTTTTTTGTCCGTTAATCTCAACCCATGTTTTCTCAAATACAGCTTACATTGTTCCACTTTCAGTTTCTCCACTTGATCACCTACCCATAAACGACGCAAAAAACAAATAAACAAAACCATTCAAAACATAACTATACATCTGTGTTTCTCGTTTTAACAATACTAAACATACATTCAATCATCTTCTGAACAACCTCATAACTTTTTTGGTCATTCACATCAAACTCAGGAATAGCAACCTCATCGTCCTCGTCTACTTCAACTGGAACGCTAAAAAAGCGGGAAAACACATATACTAAAAATTGAAATAAAATGTATAGATTTTGTAAGAGTATATTAAAAAGGGTATAAAAAGAATCACCGATACTTGGGTTTTTCTTGATGGAGAGAGTCGATAGCTTTGATTGAGTCTCTTCGAGCAAGTCAAAAGATGGATCATTTTCAGAATCATCTTAAGAAGAATCAAATGAATCTGCTTCTTAATCAATGAGTTCATGGAAGTATGAAGTTTATACATTACTTCTTTTAACACACATCTAGGCGAAAACAAAATACCGAAAATCCTGTATTTTGAAAGAATTATTTTAAAAATCAATTAGGTTGTTATAAAAATCAATTAGGCTACAATTGAGTAAAACCATAATCGATTTATGCACAAAACAAATTAAACCCCCAAAAAACCTCAATCGTTTATCAATCCGTTTGCCAATTAAACCCCCAAAAAACCTCAATCAATTATCTTGTGAATTATAACCTCAATCAAGTTGTGGAAGAAAAATAAAGACAAAAATATTGAATTGAATATAGAATAATAAGGACAAAAATAAAGATTGAATGATACCTTGTAGAGATTTGAGAGTAGGAAATAATGATTGAATTATAGAAGGTAAGCAGTTGCTTGATTTTCGGATGACATTGAAGGTGCCAGCGTTGAAAGTGCCAGTTATATGTTTGGGATAGAGTTGAATGTGAAACATAAAACGCTTGTTTCTTTTATCATGTAGATTGAATTGAATAATAATTATTATATAGAGTTATTATATAGAGTGAATTATATAGATTGAAAGTAAACAGTGAAAGTACCAACGTGTCTTTTGTGACCTAGCTTTTATTGCTAGCTTGGCATTAGTGAGGTGTCAAGTTTTTAAAAAAAGTTTTGTTTATTATATATGTAGATATATATATGGGGGAAGTCATTCCTGATGTAACTGCAGGGATGTTACCTGCTGTTGTGGCTTATAAGGAGGGACCTTCAATGCAAAATTAGAAAATGATGAAGGGTGTAAGTGTATAAAAATGTAACTAGCAAATTTTTTTTGGCCTTACGTACTGCAGATATTTAAGATGCTGTACACTGCTGGGATGATTTCCCCATATGGAAAGGGAAAATCATTCCTGTTGCTGTGATGTACTTTGCATTAGAGATTGCAAATTTTGCATTAATGATGAAATCATCCCAGTTGTTGTGATGTACTTTGCATTAGAGATTGCAAATTTTGCATTAATGGTGACCTAATGCATAAATGATTTGTACCGTTATTCACTTATGCATTAGGTCACCTTTTAGTTAGGTCCCTCTGTCTAGATGTGGAAGGGGTGTGTTAACACCTCTTCATGTGTTTTATTTTATTTTTTATTTTTACTTAACGATTTTATTATTGTTATTATCATTTTTCTTTATTTCAACTTTGTATTTCAATTCGTATTAAAAGTACATTTAAATAGAATAATTACATATTGTACGTATGTTAGATTATGAATGTAAAAAGAGAGAGCTATGAGTTCAAGTAAGAAGTGAAAGTTCAGTCCTTATAGTTTCCCTATTCTTTTTTGATGTCAAAGACCAAAAGCTACGCGAGAATTTTCATTGGATCTCGGTTGTTCTTAACAGCGATGGCTATTCATTTAAGTGTTCGGGTTGCAACCCTAGACCTTCAACAGGGTGGAAATTCTCGTATTCCTTATGTACACGTTCCTGCGGCTCGGATGAGTATTATTGTTTATCGCCACGGCTATAAACACGTTATTGTTCCTGTTAACAAAACATCCCCTTTTTCTTAGCTCTTTCGAAAACGGTATAGAAATGGGTTTCTTTTTCTACGTTGTTTACCTTAGTTACTGGGGGGTTTCGGTAGATTATGAGTGTAAAACATGATGAGATACTAATTTAGTTAATCATTTTGAAAAGTTCAATCTAAACACCGTCACATTTAATTTCTTTTTGTCAAATAAACATGAGTTTGAATGTTTGGTCTTAAATACTTCTAAATTTTAATTGACTATATTACAGTTTCTTTTTATGTTTAATAAAGTTGTTTATTTCTCGCGCGAATGCAATTGTTTATATTTAAAGTGTAAAACTGGTATTTCAACATATTCAAACCTTTTTACATAAACAAACAGGTTTATTTGATTCTGATTCTGATTCAGATTTCTCGACCACTTATTCAGATTAAGATGGAATCAGATTTAGACTTTTCAACCATATAACGAATCAGATTCAGACCCAGAGTCTCTTAATAAACAAACAGCACAAAAATTTTGTAAATTAAATGAAGGCATAACCGGTCTACAAAAGCAATACAAGTAAATTAATTGGAGCACGGTTTCCTAGGGCACTACATGTAATTTAGGTCATCTATAGTAGATTAAGTATTTTTTTTACACGATGACATGACTTGGCGTGTAAGGGTTTGGATGAGTTTGATCGTGGCCATACACCTGTAGCTGGTGTACATCAAGTATAATTTTACACGACCACCATGGGTATATTTGTAAAAGCTTCAAAAGTTGGGCTCTGCAAGACACACATGTGTGTATGGGTATATATACAAGTAATTTTCGGATTTTAGACTATTTATTTGTGCACAGCAATATTTATTCTTCAAACACATCTCTCTCTCTCTCTCGCCAAAAGTAGTAATCTTTAGTGTCAAATGGATCACAAGCTCAAAAGAAAATGGGAAAGTTCTAACCAAATTTATCATAAAGATTATGCGTGTAATGGTATTTCTTGGTGTCAAACAAACGTTATGTACAACTTTTCCAACAATGAGTTTGGAAATGCACAAGCTATTGGTGGACACATGAATGTTCACAGAAGATATGGAGCAAGCCTACTCTCATCATCACAGTATCTTCATCAAACCCCGATCCCGAACCCTAACACTAACCTTAACCCTAATTTCGCATCCCCACCATCATCGTTATTTTGCTTACCCCAAAACACCTTCCATGCTTCTCGTGTTCTTCTACCTTCACCATCTTCAACAACAAATGTTAATGGAGGTAATTATAGGTTTGATAAACATAATTTGTACGATGGTAGTCCTTTGTGTCAAAGAAACTGTATCTGCTGCTTTCTCAAGGAATTTACGTATGCAAAAGCTGCTCCTTGGCAGCTGAATACTGACAGAAGTCATAGAGCAAGACTAGGACTTCCTTCACCTTGTGATCAACCCCCAAGCCCGAACCTGAACCCTTTCACTAACCTCAACCCTAATGTGGCTTATTATATCAGTAATGATGGTCAAACCAGATATTGGAAAAAGAGACAGTGTCTTAGCAAGGTTGAACGGGATATTCCTAATGATGCAAAAGTTGAAGTTCAGTTGGACTTGGAACTTCGACTCGGACGATCTAAAGTCAAGACATGAACATTTTCAGAGTTGTGCAGCATCAACATATATATATATATATATATATATATATATATATATATATATATATATATATATATATATATATATATATATATATATATATATATATATATATATATATATATATATATATATATATAATTGGATAAGCTGCATGTAGATGTAAAATCTTGTCTGTTAACTGGGATGTTTGGATTGATAATCCTCTAGAAGCATGTATAGACTACTCGTACTAGTTAAGCCTTTTGTATCTAGCTCCTTGCTTGCTTCTTTCTCTTTTAATAATATCCGCAGTTAAAAAAAACTACTACATATTTGTCTATGTAGTTTAAGATACAAATGTTTGTTGACCATGTAAATTGATGAAGGAAACAAAATTAAATGTTAGCTTTCTAAATTATGCTGCAAATGAATCTTTTGAATGATTGAATCTTCACTTCCTGGCCTTATCACTTTCTTTAAAGTTTGTAATGCCACGTGATTATTTCAACTGAATTACTAGCTTACAACTTTTTCAGATTACCATGAGAAAGTATGTCTCTGTTGACGACTTGCTAATTGACCATGAAAAATTATGTTGCATACGAAAAATCTATTGTTGGTGATTTTTGTGTAATCAAATATTTTGTGTAATGGTGATTTACCAGAGACCAAATGGTGGGATAGCTCAGTTGGCCACCAAGGGTGATCTTGGGGAGGTTGGTACCACATGCGAGAGAGGTCTCGAGTTCGAGTCTCTCCGTGGGGGTTTTCCTTCAAGAAGGGAATCTGGGGGGTTCTGCCCCATAGAAGTATTCGAGGCTTGCAGAGACTACTTTCTGGGTAAGCACGGTGGATTGTGGAATCGAATACCTAGCTAACTTAGTAACTGTATTAACTCGCCGTTATAAAAAATATGGATTTTAAGTTAAGTTATATATACAAGCTTGGAGGTGCGGAGTGCACACTTGTATAGACATTAACGTGAATTCGGATACAATGAGTGGTAAAGTTTTTGACAGAAAATTCCTCTCACTATACTTACAAGATAGTTTCATTTTAGCTAATATTAGAATCTTAGCCAGAATAGTTTCATTTTTTTCAAGACTTTTGACTAATTAACTGAGCGACTTTGCGCTATTGACAGACTTCCGGCGTAGTAATGATTATTTTTGTTTGGTTGGAGTGCAATTAATTTAGAAAAACGTGTATATACTTACATATATACCGATGTAATCTTTGATTCCACCAAAACCAGTATTTGCAATTAATGTCTCTCTCTTTTTTCTTTTTCTTTTTTAACTTATTTGCAATTAATGTCAATTCAAAATAAATACTGTATCCAATTCCTGCAAACAGATATGCAATAGATCGACCAAAAATGAACGTCTTTGACGCTGTCATCTAAACTAATTACACAAAAACCTAGAAAACAGGTACACGTTGGGAAATTATTATCAGTTAAAACAAAATGTCGCACAAAGAATATGCATAAGGTCGAGCAAAGAGAGGATCCATAACGTGTTGTGTATGTAAACCCAAAATGTTTTTATTGTTTATCTTTTATATAAGAAATGAATTACATCATTTCGGAGTTTTTTTTTTACAAAACAATCTTAGTAGAAAAATACTTGGACCAATAGGAAAGCTCGATTTTGACACATAGACGAAATCGAGCAATATGATTGGCCAATAAAAAGTCAAAATTGAAATTAGAGAATTTGATTAAGGAAAAAAAACACATAAAAATGTAGGTGTCAAATTTATGAAAATAAAAGCTTAAAAAAAGATGAGGTAATTAATACTCCGTAAAACATTAGTGGTTGAATTTTAAATATATTATATGGAGTTAAGTGTAAAATTATAAATCTCCATGTTTTTTGATAACTTTAGATAATAAACAAATAACCCCTTACACTTTATACCACCTACACTTTATAATATGAACTTTGTTTACAATCACATGACTATTAGTATTGGTTTGAGACTTCCATCTATTAAACTTAAATTTTTTTATAAATGTAGGTTTTTATATAAAACTTTTATCATGTATTTAATACCGAATATATTGTCTTAAAATGTATTGAACTTTACATTTATTCATTTAGTATGACACGTGGAACTTTCTAAAGACTTGATACAAAATTATTACGATCCACTGCTTATGAATCTTCTATTTTCACCCTCGTATCTTCCTTTTTTTACACATTAGTTGTTTTTATTGATGTAAACAAATAGCATAACACGATTTGCATTTTGATGATACCATTACAAAATGTACATATTATTTGATTGTAACTTTTTTAAACTCGTGTTGTCCATTTGATGATCTCTCTATCAATTATTTGTTAGTCTGTTAAAGTTGTTATGTTTGGGTTCTTGTATAACTAATAGTTTTAGAAATAAGTTTTTTACTGAAAGGAATAGAAGGGGAGTGTTGATGACTCGTGACATATAGAGTATAAATTACCTTGCTGCCATTCTGTTAATCACCACCCATAAATTGAGTCTCTATTTTAATTTCTTAAACAAAAACAGATAGGGAAGCTTTTGGAAACACTATATTATATTGTTAGTTATATTGTGGACTATTATATCACGCCTCTATAATATGTAGAGCTATTGTAAGTTGAAAGTGTAGCAATAGCACCAACAAAGTTGACCATTATGAAACAGGTCGGGAAAGCTAAACTATCATTTACAAATATTTACATAAAAAATTATGCTTGATTCTTTTTAGACCATATCAGATCGAATGGACCTAATAAATCTAACGTATGCCTACAGTGTGGATGTTAAAATCTTGAAAATTGTAATATCAATATACAGTATATGAAAAATATTACTCGTAATTATACTTCCAAAAACTCACTAATAACACCTCTTGAAATTAAATTTTGCAACTTCAAGTAAAATGTAAGGCTTTATGTATTCTTTTGTAGAAGTACATGCATTTGGCGGAACATCTTTCGAGTTATTCCAACGTAACCATCATTTTGCAATGACAGGCTCTGTCGAAAAAAAAAAAAAAAAAAAAACAAAACAAACAAAACAAACACAATATATATATATATATATATATATATATATATATATAATAAAAAATAAATAATAATAATAATAATAATAATAATAATAATAATAATAATAATAATAATAATAATAATAATAATAATAATAATAAAAAAAAAAAAAAAAATCCAAGCCCTATTTGTTAGATATTGCAATATATGATTCTTGTTTTACACGTTTAGCATTATAATCATTTAAACTTATTTTGCTCAATGTTGAATGTCGTTTCACGTGCTCTGGTGCCTTTCCCAAATGCCTCTTCGTTAGGAAGAAGGATGTGACTGGTATAACCGTACAAAGATGTAGCTCCAGTCCCATAACCGACACATCACTATTCCAAGTTAAAACCTGCATTTTTTTTAGAAAGGCAGCACGATCATAGAACCAAAAAGATACAAAATACAAAAAGAGGCATCCTTCCCCAATTAAGTTAAAACCTGCATTTAACTCATCGTTTACTACCGGTCTATATAAAGTCTAAAATTAACGTAAGGAACATTAATACAACTCTTTTAAGCAACCTTATGTACAACCCTCTTGAACCAACTAATTAATTTTTTCTAAAAATAACATTGCATGTCCGATTGACACGTGTATTGCAACAAAAATTTTGAAAAAACTTTTGTAATTATGACATACATGCCATTAATTACGTAAACTTCCCTTTCTAATTTTTCTAAATTATAATATTCTCTATCATTTGTCTAAGTCAGTTAACTATAAACAACATATGAGGCAAATTATTTGAAAACGTCATTTAGTGGGCTTTATATTTGACTTTGGAGGAAACTATATGTCATTATTTGTTATGCATGTACTTTTCTAGATTTTGAAAGTCTATTAAAAGTTCTATAACTTTTTGCATTCAGGCCAACTTGATATTTTTGTATTTGATTGCCATGCTTTGCCTTTTGAATGAATGTGATGCTTCATATGCTTGATTCTATGATTTTGTGTATGGTATTTGCACCATGTTTAGATTGATTTTAGTGATGAAGTAAATTTGATTTATAACGATTTGATAGCGTGTTTGAACTTTGAAGTGGAGTAAACTATCATAGCAATTGTGCTTCTTAACAATCACGCACGAATAATTATACATTTCTATCTTTATATATTCATTCATATAATTAATTAATTAGTAATTGATTACTACAATCTTATAAACTTATAATGACTCAAGAAGGTTTTTCTTATTTAACATCCAAAACTAATTTCTAACCCATGTGGTTAGAATCAACGTTTCAAAACCCGTTTTTTTTTTTTGTTGATCTGGTTTAGTTGTCGGGTCACCGGTAGAACCGTCGAGTCGAACTGGCTCCACACATATTTTGTTTCATTCTTTTATATATATATATATATATATATATATATATATATATATATATATATATATATATATATATATATAATGTATTGCATGATCCCGTGATTTATCAAATTTTATTCCTGCACTTGATTAAACCGATGAAAATAATATAGACTACGCTTCGTTTTTAAGTTTAATATCAATAATAATATAAAAAAGATTTACAACAATAATTCATTTATGATTTCAAGTTATTATAATGAATATTAAAACTACATTAGTCGATGTTTCTAAGCTAATTTATAACTTTAATTTTACTATTTTACAAAATTAGCTAATGTTAGCCCTAACCACTCCAACTTAGAAAGGTTGAAGGGAAAAAATGGTTTTGTTAGATTTTTTTGACAAAAAATCATGATCCGGCCGAGTTTATCAAACCGAGTCAACTGGGGTAAAAAAACCGATGGTTCAATCCGGTTTTTAAACAAGCAAAAAATGGACTTCATTTATATATTGTAAACAACACTAATGTTTATCTCCATTACTTATTCTTATTTATTAGTCATTTATACTATTAGTATACAAGATTTTCTTAATATATGATTATTAAGAGCTTAAGGATAACTATGTGATAAGTGTTGAAAAAGGAACGACGCCCAAAAAATTATTAATTAAAAGTAAAATAGGTTGACAATAGAATAACTAACATGTAGGGCTGTAAACGAACTGAACGTTCAATGAACATCTTCGTTTATGTTCGTTTATTTATTAAATAAACGAACATGAACAATATTATACGTTCGTTTAGTTAAATAAACGAATATGAACAAAAGTCGCGTCCATTCATTTATGTTAGTGATGTCCGGATATGCGTTCGTCAACGTTCGTTTATGTTCATTTATTTATTTATATTTGTATATCATATCTGTTAATTGTATAATTTTAAAATTGGTTTTTTTAAACAAAACAACACTTATAAAATAATATATTATTTTATAATTTAATAAAGTGTATGTTTATTTGTTTATGTTCGTTTATCGTTCGTTTAGTGTTTTAATGAACGAAAATAAACGTACATGAACAACTCATTTTCTAAATAAACGAATATGAACAAGATAATTTGTTCGTTTAAGTATTTGTGTTCGTTTATTTGTCCGGTTAAAATTAAACGAACGAAGATGAATAAAGTTCCGTTCATATTCGTCCGGTTCATTTAGAGCCCTACTAATAGGGTGTTTATTTTTCTTTTATTGGGAAGGATTATAGGCCCAAAACTCATACTCTCTCACAATTGAGGGAAAAATAAATAAATAAATAATTGGTGGAGGGAAAAGACTCAAACCCTATGCCAGATTAACATTCACCACTAAGCTAAGAATGCATATTTTGTTTTATTTATGTTATTGTCAGGTATTTACTGTTCATGAAAATAAATAACATTATATATATATATATATATATATATATATATATATATATATATATATATATATATATATATATATATATATATATATATATATATATATATATATAATTATTAACTAGACGAGTACCCGTGCATAGCAACAGAATTTTATAACATTCACCACTAAGCTAAGAATGCATTTTTTGTTTTATTTATGTTATTGTTAGGTATTTACTGTTCATGAAAATAAATAACATTATATATATATATATATATATATATATATATATATATATATATATATATATATATATAATTATTAACTAGACGAGTACCCGTGCATAGCAACAGAATTTTATAACGGTTGATAATTTTAGTGATAAAAAAAGTTTATAGGTTATAAACAAAGATAATAAAAGTTTAAGGATTTGGGGATTAAACATAATGTTATGAAACCCGGTTCGACCCGAGTGGCTCAACCGGTTTGAACCATTCAAGTCGAAAAACATGTCAATAAAAATCGGGTCAACCCGACGGTTGGGTCAAAAACGGGTCAAGTTAAACTAAAATAGGAAGAACAACATCAGTTTCATATGTGTAAGTATCAATCCCCTAACAACAATATCTACTTTTTTTTTCACGTTCTCTTTTGGTTATAAGCGTATTTGTTTGATGACACATGTGTTTCAGTTTTACGAAGTTTCTTTTTCCAACGAATAATTTTATAACATACAATTTATTGTCTAATTTTTTGCATCTCTTTAAAATACCCGTGAATTTCACGGGTCTTTTAGCTAGTTTGTTAGATATTGCAATATATGATTCTTGTTTTACACGTTTAGCATTATAATCATTTAAACTTATTTTGCTCAATGTTGAATGTCGTTTCACGTGCTCTGGTGCCTTTCCCAAATGCCTCTCCATTAGGAAGAAGGATGTGACTGGTATAACCGTACAAAGATGTAGCTCCAGTCCCATAGCCGACACATCAGTATTCCAAGTTAAAACCTGCATTTTTTTTAGAAAGGCAGCACGATCATAGAACCAAAAAGATACAAAATACAAAAAGAGGTATCCTTCCCCAATTAAGTTAAAACCTGCATTTAACTCATCGTTTACTACCGGTCTATATAAAGTCAAAAATTAACGTAAGGAACATTAATAAAATATTAAAACCCCACCCTTTTACAAATGACCTCAAAATAGATGAATTATCATCTGAAAAAAACCATGAAAACAATCCAATCTCCATAACCCGATCAAACTTAGAACTTAATAAATATTCAATATTTAAATAAAGAATTAGATCAAATGTGATCAATAATTTTGACTTTAGAAATTCGAACCTTTTGTTTATAAATCCACAACTTACATCAACATTTAGTGTCTTATTCAATGCCCATTAGTTCTGGCTTCTCTAATATTATTAAAGTATCGAAATGATCAATAAAACACATTAATTAAAATCCAAAATTTAAAATTTACTCCAACAACAAATTAGGGTTTCAAATTAATCATCAAACATCAATTCACACTAGAAGGGTACCTGCACAATGTGCGGCGGCGGGTATTCAGTGACTATATTTGTGGAGAGCAAATATTTTTCATTTTAAACCTTTCCTTATTTAGCGTTGTCCTGAATACTTTAAAACGTAGTAGATATATGTTTTTTAAAAGCAGAACATTTAAATTATTACTATAGTGTAATGTGTGTTTAGAGGCTGAGATTAAACTTTGTTAGTTTGTGGGTTAGTTTTTAGGCTTTATGTATATGAAATATGCATTAAAAGGTAATTATAGTATAGACGTTTCTTTTTTTAAATCATATTGCAGAGTCTTTTTTTTTTTTTTTTTTTTTTTTTTTTTTGGTTTTTTGGGTTGTTATATCACATTGATTAAATGAGGTATTGCAAGTTAATGAAGTTTATAAATATTAGTGGCTCCTACAATTAATGAGATTAAAATTCATAATGTAATGTAACTCCTATTCATAAGTATGTGTTAGTTTGAAATCCTTCCAATTAAAGAAATGTTTTTTGTCTTAATTTTTTTAAGACTTCCTTTTTAGGAACTGCCTAAATGCATTATAATGTAGTTAAGATATATATGATGCACCAAATTCAGTTCAGCTTAATTTAAATTCAAAATCTTTAATTTAAAAAAGATGTGTTCTGAAATCTAACAATAGTCTCATTAAGCTCACATATACTTTAACTTATTAATGTCAAATCTTAACCTATAAATTATCAGCCTATCTAATGTTTCATAAAGTTTTTAAAAAATGCTTTTCCGGGTATCCGTATATAAACTTTAAATAATATTTACATGAGTCGTTGTTATAAGTATAATCGTGTATATTTGATCTCATGTTATACAAAAAGTGCGAGTTTAGTAGCACGAGCGTTGTCGTTGTTATAAGTTAAAGTATATACGTATATAAACTTTTATTTAGCAGACATAGATGTTATGGTCGATGTTGTTGTTTAACTTTTAACAATCGGTTATCATGTTGTACGAAATATGCGATTTTAGTAGCAGATAATGAGCTGATGAAGTTAAAATATACTCCGTAAAGTTTTTTAAAAATGTTTTCAGGATATCTATATATAAACTTTAAATAATAATTACATGAGTGGTTGATATTTATATTACCGTTAATAATAATTTAGCCGTATTTAATATTCAAATCCATGTACGCATAGATTAAACTTTTAATTGGATAACGTGAGTCCTTATTAAACGACATAGTAAAAAATATTTTAATAGATGAAAATTTAAAACTAATATTTATTTTAAAAATATTTAACTTATATTAAACCTAATTAGTATATTTATAAAATTTTGTAAGTTTAATGGATGGATCATGGAAGTCTCAACCCAATACTAATACTCATGTAATTGTAAACAAAGTTCATATTATAAAGTGTAGGGGGTATAAAGTGTAAAGGGTTATTTGTTCGAAAACTGGTTAGTGGTATACGTGGCATTTAATTATAATTAAAATAAAAGTATAACACACCAAAATTACCCCGCTCATATTTTCCCCCAATTCTTTCAAACCCTAACCCTAATTTCATCATATCAATCAAATGTTCTAATCCATCAATTAACACTTAATAAAATGCGTTTAACAGTAAATTTCCATCATATAACTGTTGTTAATAGTTGACTGATTGTAACTATTTGGATGGCTACATAGAGGAATGGTGCTATCGGGTATGTGTTTTGTGGTGCAGGATGGGAGTTATACTCATAGCTGTTAAGATCCCGATCTAGCTCTTAAGATCTTCCGATCTTACGATCTTGTTAAGAAAAAACGAGTCGATCCTTCGTAGGATCTTAAATAGCATAGGATCTTAAGTATGATCTCGATCTTAGCATAAGATCGTAAGATCTCGATCCGATTCGATTCTACTTCCCTTAATTTAACTAACTAATAAACTATAAATGAATGAATTTTGTTAAATTAAAACAATATAGCAAGTGTTAATTATTGTAAATTTCTAATAAGATCAAGATATATAGATTTTTTGATTAAAAGATTCAGCGTCCATAATTAGCAATGAGATATTTTTGTATTTTAGAGTATTACGCTTCACATTCTCATATTACTATAACTTCCGGAACTCTTTTTTCTTCTCTAATTTGTTATACAATCATCTTTAAATACGAATTATATTAGAAAAATAAGATTTTTAGACATTTAAGTAGGATCGTAGGATCTCGATCCGATCCTACGATCTCGATCTTGCAAAGAAAAAAACGGTCTCACGTGAGATCGCGATCTTGATAGCCTTGGTTATACTAATAGGTATTTAGTGGAAATCCTACGTGGCAGTGTTTTTGGTAAAAAAAAATTCAGGTTAGCCGGTCAAACAAGTTTCATGGGGTAGATTGGTACAAAAGTTGAAAGTTCGATACATTGAGTGAGACAAAAAAAGTACGCGTACTAGATTGGAACAATTCGAAAAGTATGTTGCTATTGTACGGCCAAATCCCTATTTATGTTGGTTAACGAGCGGAGGTACCCGCGCGTTGCTGCGGAAATGCCGTGCTATTTTTTTTTTTTTTTTTCACACCTTAGGGCTCAGGGACTAAATTGCAAAAGACTACTCTTGCTTCCACTGTGGCACTCTAAATGAATTTTGTTAATGGATTTTCCAAATCTTGTCAAAAATGTATCTTCATGAAAATTTTTAATAATCAAAATATCATTTTTTTTTTTGTCAAATATTAAAAAAAAAAAAAAAAAAAAAAAAAAAAAAAAACTGTTGCTACAATACGCCACAGTACATTGCTACAGTACCATAATATAAAATATATGTTACTGTAGACACTCACAAAAAAGTATTGTAGCAGAAGAACAGTGTAGTCCACGGGAAATGTAATATATGAGGATGTAAGCCGCGCGTTGCCGCGGGCATTACACAATATTACATTGTGAGAACTAAATTATTTTTTTTAAATTGTTGAAGATAACGGTCGTTAGCTACTTAACATCAAGTTAGTGATCAAGGATTGACTTTGTAATAGATGTATAATATGAAAGACCAATTATTTAAATTATGACAGGAGTAAATTTGCAACGAACCTCTGAGATGAAGGACCAATTTTGTACAGATTTTTTTTAATGTTAAAGATAATGGTCGTTAGTTAATAGTCGTTAAGTAACTAACGACCGTTAGTTACTATAGTAGATACTTAACGACCGTTAGTTACTATAGTAGATACTATTATTTTAAATATTTACTATTCACCACTCACAAAGTTACTATAGCAACAAATATTATTTTAAGTTTGGGGGATTCACGGGAAATGTAATATACTAGGTAGAGAGCCCGCGCGTTGCGGCGGGGCTTTTTGATAAAGGAACATATTATGCTGCTTTAAGCAAGTGTTGTATGGTCAAAATGGTGACAACAACATTTGATCATTGTAAGATTGCAATAGCAGTTTGCATACATAAAGTTTATGTGCATTTGTAGCACAAATGTTATACAAAAATTATGTTCACAGCCAAGCATGGGTGCACAGTTAATGTAGTTGTGCAGTTAAGAGTATAAATGTTGTACATCAAGCACAATCGCTGCCTGCATTGCCGTGGGGTGTTTGTATACGTTAGTCGCAATATGCGGTGGATGTTATAAATATATATTCCCTAGTGTTCAAACAACACAACGGCAAAAAAAACAACAAAGGAACAGTACATTACAAAGTATTGATCAAGTGTTACAAAGAACGACCCAGCCAGATCTTTGTGCACCCCTTTTTGCCTATAAGAAACAGGTCATTGTTAGCCGCCACGCTTTATGATAGATTCATATCAGAAAAAATGAAATAAATCTTCAAGTTTGAGTGGGTGCGCTAATTGCAACCAAAGAAGTTTCCATTTTATACTACATAAAAAAAAACTTTTACAGATCTTACATAGTTGCTTCTTAATTTCCCATTGCTAAATCAATGCAGCCCTTTTTAATAAACAATCCCAGCATGAACTTGTAAATCCTACTTATAAATTGCTTAAAGAAACCGGTACAAATAGCAATCCCAACTCCTAACTTGAAATGTTATCTCAAGAGGTTACCTCATTAGTCGCTAGCATTCCTTAGCCAATTGGTGGAACCCCTTTTTCATATCAAACTTCTTTGGCTGCAGACATCAGTTATGCTCCTTCATAGAATCCGCAGTTACAACCATCTATGCAGGGTCATATCCAATTTAAGCAGGGTCAGATCATCGACAATGCACGTGGTACCCGAAAACCGCCTCCAATTTAAGCAGGCTCAAATCAGCGACAATGGAAGCGGTACCCGAAAAATGCCATGGCTGCAACCATATGGTCACCCCGCCAAGCTATGGTTTTCCGCATATTTTTCTTATCAAGTACCCATGACCTGAACACGCAAAATACATTAGTTACTACGCTTTGCACAGACCGATAATATAAATTACTAAAAGTTTTCGACTGGAAAATGTTCAGCCACCTGGTGCCACCCCTGAAGCTCCCCAAGCGGTCCCTGAAAACGCATGCCAATTGGTCTATGTTTGAGAAAGACAGCCAAACTGAACATATAGGAACCCGTGACTTTGAGTCAGTAATCATACGCGATCTGTGTAAACAAAACAGTTGGTTATTGCAACGTGACCATTGTCAGATGACGATTATATTTAAACATAATGCTAGTAGAACCGTCAAGACGGGCATGTCCAGCAGTTGCAATGGGCCAACACCGTTTTGGATTAAAACATGTCATTTTGTAATGCCAACCCATGTTTGATCTGAAAACAATTTTACAGTTGCCTATTTAAAAAAAGGTTTTTAATGCCTTAAAAACAAAGCATGTAGGCGATTCTAATATATTAGGGGGATGTTTCTTCATTCGATTTCTATTGCCGCGTATGCTGCTATCATCTTTATAACGACCACTTTTACAGTTACAATGTTACATTTAGACTAATAAAGTCTGAATTAAATAAGTTGTGAGAGTCGCGACGACAGTACCTGTAGGTTGGGTATATAGGCCGCTTTCAGTGTCTATTATCCATCACCATGATCTGGCTGCAAGCTCTCGCTGGTGATAGGCTGCAAAATGTACACACACCACAATATTCAAAATGGATAGGTAAAACAATATTAGCATATATTATAAGTAAATCACCCAACAATAGCGCTATTTATGTCCAAGCGTGGAAATCAGGTTACTGAAACAGCTACGAAACGGAACTCCGTAAGAGCCAATCGCCTGAGCACTCACCATCCCTTCGTCGTTATTACCTGCGATGTTTGTTTCAGCGTATTGTTATACAATGAAGATAAAATTTTTATCTAAAAGCAACATAGTGCCTAGAAGTAAATGAAAATTTTGTGCACAGACATTTAGTTACTAAACAAATGGTAAACTTTTATACTTTGTAAACACCGATAAAAAAAACAACACCATTCTGGTGCTCTGAATATGCATTTTGACTGATATCCACATTACTCATATAATCAGAATTTCATTAGCTTTTTTACAAAACTTTTATATTGTATGTTACATCAACCAACCTCGCTTTTGGGGATCTCTTGCAAGAACGGCCATCAACCATTTTCCTCTGCTAACCTGCAAAACAAAAAAGAAAAGTTAGCCTCTCGTTTGATATTCCTGATGCACCAAGAACTTCAAGCCAACTTATTCTCCACCACCCATTTTGTCATCAGTAACTGTATCCGGAAAAGATGTAGCAATTCACCGGCCAAAAGAGCACCCACAATAGGTTAAATGGCTAAAGCTTTTCACTATACGAAAAACAGGCCAGGTATGGTGGTATCTTTTACAAATTCGGCCATTTTGACTAATCTTTATTACTAAAAGTAAAACCAACAGATGTCGATGAACCCAAAAACATTGACATATATGAATATGAGCAAATTCAAACATAAGATGCTTAACTTTAATCATAACAGATTGAACAATCAACCATTCTACCATAACAACCCATATTCATAAAAAAAATAAATAAATAAATAAATAAAATAAAAAAAAGAAAAAAAAAAAAAAAAAAGGAAAAAAACCCAATGTAACTCCAATAAGAATCATTCTAAAACAATCTATATACCTCTACATACTGCCGTAAAGTAAACCCAACAAAAGAAAAACCTGAATAAAACAATAAACATTACAAATAAAGCAAACCATACCTTATAACCAAAACCCTTAGCTGCAAACAGCAACGGAAAGGGAACCTGTAAAAAATCATCAACAAAAACGAAATTAACAAAACCCCTAAATTCTAAAAAAAACCCTAATTTCAAAATTAAAAAAAAAAATTGAAAGATCGAGGAAGAAAGGTTGAGATGATGATAACCCGTGATGTTTTAGAGATGAGAGTTGTAGAAGTTGATGTATAATCCGGTGATGGATAAGAGCTGATGATGTGTGTGGGAGAAGCTTCAAGAAAACACTGTTAGGTACTTAGGTGGGATAATATGTGTATTTTTTTTTTCCTGTTCCTCTCCACACATAAACACTGTAGTAACCGTTTTTGGTCGGGTCGGGTTGCAAAAGCATATGGGCTAAATATCCCTATGAATGTAATATTGATAAATATATAGATAATGTATAATATGTCTAGCCTTACATTTTTTTATGATAAAGTAGTAATAAATTTGATTTGGGTATTTTGAATATGGCTTAGGGATTTTGGATATGCACGGGAATGGGGGTGTTTGTTTCAGCTTATATAGCCGGCTTATTGGTTATTTCGTTTTGGACTTGTATTTCATAAGCTCACTTTTTATTGCTTATTATTTTGGAACTTTTCCGGCTTATATAAATATATAAGTTCATTATGTCATAATGAACTTATATAAGCCGGAAAGTTCCAAAATAAGCTATAAAAAGTGAGGTTATGAAACCAAATCCCAGAACGAAATAAGCCATAAGCCGGCTATATAAGCTGAAACAAACACCCCCATTCCCATGTTTATGTCTGGCGGAAATTGAACTTGAGCCATGTGACATTGCTCACATCTTAATGTTTGGGATTGCTTTTGGGGCCTTAAAGTGTGTTTGGGATTGCTTTTACATATTGGAAATATGCACTTCTGGAAATAGTGTTTAGAATCGCTTATTCTAGAAAAAGTTCAATTAGTAAATGAATAAACAAGAAACATCTTAAAGTAATGTTTAGACAGTTTCTCACGGGTAATGGTAGATTATACTTTTGGTACTTTTTTTTTTCTTTTTTTTTTTTTTTTTTTTTTTTTTGTATGATAACATAGTTATGTTTGTTTTTTTTGATAGAAAAGAAAAGATATCATTCCGTAAAAGACAAGATTACATCTTTAGACATCCATACACTTGCACAGCTCGGAACAGTACCGTCTAACGTAAACTCATGAGAGCAACTCAACGCTAAAGAAGCTATACTATGAGCTACCTTATTTCCTTCCCTTTTAACAAAAGACCAATTACAAACATTGAAAGCCATTGACTTGGATGTTTTGAAACATAGTTAGCTTGTGGTTATTGAGACGTTCCTTTCGTATGTGTAGTTTGTTTTTTTACCAAAGACCGTGAGAAGATACCACTAAATAAATCAGTCTTTATTGTATGTAACTAGGAGTTTAATTGTGTAGTTTGTTTTTGTACCAAAGACCGTGAGAGGATACCACTAAATAAATCAGTCTTTATTGTATGTAACGACTAGGAGTTTAATTGTGATGAATTTCCAGCGAGGACAAGCCATCTTGAGTAAATTCCTATAGGAGGAGACTTTAGCTTTTACCGATTTTACTTATGTTGTCCGTGATAGTCCAAATCTTGTAGTCTTAATTCCTGTCTTAAAAATAGTAAATAACTTTTTGAATTTAAATTAATTTAATATGTACGACAACCTTATCCTTTTGCGATATAAATATCACCGTTCCCGTTAAAAATAAACACACTATTTTAATGAAAAAACTTCTTCATTTAAATTTCGAATTCGTATCGTTATTTTTTAAAATGCCTTTTTGGTTGATTATTCATGACTAGCAGGCTACCCGCGCATTGCAGCGGTGGGTACCCTGAAATAAAATTTTTCAATGGAATTAATATAAATGTCACGGGATGTTCTACCAAAAAGCTGAGTCTTTACAGTAACAATATCGTAGTATCACATCAGATATATGATATTGTTACTGTTAATTCATTATTATCAGAATAAGTATGTGAAATTCAGTATAAGAAAATCTTCCTAATAAATTTATATTTCTGATATTGTTAAAGTTAATATCATAGTAACATTAACAGTAACATTATCTGATATTGTTACTATTAATATCAGATTAACATTTGAGTTTAGTAACAGTTAAATAATATGTTACTGTTAATATCATAGTTTTAGAATAAAATTTAGAATAAGATTTGAGTTTAGTAACAATAAGAATATCACTGTTAATATCATTCTAATAGTAACAACGAGCGGGGCACCCGCGCGTTGCTGCGTAAATGTTGTGTTTAATTTAAACTCGGAATAACGATCGTAAAAATGTTATGTTTAATGTTACTGACGGTGCGATCACATTATGAAAATTTAATATCATAATAACATATAACATCAGAATAACATTTAAGTTAACACTGCAGTATACTAAACATAGGGGCTATTTCTGTTTATTATTTGTACAGAAAAAGCCCCTGAAATTACTGTTCCGTATCAAATTTAATCTACGTTTGTTAGATAACGGTTGTTAAGGACTAACATCGCAATTGATCACTAACCTCAGGGGCTAAAATTGGCAAATGTGAAAATTGCGTGAGCACTGTTGCTACAGTGAACCTCACGGTTTTTAGAATATATATAATTTTGTAAATTCCTTTGTAACAGTACATATCACTATTCTTAAGCAAATGATTTTTAGTATATATAATAATATCACAACTTTTTTAACAATTCGTCAATATCAGAATAAATAATTGAAATGCAGAATAAGAAAACTTTCCTTAAAAATGTCTATTTTTGATAATGTAAATGTTAATATCATAATAACAATGCATAAGATTAACATATAACAATTCAAAAGTTAGAATCAAATTTAGAATAAGATTTAGTTTACTATAAGTAAGAATATCACAATAACTGAACAATATATGATATTGTTACTCTTAATATCATAGTAATACTTAACATTGTTGTATT
The DNA here is from genome assembly GCA_030686995.1 of Artemisia argyi. NCBI lineage: Eukaryota > Viridiplantae > Streptophyta > Magnoliopsida > Asterales > Asteraceae > Artemisia > Artemisia argyi. The sequence goes on along the minus strand of CM060703.1, from coordinate 225,228,573 downwards.
AGAAATGAATCACAAAGGATTCAATAGATGATAGAATTGAAGGATGCAAGATGACATCCTAGAGTACAATAACTTGAGAGCAAACACAAAAGTTGTTACCTCTCGCACATGAGACTGGTGCTAATTTGCTATTGAGTATTGATACACTCTGAAACTACAAACTAAAAATGAGCATTTTGAATTGAGGGTAGCTTGAAAGTGGAGAAGTATGGCTGAAACTATAGAGCTAATGTGAATACTTTGGAGTAGATATGACCACCCCAGTTGTAATGATGAACAAAATAAAGATGACCACCCCAGTTGTAATGATTCAACCTTTTGACTTATGTTTGTGATTATTCATCAAACTGATAGGCAATTTGAACATTATTGGTTAATTTGGAAGAATTGTAATTTATTTGTCTTTGATTTTAGAGATTAGTTCCAATATTGTAAAGTATTTGTCTTTGATTTTAGTGGTTATTTTAAGTACTAAAAAGAAACATGGTTTTTTCTTTACAGTAACATTTTCTACAAAAATTAGGGATGGCAACAGGGCTGGGCGGCCATCCCCATCCCAAAACGCCTTCCGATCCCCATCTGAGGATCTAATTGGGGCGTGATGGTTCCCCAAACCCGCCCCGTATTAAGTGTATCTTTATTTTCAGAATCCTGTTAAGTGCGGGAACTGCGAGAACTCGAATTTTGCATTAGAAAACTTGCATGTTCATATAAAACATGTATGTTTTCTTACATACACCTTAATACACATACCTGCGTAACATACATGTTCATATAAAACTATTTTGCATTGATATGTTGCACTTAACAAGGTTTTATTGAACATGTATGTTACACAGGTATGTGTATTAAAGTGTATGTAAGAAAACATACATGTTTTATATGAACATGCATGTTTTCTAATGCATAATTGGAGTTCTCGAAGTTTCCGCACTTAACAGGTTTCTGAAAATAAAGATACACTATATATATATATATATATATATATATATATATATATATATATATATATATATATATAGTGTATCTTTATTTTCAGAAACCTGTTAAGTGCGGAAACTTCGAGAACTCCAATTATGCATTAGAAAACATGCATGTTCATATAAAACATGTATGTTTTCTTACATACACCTTAATACATGTTTATATAAAAACCTGTTAAGCGCAATAGAGAACTCCAATTATGCATCAGAAAACATGCATGTTCATATAAAACATGTATGTGTTTTTGTAAGAAAACATACATGTTTTATATGAACATGCATGTTTTCTAATGCAAAATTGGAGTTCTTGCAGTTCCCGCACTTAACAGGGTTATGAAAATAAAGCCCCCTATATATATATATATATATATATATATATATATATATATATATATATATATATATATATATATATATATATATATATATATGAAATTTCAATTGGGCCATTAGTTATGCATATTGAAAGCATTTTTATAATAAAGTAGACAATCTTCTGTCCAAGTAGTGCATAAAAAACCGTACTAACCAAAAACATTTTATTGAGTCCAATATATTTGTGGGAAATGTCAAAACAAATGAGGTCGTCGATAATTAAATAACAAATCGTATATGTGTATCAGAAACACAACATGTTTATTAGACACGTAAGCAGTATTGTATCAGAAATTGTTATTGGTTATTTTAATAAAGGGAATCTACGGAGTATTATGTAGCACTCCGTAATATTTATACAAATATTAGTCGTTCAAAAAAATATTAGTCGTTCAAAAAAATAAAATGGAGTCGTTCAAACAAATATTAGTCGTTCAAAAAAATGAAATGGAGTCTTTCAAGGATAGAAAAAACAAGAATCAAGTTGTTCAAAAAAACATAAAAACCAAGAAAGCCGAGGACAACTACTTTAATTACGAATGTAAGACCATTTATTCTACAGTAGTATTTTTACAAATGACGTGTGTTTTGTTTTAATGACTGTTGCAGGAATATAATAATGACACTGTTTGTTTCAGTCTACACATTTTCCAGCCGGCTACTATTTGATTTGATATGGTCGTCAGTAGTAATGACCTAACAGTCATCTTTACCGGGGTTTATCACATTTGAGGTTTCCGTACGTGTAATTTACTATGACATTATATGCGTGTGTATATTTAGCATTTACGCATGCATAAATATACTGAAATAATGTTTTTTTTTTTTTGTTTACAAATTGTTAGTAATTAAAAACATCTGTTACTAGTAATACTTTTTTTTATACTTTTCATCAAGTATACGGTAAAAAAAAATAATAATAAAAAAAAACAAAAAAAAAACAAAAAACCATTGAAAAGTCAAATATGGACTTATATTTTGGGATGGAGGGAGTAAAGCTTTACATATACTTTGTCCATATTATATATTGAATTGGCACATATTTCTCATCCGCTTCAACTACACATATTCTTCTCGTATTTAAACACCCTCTTGGATCCATCCTAGAACCAAACTACTTTCTTTAATGCAAATAAAAACATTTGAGATAAGGAAAATATATTGTAAAACATGTAATCAAAAAATGGTTGCAAATGGTGTTAAGTCTGCTTTTGATTATATTTATCTTCACTAAAAGATACTTTTCCATTAATTCAGGTATATTTTTATTTTTTTGTAGTAGTAATTAACTTATCTACTCCGTAGTATTTTATGATTTGTTTCTAATGAAGGCGTGATCGGAGTAAAATTTGATCCAACAGACGTCGAGTATTGGAAAAGTATTCCCAACAAAACAGAACCAGAAGCAAATCCCATAATCTCCCAGAACCTTGTCTCCTCCACACTACACCAACACCTGCTCTAGCCACCCCATTGCTCCCTCAAATCTCCATGAGATATTTTACCTCCAACCTGGCAATCCATAACTCACTTTTGGCGCCAAAACCAATCAAAGGCTGAGATGATTCCATGGTTCACCAATGGCTGGGATTTACTTCAAAGAAGCAAAGAATAGTATCCAAGCCATTTTCTCTCACAGAACAAGCACAAGAGGAACAGGAACCCTAGTTTGCTCTTTATTAATAAGTCGATTGTAAGCCCTCAATGGCATATATATATTTTTTTTGGATTATGTACTGCTTTTAATTAGTTGTAATCTGCTTCCATTAAAGTATTTTAAGTTTTTAAGCTTTTAAGCTTCTAGCATTAGCCATGCAATTCCTTTTAAAGTTAATAGAAATATAAAGTTTTTAATTGAAATATGTTTGTGTTCCATGACGGTTAAAATTTTTCGTAAGCTCTGATATGCTCCTAGGTTTCATCTCATTGAATTTTATGTTTATTTCATACAAGTATTAGTTAAAATATCAGTTTCATAGATTAATTTCTTTATTTGCTTCATTAAGTTTTCATAACAGTTTTCATAAGGGTGTTTGGATCAGATGGTGAATCTGTACTGTTTATCGTGTGTTATAGAGGTAGAACTTAGCTCAGACAACGTGCATTAGAGTAATGAATTGTATTATAGCATAAAATACTTGGTCCATTATAGTGTATTATAGTGATAGTTTTCTTAGTGAAAATATGTTTATAACCTTGACTTGACATACCAGGAGGTTTACATTAAAGTAAGCATAGTAGTGGTTGGCATAGGTGGATACGTGAGCTTGTCTGGAGGTTAGTTAGGTCATAAGTATATAATAAAGCAAAAATTTAGCTCGGGAAATTCCTATTGGCATTTCTAATCCTAGTGTGCTCTAATGAGGGCCTAAGTTAAGTTAGTAATGCATTTCTAATCCTAGTGTGCTTAGTGAGGGCCTAAGTTAAGTTAGCAAGGCATTTCTAACCTAAGGGGAAGTTAGTGGGTTGTGACAATTAGAGTAATATTTTTTATTACGTAAATACTAACAAAGTACTACTACGTACATAGGTATAGATATATTTGTATATGTGTATATATTAATCGGGCGGGGCGGGCGAGGATTCCCTGCTCCCCTCCCCAAACCCGATTTAAATCTCCATTTAATCCCCAAACCCGCAACGTAACCCGATTAACATGCCCCGCCCCGCCCCAATTAGTTTGGGTTTTGGGTTTCCCCGTCGGGTGCAAACATACATTAATCGAAACACCCCTTTAAACATGGCCATAAACATTTAACACATGTTATGACATAACTTTTGACGAATGAATTACTTCTACAACCATAACATATACTTTAACACTTGACGACACACTTACAACCATTAAGACCAACGGGGGTACCACACTGACTTGAGCTCGGTATCTACCTAAGCTCTTACGTAAGGAAAAAGGTGAAGGTGATTTTATAGTAGCCTGGATTTACGTCCTTTTTCTCGAAGAGGACAATAAATTATTAAGAATCGCAGAAAAAAAATTCAAAAGCAAATCGTTTTCATGGTTAATGGTATGGTGATATTAGCGACCGATACAAAAGTCAAGATCAGGATCTTGATATCACATAAACTTTTAATATAAAATTTAATATCACAATAACATATTTTAATATCACAGAAAACTTTTTTTTTCTTCTCTTTTTTTCTTTTTTTAATAATATTGTCAATATAACCGTAAATTTTTACATGTAAAGAAGCTTAATATCACGGTTGGTTTTAGAATATCACCGTTTCATAAAAATCTGAATAAATAAATAAATGAAAGAAGTCTAAAGTTATCAAGAAACTTTTTAAGTAAAATGTTAATATCAAGGTAGGACTCATAATAATAAAAATTCCAAAAAACGGAGAATTTCATATCTCCCCCTAAAAAAAGTTCTTTTAATTTCATATATACCCAACCCGATTTGCAAATATCAAATATACCCATTTGAAAAACATCAATATCCCATTTTCAAAATATTTGAATTAAAACATGTTACTTTATGAAAACTAATGACCTATTATCAATTGTCAATGTTACTTTTAAAAGTAAACTTTAGTTCAAGCCGAATTACTTTAGAAAGGACCCGACTGTTCTATGTAATGATTACGGTAGACGAATACTCCCCCAGCATTTAAATGCGACTTCCCACTCTCCCAAGCATGAAATTATGGAAAGACCTAACTGTTCAATGCATTAAAAAAAAATGTCCTTTAGTGTTAATAAAGTAGTTATAAAACTGGCTAAATAAACAAAACATATATTGTTTGTTTAATCATTAGTTAATTATACAAACAGAAATTTTCTTTTTTCAAAAAATTTTATAAATGAGATATAAATTGCAAAACTTTCTTCCATAGAATATTAATTTATTAACACGTTTTCTATTAAAAAAAAAAAAAAAAAAAAAAAAAAAAAAAAAAAAAAAAAAAAAAGACCTTGCACAATGGTCAAGACAAATGTCGAGCAAAGTTATCGGTTTATGATATGGACTTCAACGCATCTTTTAAGGTGAAGATGTAGCATTTGATCACCAATGTTTATGATGAAGTTTCTTGGCAGTTCATTTACCAATGTTTTTGTCCTTCATTAATATCTATGTTTTATCTCATAGAATAGAGTCGGGGAAAAAAAAACAGCTGCTATAAAAAGGAGCCCAAGTTAGATAGTATGTAAAGCCAAACCTTAATGATATTATATTTCATACTGTATTATAATAGCACCGAACAGGCTAATATTTATTTTTAATATTATAACATGATTTTTGCAATATTTTATCCCAAATGGTCCGCAAGTTTGCCCTGCTTTAGTATATATATAGAATTATTAAGGGAAATGTTTCATTTCTATTCACTTTAGTAAATCCATGGTGGAGGACCCCGTTTCCAAGAGTTTATTCCACAAAAAGGTTAGATTGGCGGGAACACCCTGATCCGAATTTCAAGAGTCAATCGCATTTTCCAGAGTTAATGTTCGTGTGTACAGACTTGAACCCCATTTACACGAACTTGCCATCTGGAGCTCCTGCAATGGCCGGATTAAACGGTTGCCTGCCATGTAGATATATTGTACTTTTAAATGTATGCCAGCAAGACTGATACGCCTGGGCTCGAGCTTTCACAGCAGTCCCAAAAATCTTACTGAAGCAAACACTGCCTTCACAAGTACAGTTGCAGCAAACAGTGTAGCTCCTGAAACAAACAATTTCTTCACAAATACAGTTGGTATATGTATGTACCTCAATATTTATCATGTTTGGTAGAGTTCTTGAACACATAGGCGGATCAACCCAACCACGGACTGACGGAAGCCACAATTTGGACAACACCTAAAACGACGTCCCGGGTCCGTTTCAGTCCACTAATTAAGAATTTGAGTTGACGCTCCACAGAAGCTACTCCGTATTTAAATTTTTCTAAACGGCAAATTATCTTAAAAGATTCTAGCAACGAGCTAGAAAAAAGGATGCATGAAAGTTACAAAGGGTGTTGCAACTAGTCATTCCAACTTACAGCTAAAAGAGTTATAAATTCTGCCCAAATGTAAGAAAATAGACAAAATATTATCAAAAACGTCGCTTTTCCTCATAGTACAAGGGGTGTTGCAACACTACAAGTATGGTTGTGCACGGTCAGTTGTGTGTCTTTTACTCTTTGGCTAGGCAAGAGGCACGTTTGGTTTGTAAAGTAACTAGATGATCAACTTGCATTTGTTGGTTTCTTGTTATAAATGCTAGACAATGTGGTTGGTAATTGCTCAATCTAACATTGGAGAATGTGTCATTTGACTCTTTCTTCGAAACTAATTACACAGTGACGTTGACAACAAGTACATATAGGGCAATTTAGATCAGTTAAAACTAATGTCGCGGATAAGATATGCAAAAAGTCGGGCAAAAAGGATCCGCAATGAATTAGATATTTAAATTAAAAGCTAAAAGCTAAACCCTATGAGGTTAACTACTACTCCGCTCCGAACCGAACTAAATATTCGGTTATCGGTTTGGATATGCGTTTGGCAATGAAAACCGAAAATATAAATATATATTTTTTTATATATTTATAAATAAAAATAATCATTAAAAGTCTTTTTTAGTATAAATAAAACATTATTTTAGCTTGAAAAAAAATTGTTCTAAAAATATATATAATTAAATGAAAAAAAAAATTAAAATTACGTAATTCGGGTTATTCGGTTCGGTTTTTGGTTACAGGGGTTCGGTTATTCGGTTCGAACAAGCCGAACCGAATAAACCGAATGACCCGATAACCGAACCAATGAACACCCCTAGCTGCAACAGCAAAGTGTTTTTCACACCATCATTTTTCCCGCAACTTACTCAATTGTGGCGCCAACTATTCCCTCCAAACTATATTAAGTAGTATAAAACTTCATAAAATCATTAACATTATAAACTAAGTAATCCTTTTATTATTTGAAAGAACTAATCAAAAAAATTATGAGTGTTCCTGATTCTAAAATTTTATTTATATTTTCTTTTGGAAATATAAATAATCGGGTTATGCTTGACAAAACTATTAACTATGGTGAGCTAGTTGATATTGTGAAGAAAAAATACTCGATTAAAGATGATTTCTGTACAAGTTACAAAATCGGCAACACAGAGTACCAAGTAAGCGATGACGACGATCTGGAATGTTTTAAAATACCATCGGCAAGTCCCAAGGGAAAAGTGAACACATTGGTCATTACTGAAATGCGTACTCCTAGTCCAAGCAACACTCGGCAATCTGAAGTAACTCATTCGTCAAAGAAGCCTTCTGATTATGATCTAAACAGTCCAACATGTGACCATATGCATCATGCACCAAACGTAGAGGTTAATAGGGTTGTTAAGCATTCATGGCAAGCAAATACTCGGGACTATGATATTGATCATGTGCCAAAAACATTCACAATAGGTCGTGGGTGTGTACTTTCAAGTGGCGATAAATTTGATGATAAAGGAAAATGTATAGAGGCGATCGGAAGAAAAGCACTTGCAGAAGGTTTTGAGTTTAAAAGGAGAAATACTAATGCAATAAGGTTAGACGTGGTATGCGCAAAAGAGGGATGCAAATGGTCAATACTAGCATGTAAGCTTCCAGGAAGTGAGAAATTTGAACTTACAACTGTTAACGACGTTCACACTTGTCCTATGACGATTCTACATCCTAATCATCGTAATGCAACGGCAGTTATATTGAGTAGCCTACTTGTTGACAAGGTTGCAGATTACGCACGAGTCTATAAGCCGAAGGACATACAAAGGGATCTAAAACTAGAATTTAACCTAGACATCTCTTACAAAAAGCATGGAGAGGGAGACAGAAAGCATTTGACATGGTCATGGGAACTCCCGCGGCATCGTTTGCCCAATTGCCGTATTATTGTCATAATTTAAAATTGGCAAACGCCGGCACCGTAACACATATTGAGACCGACGCTCAAGGACGCTTCAAGCAGTTATATATAGGATTTGGTGTAGCGGTAAGTATCTAATTCACTTTTATTTACTTTATACCACTTTTTGAGTTTTATCATGTACCTAATAACTTTGTTAATCAAATAGATACAGGCTTTCTTAACCTCGATGCGGCCGTTGATAATAATTGATGGGGCCCATCTTAAGGGGACTTACAAAGGAACAAATTTACTTGCCGTTGGGATGGACGGCAACAATCAAATTGTTCCTATCGCGACTGGCGTGTGTCAAAGTGAGAGTATAGAGTCATGGTCGTCGTTTTTGACCAAATTGAAAGACTCCATAGGTGAAGTTAAAGGTTTGGCAATCATTTCCGACCGACACCAGGCTATCGTGAACGCATGTACAACTGTTTTTCCAAATGCATTTCACGGGTGTTGTTGTCGACATTTGATGATGAAAAGTGAAATAAGAAATAGAAAGCACAGGGCTGTGTATTGGAAGACATGCAAAGCGTACACCGTCCCTGATTTTGATAGATTGTTTGCTGTTCTTCAAGGGTTTAAACCGGGAGGTTTTCCAAAACTTGAAGACGCCGGTTTAGATAAGTGGTCCAGGGCACATTGCCCTGCTAATCGTTACAATTATATGACTTCAAACAGTGCATAATAAATTAACTCATTAACAAAAGGTATTCGTAAATTGCCGATAATCAAGTTAGTGGAGCATCAGAGAGCGACGTTACAAAAGTGGTTTACCGACCGTCGCGAAAAATACGCAGGTAATGGAATGTGTGTTAGCTGGAACTAAATATTGTTATGTAATAAAGTAACACGTTTTGTTTTGTAACACTGGCAGACGCAGGCACGGATGACCTTACGGAATGGGCCGCTATCAAAGTACAACGCCGAAAGTTAAAATGCGCAAAGTGGATTGTAAACGAACGTAAAAAGCGCAAACTTTACCATGTGGAAGACAAACAAAACGTCGAGATTGTCACGCTGAACGAGGGTCATTGTACCTGTCGGAAGTGGCAACTATCCGGATTACCTTGCGGCCATGTCATTGCTGTTTCTATCTCTTTAGGAATGGGTACATGCTTTCCATGGGCCAAAGACTCGTTTAAGAAAACTACGCTTAGGGATACATACCAAGAGTTGGTGTATCCTTTAAAAGCGACATCATCGTGGGAAACGCCGGAAGACATGCAAAAAGTGCTTCCACCATCAATGGAAAAGCGGAATTCGGGACGACCAAAAAACAGGGATCGTTTTCCGTCGCGTGGGGAGTCGCGAAAAAGGAAACCGTGTAGTACGTGTGGTAAAATGGGACACAAGAGCATGTCATGTAAAGGACCAACAAATATTCAACTTAAGCGACAACAAAATATCAAAAAGGTCAGTTTCATATTTTTATTCAACGTATAATTCCATTATAAATTTGATGTTTCTTATGGTTAAACAGTTTCGGGATTGACAGAAACTCTACTTCCAACACGAGTCAACCTCGCAACCATCTACGCCACATGCTCTAACCGATATACAGCCATAAGAGGGTTCGCAAAACCAATCTATCCATTTAGATGATTTGTAGATGGTGTTCCAGTGGCTTCTTTTGCGTCTTGGGTACCTTCTTTTGCATTGTGTTTGGAGTACCTTCTTTTGCATTGTGTTCGGGTCTTGATATTCAATGATTGCTTGGATAAATTCTTGAATCTTGTATAGTTCACTTTCCGAATACAATATATCGACCCTACTTGGTGCCTTGGGTTACACGAAATTCGTATTGAGATAAGACAAGAACACATTCAATGTCTTAATTAATAAGCATCTCATGGATAGGAATTACGTAGTATATTAGTATATTACTAGCACAAAAAATCCCTACCACTCAAAAATTTCCACACCAAAACGTGAGGTTCGCCTTTAGATCATTAGGCAAAAGCATTCACTTTTGATGCTTATGAGTGTACCGGTAGTATTTAGATTCTAGAACTTGAGTTTGTGATGCATCCCGAGACCGCAAGTGAGACTACATTCATGTAGTTAGGATATATAATGTTAGAAAAGCCCAGAAACACTAATAATGTTTCATCCTATATCCCTGACTCCTGGATGCGCTTGTAAAATATGAAAAACCGTAGCCCAACGATGACGTCAGGTCGTCAGCCATTTTGGCGACAACGTAAAACATAGAGAATATTGTATGTGTTGTTGTGATTATTCATGTTATATTGAAAGTCCAAAAATGGTGCCTATGTATATGTCTCTAGACAAAATGACTTTTCATGAAAAGTCGCACGCTTTCATGAGTGGTTGCACCTTTTGGTTTAAAGTAACCAACTTTCTAATAGATTTCTGCAACACTAGATATTGACAGTTTTTTCTGTCACTGTATCCAACAGTCACAATCTTTTAAATTGTTGCAACATCTTAGTAACGAAATGTTTGATGACACTAAAATCACCAACAATCCTCCCCCATTTTAGTGTAATCCTTGATTTCCAACATAATCAAAACAAATCAAACTCATGCATAAATGAAAATGTCTTTCGTTTGAATTTTCATCTTAGTTACTACACATTTCAAATATTCTAGAATCGGGGTGTCGTAACGATTGAACCCGTCAACTCATTTAAATACCTGAAGATAGTATACACACGAGTTTATGATCTCTTATGTTTATACTTGACGCTTTACAAGCCATGCGTCCTTATCCATTCATTTCATGAGTATATAGGAAGCCAAGTCCAAGCTTCTTGAGGCGGCAAAACTTCATACTCATATAGGTAGTTTCTTTTAATCATGCCCTGCGTTTGCACTTTTTCAAAAGAACTATTAAGAAGATTAACTTCAACCTAGGTAGGGATGAGCATTTCGTACCGAATACCGGAACCGTACCCGTACCGTACCAAAACGGTACCGATCCCGATATACGGTACGGTACCGGTACTACGAAATAAGGAGGAAAAAAATTCGGTACCACTAATTCGGTACGGTACCGGTACCAAATCGGGAAATTCCCAAAAAAAAACGGGAAAATCCCGATTTCCCGGTACCGGTACTGGTACCGATACCCGAATCCCGTTCGGTACGGTACCGGTACCCTAATTTATGCTCGGGAAAAATTCGGTACCACTAATTCGGTACGGTACCGGTACTGTGCTCATCCCTACCGGTACCGCGAAATCGGGATTTCCCCGTTTTTTTTTCTGGAATTTCCCGATTTGGTACCGGTACCGTACCGAATTAGTGGTACCAAATTTTTTTCCTCCTTATTTTGTAGTACCGGTACCGTACCGTATATCGGGATCGGTACCGTTTCGGTACGGTACCGGTACGGTTCCGGTTCGGTTCCGATATTCGGTACGAAATGCTCATCCCTACTTCAACCTCTTCATCTTGCAGGTCTGAACGAACACATAACTTGGGATAGTATAAAATGTGTTCTTTAACCATTATAATTCCTTAAAACAAAAACAACGAATTGTGATGCAATAGTTGAATACGTTGTACAACTTAACTTTTTCCATTGATCACAAGATACTACACTTATACCAAGTGTAAAATCCAACACTTAATTCTCCGTAATATTTTTTATCAATTATCCAACTTGCATCACTTTATCATTATAAAGATCTTGTTGCATTCTAAACCATAATCCGTGGTTTCTATTCAAGTATTTAAATACAAACAGGCAAACATATCATTTTGATATACTCAATAATATATACCCTACTGTTGGCAAATCGTCTAAATATCCAAGTCATAGTACTCATTAGACAAAATAAACACATTACGTTTTGGGTAAATAAAAATTTGCCTCCTTTAATAACAAACTGTTCAATTGTAGACATGTAAATTACATCATGCCCAATGATTAATATTTGTAACTTTGACAAGTTTTGTCTACAAAATCAATCGATACATGAAGGGACCAACTAATCATGTGAACTTTATGTACGCTGCATAAGGTTCTGCCATATTCTAAGTTTCTAACAGCCTAAACGAGCTCGGGCCCTTTGATCGGCTAGGCCTTAATGAGCCCACTAAATTATTAAGAATCGCAGAAAAAAAATTTCAAAAGCAAATCGTTTTCATGGTTAATGGTATGGTGATATTAGCGACTGATACAAGAGTCAACATCAGATCCTTGATCTTTGACAAAACGTCAAGATCAGATCTTGATATCACAAAAACTTTTAATAAAAAATTTAATATCACAATAATATATTTTAATATCACAGAAAACTTTTTTTTTTTCTTCTCTTTTTTTCTTTTTTTAATAATATTGTCAATATAACCGTAAATTTTTACATGTAAAGAAGCTTAATATCACGGTTGGTTTTACAAAATATCACCGTTTCATAAAAATCTGAATAAATAAAAAAATGAAAGAAGTCTGAAGGTTATCAGTCCCTCCCTCGAACCCGAAGTCGCATCCACAAACACCAATCAAAACAGCAAATGGGTTTTCACTTTTCAGTGTCTTTATCACTTCTCCTAGTGAACTTACGGTGATATTAAAAAAATTCAAAACATAAGTATTAGTGTTACAGTGATTTTAAAAGAATCATAGTTTCATAATACCTTTTAACCATTAAATCGATTCTTTTTACAATTTTTTCCGTCGATTTTACTAATCTTTTGTTCCATATCTTTTTATTATTATTATTTTTTTATTATTATTTTTTTTAATTTTATATGATATTAATGCGCACCATCCCTACTATGATATAAGCTGAAACACAAATAAGCTAATAAACCACATATAAGCTTAAACAAACATTTTCGTTATTAACCTTTAAAAAAAATTTCTACAATTGTTTTTGCCTCTAGATTTAAACTGCTCTGAAATAATAATGAAAATTCATAATAATACAAATTACATCCGAATAACACGAGAGTTTAAGATTCATCCTTAAAACAAGTATAACGTTATTACTATCTCTTAGGACATTGTGGATGTGGGTTGAATGTTCTAAGGTGATATGTTAGGGCGGTATTTGTCATGAAGTTATTGTTAATTGGTTATTGGTGAACTACTGAATGGAAAGCTGGGAAGCTGTGTGTTTATATTATCTCTGATATAAACTGCCATGATACAACTCAGATGCTACATAAGTACCAGACAATGTTAGATTTTAGTTTATGCATTATCTGAATTTTTCTGTATTGAATATTGGTTTGGGAATGTCCAATACCAAAACTCATTATTGCTTATTATAAGCTTGGTTTAATATATAGTTCACCTTTCACCCAAAAAAAAAAAAAAAAAAAAAAGTATAACGTTATTACATCAAAAAGGAATAACCGTTGTTGAAATTACAAATTACATCCGTTTCTGATTTTTAGGTTGATTCTACCATTTTTGTAAAAACCATTTGTTGTTGTTGTTGTTTTTTTTTTTTTTTTTTTTTTTTTTTTGTTTTTTTTATTCCTAACAATAATGTTTCAGTTTTGAAAAAATTAAATACTTTCTTTTTGTTAATTGGGTAATACTATGTCATCTTGACACACATGATTTTCAAATTTCAATACTGATAAATTAATCGTCGTAATTCAGTTTATGAAGTAACAGTTGGGCTGATGGTGAATGATCATGTTCTGGATTTATGTCCTTTTTCTCGAAGAGGACAATAAATTATTAAGAATCGCAGAAAAAAAATCAAAAGCAAATCGTTTTCATGGTTAATGGAATGGGGCAAAAGAAGAAATCCTTCAATTTGCAAATTATGTTGCTGAGAAAGCGGAATTTATAGTCTTAATGGAGAAAGAATGGAAGAAGGAAGTTGCTGGTCACAGTATGTTTCAATTGGGCAGTATGCTGACCTTGAACTCCCCGCCTGTGCTTCCTCCTATTCCGTCTGAAGGGTTAAAAGTCTCGGGTGGGACTCAAACTTGAGACCTTCCCTGATCCCCAAGCCCCCTAAGGAATCTTGGTGGCCAACTAAGCTAGCCCAGTTGCTTATACGGATTGACACATCTTAATGAGTAATAATAATGCTTTTTTCCATAAAGCTGTAGGGAGCTGAGGAACCAACAAAGAAATAGAATTGATGTTATTTGTGATGAAAATGGGCAGAGTTTTGAGTGGGATGATGTAGGTACTCAGTTTCTGGGTGAAGAGGATGCTGTGGAAAATATTGTTGATGCTGAAAATCTAGTCACAATAAAGATCTGTACTGAAGAAGCTAATTTTTAGAATATTAGTGTGTAATAGTTAGGATATAAGTTTAGGGGGCTAGTTGTAGTTTAGCTCAAACTTAAGGAGGTTAGTCATGTATTAGGAAGATCAATTGTAGAATCCTTGTTCACCAAGGATTAGGTTTCTCCCCCTTCATTCTCTATAAATAGGGATGAGGGGGTGAGGTTTTATTTGTACCTTCTTTTCTTGCTCTCGTTTAATAAACGTTTGAGTGTAAATATCTCGTGTGCGTGTTGGTGCCACTCGGCATTATGGGATCATAACCCTTTGCCGAGGTCTTGTTGGAGTAGTTCTTGATTAGTGGTTCCGCTCTAGAAACCGGTTTGTTGGATTTCTTCCAACACTAATATATATGATGATTAAAGATATGATGACTAAAGAAGTTACTGACAAGGAAATTAAGGATGCAATTTTTTTAATCCTGGTGATAATAAGGCACCTGATCCAGTGTTTTCTCAGCAATATTCTAGAAAGCTTGGAATTTAGTAGGTCAAGATGTTAGCAAAGCTATAAAAGTGTGTTTTAGACAGGAGTTCGTCACTAATATTTGAAACTTCGTCACTAAACCGGATGTGTCACGATTCATGCTCATCGCTAGTCGTCACATAAACTCCGTCACAATTAATTAGTGACGAAATTGAATATTGACCTTGTAGTGACTAGGAAAATCCGTCACTAAGTGGCAAAGAAAGGCGTCATTTTTTGAGTGAAACATATGTTAGAGTAGTCGCTATGTAAGTTGTCACTATCAATGAGGTTGAGTGACAAAAAAAGTTTTCACTGAAAAGAAATTACAAAAAATTATCAAATTTTGCTACAATTGTTTTTGCCTGTAGATTTAAACTGCCCTGAAATAATAATGAAAATTCATAAGATTCATCCTTAAAACAAGTATAACATTATTTGAGTAGATAAGTGGCAAAGAAAGGCATCATTTTGAGTGAAACATAAGTTAGTGTATTCACTATGTAAGTTGTCACTATCAAAGAGGTTAAGTGACCATAAAAGTTGTCACTGAAAAGAAATTTCAAAAAATTATCAAATTTTGCTACAATTGTTTTTGCCTGTAGATTTAAACTGCTCTGAAATAATAATGAAAATTCATAATAATACAAACTACATCCGAATAACGCGAGAGTTTATGATTCATCCTTAAAACAAGTATAACGTTATTACATCAAAAAGGAATAACCGTTGTAGAAATTATAAATTACATCCGTTTCTGATTTTTAGGTTGATTCTACCATTTTTGAAATAACCATTTTTTTTTATTATTATTTTTTATTTTTTTCTAACAATAATGTTTCAGTTTTGAAAAAATTAAATACTTTCTTTTTGTTAATTGGGTAATACTATGTCATCTTGATACACATGATTTTCAATAATGATAAACTAATCGTCGTAATTCAGTTTATGAAGTAACAGTGGGCTGATGGTGAATGATCATGTTCTGAGAACACACAAAGTATGTATTTGGACATCAATCACTCTTTTTTTCGATTACTCCTGCATGAACAACCTGTTAAAGACAGATTTGAAGGAGGAAGTACCAAGCCATGTATCATTCCAGAACTCAAAAGTGGAGCCATTATCAACTTTCCTTCTAAAAACATTCTCTAAGTTAGTGTTAACTTGAGACCAATAATAGTTGTCCAAGGGCTAACCCTCCTTGGTTCCCATAAATAGAGACGTAATTATTTGTTTCCAAACTAGTGAGTTTGAATCTGTGTGGAAACACCACCACCATTTCGTTAGCATGGCGAGGTTAGAGGTGCCAAGACCCCCACATTTCCGAGGTCCGGTAGGAGTACGTCATATACGCCAGTCCATTCCGGAGCCCCCCATACCTGAATCCAGCCAGAAGCTTGGAAACAACGAACATGCTGACCCGGTAAAAGTCCCCTAAATTAACTAGACACCTAAGCTATTAACTACTGGACAGCTGAAAATAAATAAATAAATAAATAACACTATAACAGTAATAAAAAAAATTGCTCAGACCCTAAATTAACTAGTCCCTCCCTCGAACCCAAAGTCACATCCACAAACACCAATCAAAACAGCAAATGGGCTTTTCAGTGTGTTTATCACTTCTTCTAGTATACTTACGGTGATATTAAAAAAATTCAAAACATAAGTATGAGTGTTACAGTGATATTAAAAAAATCATAGTATCATATACATACCTTTTAACCATTAAATCGATTCTTTTTCCAATTTTTGTTATCGATTTTAATAATTTTTTGTTCCGTGTCTTTTTATTATTTTTACAGATTTTTTTGATTTTTTTTGATTTTTTTTTTTTTTTTGAATTTTACTATGATATTAATCCGCACCATCCCTACTATGATATAAGCTGAAACACAAATAAGCTAATAAACCACATATAAGCTTAAACAAACATTTTTCGTCATTAAACTTTTAAAATTTTTGTGACCAAGAAGGTTCGTCACTTTTTATACCAAAAAATATCGTATAAGTATAGTGACGAGATTAATGACCACTTTTGAGCTTGGTGACTAGCTAACTGTTTACGAACGACCAAATATTAGTGTCCATGTATTATATGGTCACTATTTTGCCCAAATAGTGACAAAAAAAAAGTCGGCACTAAGTTTTGGTCACTATAGGCACTTTTTCTTGTAGTGTACGTAGAGTTACGTACATAGGTATAGATATATTGTTTATATGTGTACATATTAATCGGGTGGGGCGGGGCGGGCGAGGATTCCCTGCTCCCCGCCCCAAACCCGATTTAAATCTCCGTTTGATCCCCAAACCCGCAACGTAACCCGATTAACATGTTCCGCCCGCCCCAATTAGTTCGGGTTTTGGGTTTTCCCGTCGGGTACAAACATACATTAATCGAAACACCCCTTTAAACATGGCCATAAACATTTGACCCATGTTATGACATACCGTTTGACGACTCAATTACTTCTACGACCATAACATATACTTTAACACTTGACGACACACTTACAACCATTAAGACCAACGGGGGTACCACATTGACTTGAGCTCAGTATCTACCTAAGCTCTTACGAAAGGAAAAAGGTGAAGGTGATTTTATAGTAGTCTGGATTTATGTCCTTTTTCTCTAAAAACGTACATTCTCTAAGTTAGTGTTAACTTGAGACCAATAATTGTTGTCCAAGGGCTAGCCCTCCTTTTTTTTTTTGAACGGCGAATTTATATATATAAAAAACACTAGCAAGAAGCTAGACTACAACGATATAAGATAAGGGCTAGCCCTCCTTGGTTCCCATAAATAGAGACGTAATTATTTGTTTCCAAACTAGTGAGTTTGAATCTGTGTGGAAACACCACCACCATTTCGTTAGCATGGCGAGGTTAGAGGTGCCAAGACCCCCACATTTCCGAGGTCCGGTAGGAGTACGTCATATACGCCAGTCCATTCCGGAGCCCCCCATACCTGAATCCAGCCAGAAGCTTGGAAACAACGAACATGCTGACCCGGTAAAAGTCCCCTAAATTAACTAGACACCTAAGCTATTAACTACTGGATAGCTGAAAATAAATAAATAAATAACACTATAACAGTAATAAAAAAAATTGCTCAGACCCTAAATTAACTAGTCCCTCCCTCGAACCCGAAGTCACATCCACAAACACCAATCAAAACAGCAAATGGGCTTTTCAGTGTGTTTATCACTTCTTCTAGTATACTTACGGTGATATTAAAAAAATTCAAAACATAAGTATGAGTGTTACAGTGATATTAAAAAAATCATAGTATCATATACATACCTTTTAACCATTAAATTGATTCTTTTTCCAATTTTTGTCATCGATTTTAATAATTTTTTGTTCTGTATCTTTTTATTATTTTTACAGATTTTTTTGATTTTTTTTTTTTTTTTTTTTTGAATTTTACTATGATATTAATCTGCACCATCCCTACTATGATATAAGCTGAAACACAAATAAGCTAATAAACCACATATAAGCTTAAACAAACATTTTTCGTCATTAAACTTTTAAAAATTTTGTGACCAAGAATGTTCGTCACTTTTTATACCGAAAAATTTCGTATAAGTATAGTGACGAGATTAATGACCACTTTTGAGCTTGGTGACTAGCTAACTGTTTATGAATGACCAAGTATTAGTGTCCATGTATTATATGGTCACTATTTTGCCCAAATAGTGACCAAAAAAAAGTCGGCACTAAGTTTTGGTCACTATAGGCACTTTTTTTTGTAGTGTACGTAGAGTTACGTACATAGGTATAGATATATTGTTTATATGTGTACATATTAATTGGGTGGGGCGGGGCGGGCGAGGATTCCCTGCTTCCCGCCCCAAACCCGATTTAAATCTCCGTTTAATCCCCAAACCCGCAACGTAACCCGATTAACATGTTCCGCCCGCCCCAATTAGTTCGGGTTTTGGGTTTTCCCGTCGGGTACAAACATACATTAATCGAAACACCCCTTTAAACATGGCCATAAACATTTGACCCATGTTATGACATACCGTTTGACGACTCAATTACTTCTACGACCATAACATATACTTTAACACTTGACGACACACTTACAACCATTAAGACCAACGGGGGTACCACATTGACTTGAGCTCGGTATCTACCTAAGCTCTTACGAAAGGAAAAAGGTGAAGGTGATTTTATAGTAGTCTGGATTTATGTCCTTTTTCTCTAAAAACGTACATTCTCTAAGTTAGTGTTAACTTGAGACCAATAATTGTTGTCCAAGGGCTAGCCCTCCTTTTTTTTTGGAACGGCGAATTTATATATATAAAAAACACTAGCAAGAAGCTAGACTACAACGATATAAGATAAGGGCTAGCCCTCCTTGGTTCCCATAAATAGAGACGTAATTATTTGTTTCCAAACTAGTGAGTTTGAATCTGTGTGGAAACACCACCACCATTTCGTTAGCATGGCGAGGTTAGAAGTGCCAAGACCCCCACATTTCCGAGGTCCGGTAGGAGTACGTCATATACGCCAGTCCATTCTGGAGCCCCCCATACCTGAATCCAGCCAGAAGCTTGGAAAAAACGAATATGCTGACCCGGTAAAAGTCCCCTAAATTAACTAGACACCTAAGCTATTAACTACTGGACAGCTGAAAATAAATAAATAAATAAATAACACTATAACAGTAATAAAAAAATTGCTCAGACCCTAAATTAACTAGTCCCTCCCTCGAACCCGAAGTCACATCCACAAACACCAATCAAAACAGCAAATGGGCTTTTCAGTGTGTTTATCACTTCTTCTAGTATACTTACGGTGATATTAAAAAAATTCAAAACATAAGTATGAGTGTTACAGTGATATTAAAAAAATCATAGTATCATATACATACCTTTTAACCATTAAATCGATTCTTTTTCCAATTTTTGTCATCGATTTTAATAATTTTTTGTTCCATATCTTTTTATTATTTTTACAGATGAAAAAATAAACTCTTATCTATGATTAATATCCTGAAGAATCGAAGCTGAAAATATGTGGCGATTTTATGATGCAGATGAAGGGGTTTTTTTGTATGATATTGTGTCATATACTCTTAAATGTTGGTATGAATAAACTTTGAAAGCTTTCTAAAAAGTCTGGTACAAACACTTGGTAAGGATGGGCCGTATATCTTGAGGCTAGCCCGAATAATTTTATGAAGCGTACATGAGAAGTTTTGTTACAAAGTCTTATTTCCTTAATCAGTTTTTTTTTTTTTTTTTTTTTTTTTTTTTTTTTTTTTTTTTTTTGACGCTTGAATTTTAACACAACAAATAGACCAACAGTTTAATGAATGAGTAAACAATGAATGTAAAAATGATGTATCCTTAAGATAAATAGACGAGTACCCGTGCATAGCAACATGATTTTATAGCGACAGATAGTTTATTGATAAAAAAAAGTTTATAGGTTATAAATGAAAAATAATAAAAGTTTGAAGATTTAAGAATTAAACATAATGTTTTGAAACTTAGGTTATAAATGAAAAGGGTGTTTGGATCAGATGGTGAATCTGTACTGTTTATCGTGTGTTATAGAGGTAGAACTTAGCTAAGACAACATGCATTAGAGTAATGAATTGTATTATAGCATAAAATACTTGGTCCATTATAGTGTATTATAGTGATAGTTTTCTTAGTGAAAATATGTTTATAACCTTGACTTGACATACCAGGATGTTTACATTAAAGTAAACATAGTAGTGGTTGGCATAGGTGGATACGTGAGCTTGTCAGGAGGTTAGTTAGGTCATAACATAAGTATATAATAAAGCAAAAATTTAGCTCGGGAAAAAAAACCGTACTAACCAAAAACATTTTATTGAGTCCGATATATTCGTGGGAAATGTCAAAACAAATGAGGTCGTCGATAATTAAATAACAAATCGTATATGTTTATCAGAAACACAACATGTTTATTAGACACGTAAGCGTTATTGTATCACAAATTGTTATGGTTATTTTAATAAAGGGAATATACGGAGTATTACGTAGTACTCCGTAACATTTATACAAATGACGTGTGTTTTGTGTTAATGACTGTTGCAGGAATATAATAATGACACTGTTCGTTTCAGTCAACACATTTTCCAGTCATCATTACAGGGGTGTTGGTTCTCTTAATACTTACTATCACATTTGAGGTTTTCCATACGTGTAATTTATGACATTATGCGTGTGTATATTTAACATTTACGCATGCATAAATATGCTGGAATAATGTTTTTTTATTTTGTTTACAAATTGTTAATAAAATACATCTGTTACTACTAATACTTTACTTCGTTTATACAAGTATACGTTAAAAAAAAAAAAAAAAAAAAAAAAAAAAAAAAAAAAAAAAAAAAACATTGAATAGTCAAATATGGACTTATATTTTGGGAGGGACTAATATCACGGTTGGTTTTACAATATCACCGTTTCGACCCTAATTTTACCAAAGTCTAAAGTTTGGTCAAATTGCATGTTTCGACCCTAATTTTACCAAAGTGCAAGAATCGTCCCTGTGGGGAAACCTTTGTTGCAAGTATCGTCGTTTTTGGGGAAGCTTTTGGTGCAAGTATCGTCCCTACCTGTAGGGACGATCCTTGCACTTTCGTAACATTAGGGACGAAACATGCAATGTTTACAAAACTATAGGGATGATTTATGCAATTTACTATTTTTTTTTTTGACATACAATCATACATGCAGTTAAATTACAATGTGGTTGGAAGAGCGTTACATGCGTTTGCGAACCATTCAATCCAACGTGATATTAATCTTTTTTACATGTAAACATGAACCGTGATATTGAAAATTACTTTGATATTAGTAATAAAAACTTAATATCATACTTCTTTTCATTACAACTCTAAAAAACTTACGGTGATATTAAAAAAATGATAGTATCATAATACCTTTTAACCATGAAAACGATTCTTTTTACAACTGTTTTTCAGCGATTCTTAATTATTTTTGGTCCTCTTCTTTTTATAATTTTTTTGATTTTTTTTTAATGTTACTATGATTTTAATCCGCACCATCCCTACTTAAAACCGAAGATCCGCACCAGATCCCTTCCTATATATATAGACACACACACACACAATATATATATATATATATATATATATATATATATATATATATATATATATATACACACACACACACACAAGAAGATGCATCCACTATTGTAGGTGCATCTGAAATGTGTGGTTGTGGTTACTTCTTATCATTCCTATTTTCCTCATAGTACAAGGGGTGTTGCAACACTACAAGTATGGTTGTGCACGGTCAGTTGTGTCTTTTACTCTTTGGCTAGGCGAGAGGCACGTTTGGTTTGTAAAGTAACTAGATGATCAACTTGCGTTGGTTGGTTTCTTGTTATAAATGCTAGACAATGTGGTTGGTAATTGGTCAATCTAACATTGGAGAATGTGTCATTTGACTCTTTCTTCTAAACTAATTACATAGTAACGTAGACAAAATTATTTTTAGTTAACTTTTACACGATGTTTGATTAAATTATACTACTTTTGTGACTTTTATTCACATTATTTTCAATTTATACCTATTACTGAAGTGTGCATTATTTAAGTGAGTTGTTTTTCAAGTTTCGTACTCATATATGGGATCCGGTGCGGGTTAGATTTTAATTAGGGATGGAGCGGATAATATCACAATAACATTCTAAAAAAACAATTCAATAAAATCTGATAAAACTAAAAAAAGAAAGAGGACAACAATTTATTAAGAATCGCTGAAAATAATTTAAAAAAAAAAATCATTTTCATGGTTAAAAGGTATGATGATATTATCGATTTTGTTAATATCACGTAATTATCATGCTTTCATAATATTAAAGTTAATATCAGTTAATTTTTTTTTAAATATAACTGTAACTGTTCTTAATATCGTAATAAAAGAAAAAAGCAGTGAAATTAATTTTTTCTACTAACATCCAAGAAACTTTTTAAGTAAAATGTTAATATCAAGGTAGGACTCATAATAATAAAAATTCCAAAAAATGGAGAATTTCATATCTCCCCCTAAAAAAAGTTCTTCTAATTTCATATATACCCAACCCGATTTGCAAATATCAAATATACCCATTTGAAAAACATCAATATCATATTTTCAAAATATTTGAATTAAAACATGTTACTTTATGAAAACTAATGACCTATTATCAATTGTCAATGTTACTTTTAAAAGTAAACTTTAGTTCAAGCCGAATTACTTTTGAAAGGACCCGACTGTTCTATGTAATGATTACGGTAGACGAATACTCCCCCAGCATTTAAATGCGACTTCCCACTCTCCCATGCATGAAATTATGGAAAGACCTAACTGTTCAATGCATTAAAAAAATGTCCTTTAGTGTTAATAAAGTAGTTATAAAACTGGCTAAATAAACAAAACATAAATTGTTTGTTTAATCATTAGTTAATTATACAAACAGAAATTTGCTCAAAAAAATTAATCAATTAATTAATTAATTAATTTAGTAATAACTAAAAGAAAAGTTAGTGAAGAGATAAAGGTTTTTCAATACTTTCGTATACGCCTTTAATTTTCTGCTGCCATTCTTCTATTTCTTACTTACGTGCATCAACTTTCTCCTGATGCTTCAATATTATATTATCTTCTTCCGTGATTCTTTCTTTAGTGTTCTTGATAAGTTTGTTATAAAGATCAACCAATAAATTGTTTGGAATGTTTTTTTTGTTCAACTTTGACCTAATTTTTATTTACGTTATATAATACTTGATGAAAATTATAGCAATGAAAATACATTTAAAACCAAATGCATTCATATATTTTGATACTAGCCAGACCCAGCCCCAGACAATGATGACCTATTCTCATTAACCTAATTTTCCAGGAGTTGAGATTTAATTACCCAGACCATTTTTTTAATTCTTAAAGACTCCCTTATTGACTGGTCAACTAAGCGTTTGCGGTGCGGGACTAATGCTAATGGAGCAAGCCCTCCTTGTTCGGTCAAGTATGATAAATCTACTCGAATTTGCAACGTCAAAGAAGTAGGTGACACAAGTGTTATAAATCTATTTTCATATAATTATATCGACTTACGGCTGAACATTTTTCGTACTTAGGGAAACTTTCATTTTTTAGATCGACTAAATTAACATGTATACTGCCTCTTATACATTTTTTAAATAATGTTTGATCGGACAGAATAAAGTGTACACATTCTTGCATACTAAGTTTTTTAATTGATGGAGTAATAGTTTGTAATTCAAGTTCACAAATCGAATATAGTAAGGAATTGTGGCACACAATCCATAATTTATCTCTTATTAATTTGGTTTGGTATTAAATGATACATAACCTAACCAATCCTAAACCCTTAAACCTAAATTTATTTGGTGTGGCATTAAGTTGTTTATATTTAATTCTAGTCTAGCAAAAAAATGAAACCTGCCATAAGTCGCAAATAACGCAAAAGCTTCCCCTTAACCGCTAAGGCCCCGCCTCGCGCAATTTATAATTTTGATCCGAACATTTACTACAAATTTAATTTAAGCACCTTCCTAAGAACTCTGTATCTTCTCCACTACGTATATTTATTACTTGACCCGCCAATCCTATGCCCTAAAACACACTTTACATTCAAACCCCATAACTCTTTCTAGACTTGATGAATCTCCTGTAATCAAAAATTTTTTTTTGAACATTGTACTCATTTTGTTAAATTACTAGCACTACGTAATTTTGAAAAGACTATATGGTGAACATACCTTTCCATTGACTATAACAATGAGTCTGTGACTATAACTTTCAATGTTAGCACTTTCCCCGAGAACTCCCCATCTTCGCAACTACTCATACTTATTACCCTAAACCCAACAATTGTCTATAAATTCAAATTGTGGCTCGTGATTCACTTTCATACACATATTATGTTTCAAAATGTAGGTTGTCTTACTGTGGTTTCCGAACTGCTTATTCATCTTGTGAATCTAGATAGTGATGTTGAGGATCCTGAATCTGAGGTTCTAAAATTTCTTCTAAGTCCTCCAAAGGTCATCTTAGTTACCTTGTTAAGAAACTTAAATGTTCCACCGAAAATACGGATGTATATTGGTTTGTATGGGCACTCAAGGTTAGATTTTATTTGTAACATGCATTATTTCAGCTTTTATTTCATAATTATGGTCCTTAATATGTCTATCCATAATATTTACAATTGGTTAATGACTATAGATGTCGGTATTAGATGGTGTGCCAACCTTTGTTTCAGTTAATTGTAAACATAGAAAACCTGTCTGGTTTTAGAATGTTTTGTTGGCTGTGGTTTTAGAATGTTTTAGAAAACCTGTCCGTTTTATGTAAACGGATGAGTCGATATTATATCGTTATACAAGACTTGACGGTTCTGATATGTTTATATATGAGATGTTATGGATATGCATAACCTGTTAAACGATGAGTTGATATCCTATGGATATGCATAAGCTGATGTTAAACGATGAGTCGAGATGCTGTGGATATGCCTAATTAAGATGTTAAATGGATAAATCGGGATGTTATGGATATGCATAACATGTTAAACGAATCAGTCGAGATGTTATGGATATGCATAACATGTTAACTGATGAGTCGATGTGTTATGAATATGCATAGCATTTAAACGGATGAGTCGATATGTTATGGATATGCATAACATGTTAAACGGATTATTTGAGATGTTATTGATATGCATAACATGTACTAGTTTAATGCATTTGTCATGTCCTGAGCCGAATAATGTAACTTTTCGATATATCATTGTAGTTTAATGCATTTGTCATGTCCTGTTTATAGGAATCGGTTACATTGCTATGGATATGCATCCCAAATCCTTGCAGTTGTCTATTAAAGCCATATTACCACTCTCAAAACATATATTCCCAATGCTTCCCATCGAATACTTTGCGCCAGAACTTCCCACCAAACATTTTCCCCCCAAAACTTTTCACCAAAAGCTAGCAGATATGCTCTATCCTCACAAACACATTATATACACTCTTATCTTCAAAACCACTCAACCTCACAACCTGTTGTCTTCACACCAATTTCAGAACTTGAGATGCAGCGATGTAATCCTTTTATCTGTTATTGTGGAATATTATGCATGTCCTCTTTCGAAGGTAAACAATAATACATTTCTTATTTATGTAAATATACTACTAATTGGGTTGTAATCTCTTATAATTTCCTTATTATGTAACAGCCAAGACAAAAATATCATGGATGTGGATGTTTTATGTGGAAGAGTCAATTTGATGATCGAGCACTTAAGAGTTATCTCCTCTGCTTCAACATCTCAAGGTTCTGGATCTGCACCTATACAGAGTGCTCAAATTGTAATGCCAAAGATCTTAGGATAAACAAGCTGGAATCACAAAAACAGGTGCTAGAGACAAGAATAAGGATGCTGGAGGCAAGACTTGAAATGGCAAGGAATCCTGACGACCACGACCACGTATGTCAGTCGGATGCGATACTCCGTGAGCTGTTAAGTGACATGGAAAATCTTTGTAGTTGTTTAATAAAATTTTATTATCGAACATGGCATACACCCGTCTCTTGGTGGGTCGAACCAAAACCAAGATTTTTATACATCAAAGCACATTCTGGATCTGTAATGTAACTCGTATGCTTTAATGTTTAAAATTTTATCGATCTGTGATGTAATTCGTTCGCTTTAATGTTTGAACTTTTATCGATTTGTAATGTAATTAGTACGCTTTAATGTTGAACTTTTGTGAAATAAATGAGTTAAGGATCATACACCTTCAACTGGAGATCACAAGGAACTAGCAAGATCAAAGTTTCATGAAGGTTTGGGGCTGTTTTGTAGTTCGTTCGCTGAAGAGAGAAAGAAGAAAAACAAAAGTGATTGCTTGTTGAGAAAAAAATGGAAGAGAAGTCAAAGTTTACTTGTAATAATATCTAGATATTAGCTTAGATATTTTAAATTTAGGTACTGAGTTAGCTAGAAATCAATTTTAACGGAACCATATGAAATATATTAAAGTCGTAAAAAGTATAAAATTACATTTCTTGCAAGTATCGATTGAATAAATAATTATCGTATTGAAATTACGGAAACCGTCGTAATTATAAACTTTTAACGATACGTATACCAAATAAATTCAAAACGTCGGGGTAAATTAAAAATATAATTTTTATATCATTGGAACGAGTGTAAAAATATGTTAGGACCATAGTCGGGATTGTCGGATCAAATATTCAAAATAATAGCTCATATGATAACGTTTATTAGATAGATAACCGTACATATACAGAAATGATGCAAATTCACGCATGAATGACAAACTTTCTCCGGGAGTGAATAGTGTTTTGTGAATAGTAAAATTTTTTAAAAACATCTCAATATCACTAACTGACTCCAAAAACGATGAATAGTGAAATGATGAATAGTGTTTGGTGAATAGTAACCGATGAATAGTAAATTGTCGAAGTTTGAAAATAAATGTAGAAGTGGAAAAATTACGGGTTGTTACTTGTTACACGTACTTACCATTTGATATTTTTATTACCATTAATAATAATTTAACTGTATTTAATATTTCAACCCGTGTATGTATAGATTAAACTTTTTTGTTTTTTTTTTTTGTTTTTTGTTTTGTTTTGTTTTTTTTTTTTGGTGCAAAGGTGAACATATATTATTACTCACAAAGAATAATACAAATTGTATCATAGAGTATAGACATGCATATACTTCTATATTAGAATCAAGACAGAACCATACTAACAAACATTCTATCTGAACATCAAGAACAGAATACAAAACTGTGAACCAAACAGTCTAGCAAACAACATATGCATGCAGGCAAACTAAGCTCCAGTTTGAGACTTCCTGCAGCAATTTATTCACCTTAAAGCACCAATAAACCATCCAACTACATTTCCCAATTCCATCCCACTATAAAACCATTCAACATGCAACCACAATGGCCAAAGTGTTGATAACATGAGCTCTTATTTATATTTAACGTACATAGTAAAAAGATATTTTAATAGATGAAAGTTTAAAGCTAATATTTATTTTAAAAGTATTTAACGTATAACAAAACTAATTCGTGCATTTATAAATTTTCTAAATTTAATAGATGAAAGTCTCATGTAATTGTAAACAAAGTTCATATTATAAAGTGTAGGGGGTATAAAGTGTAAGGGATTATTTGTTTATTATCTAAAGTTACAAAAAAACATGGAGATTTATAATTTTACACTTAACTCAATATAATATATTTAAAATTCAATGTTTTATTAATTACCTCCTTTTTCTTAAATTTTTATTTTTATAAATTTGACACCTATACTTTTATGTGTTTTTTATTTAATATATTTTTATTGGCCAATCATATTGCTCGATTTCGCTTATATGTCAAAATCGAGTTTTCCTATTAGTCCAATTTAAATTCCACTAAGATTGTTTCGTCAAAAGAACACCGAAATGATGTAATTCCTTTATTATATAAAACATTTGATTCCCCCTAATCCGATATCTACAATTTTGGAGACAACTTTAAAACTATTATACACTCCGTATTAAATAGCTATAATAAAAAAATATATCAAAATAATAAACGAAAGAAAAAGTAATGAAACGGGCGTCTTGAGTCAGTTGAGTGAACAGTCCCTTTAACTTCTCTCCATCAAATAACTCTGATATAAATCTACATCAAAAGATTTTGTACAGCAATTTGGTTTACTTTTTGCATTAGTAGTCGATTACTTACCTTCAAAAAAAAATTTTATAACCTTCAAAAAAAAAGTAGTCGATTACTTTATTTTTATTTTTTTGCTGTTACGAACTATGAAGTAATACTGATTTTGGCCAATGTGCCTTAATTGGTGGGACATGGTGATAAGCATTAGATTTGGACAAGAATTTGTGGCAACAGTTGACAGAAGGCTGTCAAGATTGCGATCCCACGTGAGATCGTTTTTGTCTTTGCAAGATCGAGATCGTAGGATCGGATCGAGATCCTACGATCCTACTTAAATGTCTAAAAATCTAATTTTTCAGTAATTCGTATTCAAAGATGATTGTATAACAAATTAGAGAAGAAAAGAGAGTTCTGAAAGTTATAGTAATATGAGAATGCGACGCGTAATACTCTAAAATACAAAAATATTTAATCGTTAATTAAGGACGCTGAATCTTTTTAATCAAAAAAACTGTATAGCTTGATCTTATTAGACATTTACAATAACTAACACTTGCTATATTGTTTTAATTTAACAAAATTCATTCATTTATAGTTTATTAGTTAGTTAAATTAAGGGAAGTAGGATCGAATCGGATCGAGATCTTACGATTTATAATTTTATTCGAGGGACCAATTGAATAAAATAAATATATATAATATGTAATTCACATATATATTGCAGCGAATTACAAAAGTATGGGCGCCACAACATTTTTTTTTAATTTAAAAAATAAAACTTACCAAAATCACCCTAAACATTTTATTATTTACAACTTTTTTATATAACAAACTTATTCGTCAAATATTTATCAAATATATAGCGAATTCATAAATAAAAAAAATACCGTTGCGAAGAGCTCTGGATTACGAACAAAACGAGCCCAATATTGATATGCTTTTGATGAACGTACGATTTTAAAAAAAATGTTAAATTTTGATAAATAAGTTTAGGGTGGTTTTGGTAAGTTTTATTTTTTAATTTGAAAAAAGTTGTAATGTATATATTTATCAAACTTTAACTTTTTTTTATAAAATCGTACGTGTATCAAAAGCATATCAATATTTGTTTCGTTTTGTTCGTAATTTAGAGCTCTTCGCAACGGTATGTTTTCATTAACGAATTCGCTCTATATTTGTTAAATATTTGACGAATAAAGTTTGTTATATAAAAAAGTTGTAAATAATAAAAACTTTAGGGTGTTTTTTGGTAAGTTTTATTTTTTTAATTTCAAAAGTTTGTTGATCGCTGCAAGTTTGATGTGAATTATTATTTTTTTTATTGTAGTGGGCCTAGAATACCGGAGAGAGAAACAAATCGGTGCAAGTGAGAAGCGAATTACTTCTTTTTTTTATTTTTTATTTTTAAAATTAACGAGAGCACGACACGTGGAAGTATTGTATTTCGCTGCAAGATTGCAGCGAGTTTAGTGGCCTTCTAGGGAACACAAAAAAAACCAACCCTTTGCGAGGCAGCCTGTTTTAACAGGTGCCTCTGCAGTAATTTTCGCTTGCATGGCTGTGTGAGTCAGATACATGCCAAATCAAACAAGATTCCTTGGAGTTTTGAAGAAAATGTGGAAGCTGCTATGGTTGAACATCTCGAGATTCAAACAACAATCACATCAAAAACTCATTTACTCTTTTTATAAAAACCTTCCATTCATTTACTCTCTTTTAAACTATCAAAAAAATCGAAAAAAGTGTTATTTCTTTTACTTGAATTTTTAAGATCATGGAAGATATTATCGTGTTTTTTCTTTTTTTTTTTTCTTTTTTTTGTTTTTGTTTCTTTGTTTTTGTTTTTTTAGTCATTATTATTATTTTTTTTAACTTCATTCGAATATTTAACGTCTTAACATTATGATTGTTATAATAATAAAGTTTATATGATATATATTACAGTTATACTGATATTAAAATTATAATTATTATGTAAAGTTGGTTAATCTGATTTAAGTGAATGATTGTTTAGGTTGATTAAAGGTACTGCCACTGATCTATTTATCAAATGATGTACTTTGATATTTAAAATTCATGAACATTTATTTTATTTTAATTCAAATGTAGTATCAGGTTCCCCTTTAATATGCTAAAGGGGTGTAAACGAGTCGAGCTTTTAACGAGCTACTCAAGCTTGAGCTCGTTTAACTCGAGTCGAGCTTGATAATTTTCGAGCTCGAGTCGAGTTCAAACAAAATGTAGAGCTCGAATAATTGCACGAGCCGAGCTTTTTAAACTTTTATTTAGCTCGGCTCGTTCGAAATCTCGTTTAATTATTCGAGCCTAACGAGCCAAACGAGCTACTCAAGCTAAACGAGCCGAACGAGCTAATCGAGCTTAATATTATGTAGTATCAAAATATTTTAATTATAATTATTTAATTACTATTAGTATTAAAGGTTAAATTTAAAACCAAAACTAATAATATGTTAACATGAAATATCTACACTTTAGTTATATATAAAATATAAACATAAACTAATAAGCTTGGGCTTTTGTTTTTATAGACTCCATATTTCATTCCTTTTGTCTCACTCATCCAATGTGGGATGTAAAATTGAATCTTTTTTCTTTTCTTTCTTTCATTCAAGCTTACAAGTATTACTTGGATTCTTAATATATATATAAATAAGTTAAATGTGTTAAATAAATTCTTACTCATATATATTTATTGATTATATAATTGTTACTATTAGTTTTATATTAGTTAAGTGTTTTATAAAAAAGTAATTAATATGTTTAATAACCCTTTATCAAATATACAAATGAATTAAATCCAATAATAAATACCTCTAAATAAGAAGTATGAATCATTAGATGATTTCAAGTTTTCAACGAATCTCACTCGTATAGCTCACGTGATGTTGAGAGTTATATCAAGGTTTTTGTGATTAATAATACAACATATGTATGTATATTGTATATAAACGATTCAATTTTATGATTTTCACGCTTACACACACAAAAGACACATACAATGAAATTCAAAATATGTGTTATAACATGTGACACATATATATGATACTGAAATATATATACACACACATATGACACGTACATATGAAAGCCAACTATGTGTTGGACACACATATGAAAGCCAATTATGTTGATTCTTGTTTTTTCTATCCTTGAAAGACTCCATTTCATTTTTTTGAACGACTAATATTTGTTTGAACGACTCCATTTCATTTTTTTGAACGACTAATATTTATATATATATAAAATTACTAAATATTTATATTGAATTACTAAAATACTAAAAAAATATATACCATATCAAATCAAATAGTAGCCGGCTGGAAAATGCGTAGACTGAAACAAACAGTGTCATTATTATATTCCTGCAACAGTCATTAACACAAAACACACGTCATTTGTAAAAATACTAGAATAAATGGTCTTACATTCGTAATTAAAGTACTTGTCCTCGGCTTTCTTGGTTTTTATGTTTTTTTTGAACAACTTGATTCTTGTTTTTTCTATCCTTGAACGACTCCATTTCATTTTTTTGAACGACTAATATTTGTTTGAACGACTCTATTTCATTTTTTTGAACGACTCCATTTCATTTTTTTGAACGACTCCATGACATTGACGATGTAATATGGTCAATTTGGAAATTTCAGAACTCATAAATTAAAGCACACACAATCAACTTATGACATTGTTTTGTTTGTTCTAATAAAGTTTAGTTACGTATATTATACATACGACGTGTGTTATTTATTAATGCTTTATCACGTATTATTTATTACAGTATTATTTATATTTATCACAAATCCTAATCTAATAATGACACTCGGCACTGTATGTTTCAGTCTATGCTTTTTCCAGGCGGCTACTATTCGATTGATGTTTGTCAGTGAAAAAATAGAAAAAGAATCGTTTTCATGGGTTAATGGTATTATGATACCATGATTTTTTTTAATATCACTGTAACACTCATATTTATGTTTTGAATTTTTTTAATATCGCCGTAATTTTTTAATATCGCAATAAAAAAAAACAATGATATTAAGTTTATTACTAATATAAAAGTAACTTTTTCAATACACGGTTCAGTTTTACATGTAAAAAAGCTTAATATCGCGCCGGTTTTATATTATCAGCGTAACTATCATATAATCCTTTTATAATACCCTTAATATCGCGGTAGCACTCATAATCACAAAACAAAAAGTGCTTCGAAAAATCT
Organism: Artemisia argyi; assembly: GCA_030686995.1. Lineage (NCBI taxonomy): Eukaryota > Viridiplantae > Streptophyta > Magnoliopsida > Asterales > Asteraceae > Artemisia > Artemisia argyi. The sequence continues at coordinate 225,195,651 of CM060703.1, read as the reverse complement.
GCAAAAATAAAAAAGCAAAGAATACAACAATAGGAAAAAATTTAAAAAACTCGTCTTAGTGGTAAACGAGTGGGAGCACCCACGCATTGCTGCGACAAGAATATTAAATAGTAAATGCTGAACATTACGCTATGAAAACTTCTATACAGCCCATATGCGTCGCACACATTTTAAATCTATGAAAACTTCTATACCGCCCATGTGCATCGCACGGGCATTGTTGACTATCATAATAAATAGTTGTATAACTTAGCCAGATGAATTAATATTAGTTACTTCCAATAAAAAACGATCGAGTCAATACCAAAATAAATAGACAAAATATATTATGTAAAAAATACATCTTAAAAGATTACATGTCAATAGACCATTTGCATCGCACGGGCTTTCATGACTGAACATTTAGATCGAGCCCGTGTGCATCGCACACGTCTGAATGCCTAGTAATAATTAAAAATAGAGTACTAATTGTAATTTAATTTTAACAAATATACGTAGTAGTTTTTTTGAACCTTCTAGAATGTACATCTTATATTTGGCCTTTGGGAACAAATCCTTTTAGTTTTTGAATTTTGACTTTGCAAATTCATAATATTAATGGTTCATGAAATTTGGGACTTTTAAGGCAAGAAGTACTCGATGTCTATAAACACGTAATCGGGTCAAGCATACCAAAAACTACTTGCATGTTCTCATTGACCTAATTAGTCAGGAGTTGTGTCTAATTAGTCATTGACAAACAAGAGTCACGAAATGCGTACTCCTAGTCCAAGCAACACTCTGCAAACTGAGAGCACCGGAGGTAACTCATTTGTTGTAATTATATGACAGTTTTTATTACCACTTTTTGCTAGAAATGCCTCTGGGGCACAAGTTAGAAAAACACTTTGGAGGAATTATATATATATATATATATATATATATATATATATATATATATATATATATATATATATATATATATATATATATATATATATATATATATATATATCTTTCTATCTAATCTGTATCCTATATATATTTTCCGTAGGATTTTAAAATAAGGATCTTCTTTATTCTCGTAAATCTCAAATAAGATCTTCGAGAGTCTTGATTGATCCATATAATTATATTTTTGCACGTATGTTCTAAAAACAACACATATGTTTAAAAAAAACATAGTTGTTCTAAAGAATTTGATAAGAAATTGGAAATACAAATTTTTCTTTGAAGGTGTGCATGTATGTTCTTATAAGGCGTGCAGCGACAATATTGCGGCCGTGTGTAAGGTTTTTCTGAAAAAAGAGGATGACTTCATGATGATATTGAAGAACATAGGTGGATACTTACGATTATTGATGATTTGTATGTATTTTAAGGGCCTGCATGCATGTTTTTGGTACGTGGTTCCCGGTGCGGGTTAGATTTTATGTAGGGATGGTGCCGATAATATCATAATAACATTCAAAAAAAATAACTCAATAAAATCTTTAAAAAATAAAAAGAGAAAGAGGACAACAATTCATTAAGAATCGTTGAAAAAAAAATAATAATAATAAAAAATAATTTTCGTGGTTAAAAGGTATGGTGATATTATCGATTTTGTTAATATCACCTTAACTATAATGTTTTCATAACATCTAAGTTAATACTATCAGTTATTTTTTTTAATATAACTGTAACTGTTGTTAATATCGTAATAAAAAAATAGTGAAATGAAGTTTTTTACTAATATCCAAGTAACTTTTTAAGTAAAATGTTAATATCACGGTCGGACTCATAATAATAAAAATTCCAGAAAAGGGAGAATTTCATATCTCCCCCTAAAAGTTCTTCTAATTTCATACATACCCAACCCGATTTGCAAATATCAAATATACTTATATACCCATTTGAAAAACATCAATATCATATTTGCCCATTTTCAAAATATTTGAATAAAAACATGTTACTATATACCCATTATACCCTCTCTTTAATGACTTGAAGGGAACTTTGAAAACATTAATGACTTCCTAAGGACTAAATTCGTTATACCCGCCATGCCACAGGGACCAAAAATGTAAATTAAAGATAGTGAAAACCTGTTACACCCGGTAGCAACTTTGGGAGTAACCTAATTAAAGGAACACGTTTACATGAGTAACCTAATTTTTTGGAAACTTTTGTAACCTCTGTGGGGGAATGTCCCATTTACATCTGTGGATCTTTGTTCTTTTTGTGAAGTAATAAAAGTTCTATTTTCATAAAGAAAAAAAAAAAAAAAAAAAAAAAAAAAATTGAAGAGCACTATATAAAAGCTTACAGATGTTACACGAATTTATAAATACACTGACAGTGAATATCATGTAATATGTGTAATTGCATAACGTATGTTCAGAAATAGTCTTTATGATGAATTTATAAAATGTTACTACTACAACATAATAACTTTGTTGTTTGTTTATAAAGAGGCTCTGAATTTGTATCGCACATCTAAAGGCTAGGTTAGGTTGTAAAAAGAATTTTCTTATCTTTTCAACGCTCCGTTCTCGAGTTTTCCTAGGTGGGGAAAGAAATGTTATGTAAAGAAGAGAAAAGAAATGAAAAGAAAAGGAAAGAAAGTTGATTTTATATTTCATGTTCTCGAGTTGAAATGAAATGAAAGGAAAAGAAATAATGTTGTGTTCTCGAATTGGGAAGAAAAGAAAGAAAAAAAAACATAAATACATTTATGCACTTTTAAATATGTTCATTTTATCATAAGAGTCGAATATGAGTAAATATTGAAAGTTATACCGGTTATTATATACTAGAAAGTGCGGGTGTAGAATTGTTTCCGCCAAATCCGCCCATATTTGGGCGGAAAAATCCCATAGGAAAGTGATAAGAATTTTCCTTTCATTTCCTTTGTGTTTCCTTTCCTTTCTATCTAAGAAAAACTCAAGAACACAATAAAATTTCAATTTCTTATCATTTCCTTTCCTTTCCTTCTAAAAATGAACTCGAGAACGGAGCGTTAGGTGGTAGTACATTTGATGTCTCTCTTATTACATCAAAGGGTCGTTTAAAGTCACAGATGGTGACACTCATCTTGGTGGTGACTGGTGAGGATTTCGATAATCGCAAGGTAGAACACTTTGTTTCACAAGTTCAATAGAATGTATAATATGGATATCACCCATAATGGGAAAAATGCAAACGGATACTCCTCTGCAACTGCTTTCGCATCCATAAGTTGACTCTTGTTACTGATATCCTTATTCTACATCGTTTTGAACTGTGAAACAAATTTGGAGAATTTTTTAACAATGAATCTATCACCATGTAGAAACCAAAGGCAACAATGCAGCTTCATATGTGCCAAAAACTGTTGTCCAAGCATTGAACCATCACCCGATATTCGGTGGAATATTTAGGTTTCGTATCATGGTGATTAAAAACACCTGATAGATGGAGAGGCGGGTTTCAAATGAAGTTACACACTTTGAAAAACCCATTCCTCTTCCATACAACTTTCGGTAAAACATCTAGGTTTCTTATCAAATTTAAAACCATGACATATATAGCCTCCTGGATAGATCATGAATAACCGAGTGGAAGACAACTACATACAGGTGCATGATTAATCTAACGTAACGAAAATACAACAGATAAAACAGTTGTTGTAAAAAAGGTTTTCTAGAATGAACTAACTTTTTTTTTAGAAATATACTTTATTGTGAAGAACAAGTTAATGAAAGTCTCTCAATTTATAAACCCAAAAGGAGTAAATGAAAAGTTAACTTTTGAATCTCGTGCAATTGAAACTCTTTCCATAATAAATGTGTTAATTTGTTGTGAATGTTGGAAACTGATTTTAAATTTGATTTGATTTGAAATTTGGTTCAATTTTCCAAAAATATTCGAAACATTCATATTAATTGAAAAAATTAAGAAAAAAGAAATAAAAGAAAATATGTTCCACTTTTATACATAAGTGGGAGTGCACATGCGCGTTGCAGCGGGGGCATACGTACCAACTTTTATATTTATATATAATGTGAGTGTGTGTGTGTTTTCACATGACTATGTTGATACTGTAAATAAAAAATTTAAAATATGGTATCGAGTACCATATTCATGACATGATTATTCTAATGGGTTATCTGCAGCGTTGGAGCTAATATAACTTTTCTATTTGTATATCGTGAATGTTTAACAGTTTTAATAATTATTTTGTTTATGTTTTGTTTATGGTTATGATGATAGGGCTGAGCAAAACCCGACCGACACCCGAAAACCATAATGATGATACAGGTTGCATGAGCTGTTAACACACAATAGATGGTAGACGATATAGGTTTAATAACATATTGTTAAATTGAACTAAGTATATAGGTTTAGTATAAAACTAGTAACCTAACTAAATATATTTATGATATATTGTGGTTGAATATGTTTTTATATCATTTGGGTGCTGAATAAAAAAAACTATAGTTAATGTATTACGAAGTTAATACTTGGATATGTCACTTGGTCAGGTTAGAAAACAATTAATAGTGGGTCGTAATACAATTTTTAAACAATTAATAGTGGGTCTTAATGTAATGGGTTATGATTTAACGTTGTTTTTCAGCAACTCAGCAGTCAAACTAAGTATTGATATGTTTTACTGGTATTCATAGAGTGAGAATCGTGTTTTGCTTTAAAAGCCACAGACGGTCCCTTATCAATGAGGGACCGCCGATCGTTTAGGGACCGTCGTTAGACTGTTAACTCATCATTTAGGGCTGCAATCAAGTCAATCTTTTATCAAACAACTCGAGCTTGAGCTCGAGCTTGACTCGATCAAGTCAAGCTTTTATCAACCTCAAGCCCAAGCTCAAGCCTAAAAAATAGCTCGAAACATATAACAAGCCAAGCTCAAGCTCAAGCTTTTGATAGCTCGGCTCGAGCTCGAATCAAGCTTTTTTGAGCTTTAATATAAATATATTTCATTATAAATTTATATAACTAACTAGAGATAATTTGAGTATTAACATAATTATAACAACTTACGTTGTAAATAATTAAACATGTATTCTAGAAGGTCATTTAAACCTAATTAATCCAAACATTTTGTATCCTACTTTTGTTATAGTGTTATCATTTGTGTAACACACTAGTGAGTTTGGCCGTTATGATTTAAGTTTGTTTTACTTTATACATATATCTGTTGATGAGTTTGGCTATTAGATACAACGAGCTTAAACAAAATTCTTCTTTCAAATATGAAAATCTATGTCTTAAAAAGAAAATAAACGAGCTACTAGCTTATGAGTGGAGATATCCAAGAATCTAAGCCTAGAATTTTGATTAAATCCAAGATGAGTGAAGGTTAGTAGTTAGTTGACAAATTACAAAAGCAAGTGACCAACCTTTGAAAGTTTTATAGATCAATATATGTTTATCTATAGTGAAGGAGTATCATGCTTGAAATAATTAAGTATGAAATTTGCTCTAGTGGATGTTTGGAAATAACTTGGTGGTTACTTTATTTTGCTTTATACATGTGTGGAAGAACCCTTTGAATTGTTTAAACAATACCGTCTCCTAAATGAAGGTTGATTATATGAAATAAGCTCGTTTGAATTTATGTGTATTGTGAATGCTTATTCCAGTTAGAACTTGAGCTTGAAACGAAAAGTTGTAGGTTTGCAAAACGCATATGACTACTAGTGTGACATGTTGTTTTACTAAATGAAACTGAATCAGAAAAACAAATACAATTCTTTTAGGTATTAAGTATGTATATATTTTGTTATAACTTATTGTCTGAGGTGTTTCATTCAAAGTTATAGTTGAACTCCTGAATTCCTCGCACCTAATATGATTGTCGATTAAGATCCTTTCATCTTGGCTTCTACATAGAGGATCTCCATAAGGATCGTGCTTGATTAACGAAAGCTTTTGTGCATGGATTGTGGCACATAATATAGTTGTCTTTGCTTTCGTGTTTGAGGTTCAGAATACGAGTAGTACATTTCGCTTGAGTTAATAAAGTCAACTAATCTTTAGGTGTTGCAAAATCATCTTTGGTTTCAAGAAACATAATTCTTCAACAATTTTTCATCTTCAGTATATTCAAATCACCTCTATTCTTATCATCAAATTGTTTGTATCCATTACCAGTGATTTGACCCGGCCGTTTTACAACCTCTAGCTATAAACAACATTATGATGACCATAAGAGTTTGTTATCGACGAAACAACAGTTTTTGGAAAACTTAACAATTAAATTGTACCTTTAAAATTAGTTGAACAAGTACTTTTAAACAAAAAAAATTTTAATTTGCTTAATCGTGTTGTTCTATTCAAGTTTCGTATGTACCAATGACATGGAAGCAAAAACTAATAGAAAAAGAGTATCTTCAGATAAGATTATTTTATAGATACAACTAGCGGGGAGGCCCGCACATTGCTGCGGGAATGCGGTGTTAAGTCGTCTTTGATAGTTAGTCGTTAAGGACTAAATTTGAAACAGACCAAGAAACCAAAAGACTATTTTTGAAAATTAATTTTGGAAATATCAATTTTTTTATGGAAAAAGTCCCTAAAATTATGTGCATTTTGCATTTTTAGTCCTAAAGGACCTCACGTGCAAAGAAAGTTACATCTCAGGGACTATTTTTGCCAGTTACTGTTTGAACAACTGTTTGCTACTGTTCATTCTACAGTGCCCAAATTCTCATCTTTAGATATATATAGATAATATTTTTATATAAATTCAAGATTTTCAAGCCGGGCTCAAGCTTTTATCGAATTTTTCAAGCCAAGCTCAAGCCTGGATGATTAAAGCTCGTCAAGCTATCAAGCCAATCTCAAGCCTAAGTTATAAATTTCAAGCCAAGCTCAAGCCCTGTTAAGCTCGAGCTCGGCTCGACTCGATTACACCCTTACTCATCATCTTTGGATTACATATAAAAGTGGAAATGCATCTGGATGGGAGGACACATATCTTAATAGTCAAAATGTGTTTCACGAATATTATTATCGTATTCCAAAAAATATTAACCTAACAAAATAATTATGTAACATTTTTTATACTGTATTTTTAATTATTTTTTTCTTTATATTGTATTTTTAATTATTTATTTTCACTAAATATGTATTGCTTGTTCACTTATAAACGTATATGTATATAACAAGTGAAAAATATCTTTATGACAAAAAAGGTCAAAAAAATTAATAATAAAAAAATACAAAAGTAAATAAATAAGAAAAAAGAAAAAGATTTTTTTTGGAAAGCATTGATGACGTCAATGAAGAGGTACAACGACTTTATTCACTTGTGGAAGTTGATGTTCTCGTTTATGGTGGCTGAGTGTTGGAATGAGTTATGCAAAAATGTAAATTCTTTAAATTTCTTGGAGTAAGTTATAACAAGTCAATGATGAGGTAAATATCTTGGTGTATTTAGACTATCCCTTAGTTATCCCTCTATGATGATATAACTTTGTAATTAATTTAACATTATAAATAGTTCAAATTAATGATTAAAGTATTGTTGATAAATTAGCATTAAGAAACAATAAGTATTGTTCATAAATACTACCAAGTATTTCAGATTGTAGGTGGAAGTGGCCCTATGTAATAGGCGTGAGTTTCGGCGTTTGGAGTTTTATTTTTAGGTGGCCGTCTTTTCATTTGCCAGTTTGACTTTATTTGTTGATGTGATGGTCCATAGGCCACTTCCAAATGCATTTATAGCCTATTAATAGGGTGAAAATGAAATAGGATTTACACTTACCCTTTTCGTATTTATCCCATTAATTATATATAAATATGTTTTATTTTGGACTCCTTATCTGGTAGATCATTTTACAACAAGGTGACATTGGTTACCTTTTGTTGGGAACTTACATGTTTCACCGAAATCCCAATGTGCTTTTAAAGCATCTTGGTAACGACTGGTATAGTTGATGGAACTTCCTTCATCAAGATATTATATATAACTGAAGACTTAACCGAGTAATGTCGGTTCAGTTCAGCCCGGTTAGGCTTGGTTTGTTTGGTTTACTATGCTGGTTCGGTTCGGTTCGGTTCGGTTCTGTTTGGTCTACTATGCTGGACCCTATTCCCTTATTTCTTCTTCACATGAATATGAAGCATTTTATTGTATTTCACGTAATAAGCACACAAGTGTCTCAAAATTAAAAATTATTATCCTTTATTAATTGATACAATCCTTTTTTTAGGTATGGTATTGGTACTCACTTTCAAAAAATCAGTGACAAAACCATACCTAATAAAAGGGTGGTTATAAAACCAATATAGTTGAAGATATAGATATTACAAAATAGTCAAAAAATCAGCATCATAGTTCCTATATAACTTAAGTGGTATATGGAATTACAAAAAACAGTTACATTTTAACGTTTAATTCTAATGTCATTCTGGGTATGTTTGGAAAAAATATCCGTTACTGGTGTTGTTGTTATTGCTGATACTGATGATGTTGCTTAAACTTGTGCTGATGATAATGCGAACATTCAATAAATATTTTGGTTAAATAACCGACAAGTAAATTGATATAATATGCTATTGTAGTATTGTAGAACATTCCACCACGGAGCGCGGTTTATCAGCTATTAAATCTAATATAGGTGTATATATATGCTGATACAAAATCAATCGATACATGAAGGGACCTACTACTCATGTGAACTTTATGTACGCTGCATAAGGTTCTGTTCTTTGAGGTCGAATCCTGGGAAGAAATTAGTCTCGTATCCCACCAGCGTTGATAGTGGGGGATAATATTCTTTAAGGACAGTGTTTATCATGAAGGGACCTACTAATCATGTGAACTTTATGTACGCTGCGCTGCATAAGGTTCTGCCATATTCTAAGTTTCTAACAGCCTAAACGAGCTCGGGCCCTTTGATCGGCTAATGAGCCCACTAAATTATTAAGAATCGCAGAAAAAAAAATTCAAAAGCAAATCGTTTTCATGGTTAATGGTATGGTGATATTAGCGACTGATACAAGAGTCAAGATCAGATCCTTGATCTTTGACAAAACGTCAAGATCAGATCTTGATATCACAAAAACTTTTAATAAAAAATTTAATATCACAATAACATATTTTAATATCACAGAAAACTTTTTTTTTTCTTCTCTTTTTTTCTTTTTATAATAATATTGTCAATATAACCGTAAATTTTTACATGTAAAGAAGCTTAATATCACGGTTGGTTTTACAAATTATCACCGTTTCATAAAAATCTGAATAAACAAAAAAATGAAAGAAGTCTGAAGGTTATCAGTCCCTCCCTCGAACCCGAAGTCGCATCCACAAACACCAATCAAAACAGCAAATGGGTTTTCACTTTTCAGTGTCTTTATCACTTCTCCTAGTGAACTTACGGTGATATTAAAAAAATTCGAAACATAAGTATTAGTGTTACAGTGATATTAAAAGAATCATACTATCATAATACCTTTTAACCATTAAATCGATTCTTTTTACAATTTTTTCCGTCGATTTTACTAATCTTTTGTTCCGTATCTTTTTATTATTATTATTTATTTTATTATTATTATTTTTTGAATTTTATATGATATTAATGCGCACCATCCCTACTATGATATAAGCTGAAACACAAATAAGCTAATAAACCACATATAAGCTTAAACAAACATTTTCGTTATTAACCATTAAAAAATTTTGCTACAATTGTTTTTGCCTGTAGATTTAAACTGCTCTGAAATAATAATGAAAATTCATAATAATACAAATTACATCCGAATAACACGAGAGTTTAAGATTCATCCTTAAAACAAGTATAACGTTATTACTATCTCTTAGGACATTGTGGATGTGGGTTGAATGTTCTAAGGTGATATGTTAGGTTGGTATTTGTCATGAAGTTATGGTTGTGAATTGGTTATTGGTGAACTACTGAATGGAAAGCTGGGAAGCTGTGTGTTTATATTATCTCTGATATAAACTGCCATGATACAACTCAGATGCTACATAAGTACCAGACAATGTTAGATTTTAGTTTATGCATTATCTGAATTTTTCTGTATTGAATATTGGTTTGGGAATGTCCAATACCAAAACTCATTATTGCTTATTATAAGCTTGGTTTAATATATAGTTCACCTTTCACCGAAAAAAAAAAGAAAGTATAACTTTATTACATTAAAAAGGAATAACCGTTGTTGAAATTACAAATTACATCCGTTTCTGAAATAACCATTAAAAAAAATTGCTCAGACCCTAAATTAACTAGTCCCTCCCTCGAACCCGAAGTCACATCCACAAACACCAATCAAAACAGCAAATGGGCTTTTCAGTGTGTTTATCACTTCTTCTAGTATACTTACGGTGATATTAAAAAAATTCAAAACATAAGTATGAGTGTTACATAAGTATGAGTGTTACAGTGATATTAAAAAAATCATAGTATCATATACATACCTTTTAACCATTAAATCGATTCTTTTTCCAATTTTTGTTATCGATTTTAATAATTTTTTGTTCCGTATCTTTTTATTATTTTTACAGATTTTTTTGATTTTTTTTGATTTTTTTTTTGAATTTTACTATGATATTAATCCGCACCATCCCTACTATGATATAAGCTGAAACACAAATAAGCTAATAAACCACATATAAGCTTAAACAAACATTTTTCGTCATTAAACTTTTAAAAATTTTTTGACCAAGAATGTTCGTCACTTTTTATACCGAAAAATATCGTATAAGTATAGTGACGAGATTAATGACCACTTTTGAGCTTGGTGACTAGCTAACTGTTTACGAATGACCAAATATTAGTGTCCATGTATTATGTGGTCACTATTTTGCCCAAATAGTGACCAAAAAAAGTCGGCACTAAGTTTTGGTCACTATATGCACTTTTTCTTGTAGTGTACGTAGAGTTACGTACATAGGTATAGATATATTGTTTATATGTGTACATATTAATCGGGTGGGGCGGGGCGGGCGAGGATTCCCTGCTCCCCGCCCCAAACCCGATTTAAATCTCCGTTTAATCCCCAAACCCGCAACGTAACCCGATTAACATGTTCCGCCCGCCCCAATTAGTTCGGGTTTTGGGTTTTCCCGTCGGGTACAAACATACATTAATCGAAACACCCCTTTAAACATGGCCATAAACATTTGACCCATGTTATGACATACCGTTTGACGACTCAATTACTTCTACGACCATAACATATACTTTAACACTTGACGACACACTTACAACCATTAAGACCAACGGGGGTACCACATTGACTTGAGCTCGGTATCTACCTAAGCTCTTACGAAAGGAAAAAGGTGAAGGTGATTTTATAGTAGTCTGGATTTATGTCCTTTTTCTCTAAAAACGTACATTCTCTAAGTTAGTGTTAACTTGAGACCAATAATTGTTGTCCAAGGGCTAGCCCTCCTTGGTTCCCATAAATAGAGACGTAATTATTTGTTCCCAAACTAGTGAGTTTGAATCTGTGTGGAAACACCACCACCATTTCGTTAGCATGGCGAGGTTAGAGGTGCCAAGACCCCCACATTTTCATGGTTAATGGAATGGGGCAAAAGAAGAAATCCTTCAATTTGCAAATTATGATGCTGAGAAAGCGGAATTTATAGTCTTAATGGAGAAAGAATGGAAGAAGGAAGTTGCTGGTCACAGTATGTTTCAATTGGGCAGTATGCTAACCTTGAACTCCCCACCTGTGCTTCCTCCTATTCCGTCTGAAGGGTTAAAAGTCTCGGGTGGGACTCGAACTTGAGACCTTCCCTGATCCCCAAGCCCCCTAAGGAATCTTGGTGGCCAACTAAGCTAGCCTAGTTGCTTATACGGATTGACACATCTGAATGAGTAATAATAATGCTTTTTTCCATAAAGCTGTAGGGAGCTGAGGAAGCAACAAAGAAATAGAATTGATGTTATTTGTGATGAAAATGGGCAGAGTTTTGAGTGGGATGATGTAGGTACTCAGTTTCTGGGTGAAGAGGATGCTGTGGAAAGTATTGTTGATGCTGAAAATCTAGTCACAATAATGATCTGTACTGAAGAAGCTAATTGTTAGAATATTAGTGTGTAATAGTTAGGATATAAGTTTAGGGGGCTAGTTGTAGTTTAGCTCAAACTTAAGGAGGTTAGTCATGTATTAGGAAGATCAATTGTAGAATCCTTGTTCACCAAGGATTAGGTTTCTCCCCCTTCATTCTCTATAAATAGGGATGAGGGGGTGAGGTTTTATTTGTACCTTCTTTTCTTGCTCTCGTTTAATAAACGTTTGAGTGTAAATATCTCGTGTGCGTGTTGGTGCCACTCGGCATTATGGGATCATAACCCTTTGCCGAGGTCTTGTTGGAGTAGTTCTTGATTAGTGGTTCCGCTCTAGAAACCGGTTTGTTGGATTTCTTCCAACACTAATATATATGATGATTAAAGATATGATGACTAAAGAAGTTACTGACAAGGAAATTAAGGATGCAATTTTTTTAATCCTGGTGATAATAAGGCACCTGATCCAGTGTTTTCTCAGCAATATTCTAGAAAGCTTGGAATTTAGTAGGTCAAGATGTTAGCAAAGCTATAAAAGAGTGTTTCAGACAGGAGTTCGTCACTAATATTTGAAACTTCGTCACTAAACCGAATGTGTCATGATTCATGCTCGTCGCTAGTCGTCACATAAACTCCGTCACAATTAATTAGTGACGAAATTGAATATTGACCTTGTAGTGACTAGGAAAATCCGTCACTAAGTGGCAAAGAAAGGCGTCATTTTTTGAGTGAAACATATGTTAGAGTAGTCGCTATGTAAGTTGTCACTATCAATGAGGTTGAGTGACAAAAAAAGTTGTCACTGAAAAGAAATTACAAAAAATTATCAAATTTTGCTACAATTGTTTTTGCCTGTAGATTTAAACTGCCCTGAAATAATAATGAAAATTCATAAGATTCATCCTTAAAACAAGTATAACGTTATTTGAGTAGATAAGTGGCAAAGAAAGGCATCATTTTGAGTGAAACATAAGTTAGTGTATTCACTATGTAAGTTGTCACTATCAAAGAGGTTAAGTGACCATAAAAGTTGTCACTGAAAAGAAATTTCAAAAAATTATCAAATTTTGCTACAATTGTTTTTGCCTGTAGATTTAAACTGCTCTGAAATAATAATGAAAATTCATAATAATACAAATTACATCCGAATAACGCGAGAGTTTAAGATTCATCCTTAAAACAAGTAAAACGTTATTACATCAAAAAGGAATAACCGTTGTAGAAATTACAAATTACATCCGTTTCTGATTTTTAGGTTGATTCTACCATTTTTGAAATAACCATTTTTTTTATTATTATTTTTTATTTTTTTCTAACAATAATGTTTCAGTTTTGAAAAAATTAAATACTTTCTTTTTGTTAATTGGGTAATACTATGTCATCTTGATACACATGATTTTCAATAATGATAAACTAATAGTCGTAATTCAGTTTATGAAGTAACAGTTGGGCTGATGGTGAATGATCATGTTCTGAGAACACACAAAGTATGTATTTGGACATCAATCACTCTTTTTTTCGATTACTCCTGCATGAACAACCTGTTAAAGACAGATTTGAAGGAGGAAGTACCAAGCCATGTATCATTCCAGAACTCAAAAGTGGAGCCATTATCAAGTTTCCTTCTAAAAACATTCTCTAAGTTAGTGTTAACTTGAGACCAATAATAGTTGTCCAAGGGCTAACCCTCCTTGGTTCCCATAAATAGATACGTAATTATTTGTTTCCAAACTAGTGAGTTTGAATCTGTGTGGAAACACCACCACCATTTCGTTAGCATGGCGAGGTTAGAGGTGCCAAGACCCCCACATTTCCGAGATCCGGTAGGAGTACGTCATATACGCCAGTCCATTTCGGAGCCCCCATACCTGAATCCAGCCAGAAGCTTGGAAACAACGAACATGCTGACCCGGTGAAAGTCCCCTAAATTAACTAGACACCTAAGCTATTAACTACTGGACAACTGAAAATAAATAAATAAATAAATAAATAACACTATAACAGTAATAAAAAAAATTGCTCAGACCCTAAATTAACTAGTCCCTCCCTCGAACCCGAAGTCACATCCACAAACACCAATCAAAACAGCAAATGGGCTTTTCAGTGTGTTTATCACTTCTTCTAGTATACTTACGGTGATATTAAAAAAATTCAAAACATAAGTATGAGTGTTATACCTTTTAACCTTTAAATCGATTCTTTTTCCAATTTTTGTTATCGATTTTAATAATTTTTTGTTCCGTATCTTTTTATTATTTTTACAGATTTTTTTGATTTTTTTTTTTTTTTTTTTGAATTTTATTATGATATTAATCCGCACCATCCCTACTATGATATAAGCTGAAACACAAATAAGCTAATAAACCACATATAAGCTTAAACAAACATTTTTCGTCATTAAACTTTTAAAAATTTTGTGACCAAGAATGTTCGTCACTTTTTATACCGAAAAATATCGTATAAGTATAGTGACGAGATTAATGACCACTTTTGAGCTTGATGACTAGCTAACTGTTTACGAATGACCAAATATTAGTGTCCATGTATTATGTGGTCACTATTTTGCCCAAATAGTGACCAAAAAAAAGTCGGCACTAAGTTTTGGTCACTATAGGCACTTTTTCTTGTAGTGTACGTAGAGTTACGTACATAGGTATAGATATATTGTTTATATGTGTACATATTAATCGGGTGGGGCGGGGCGGGCGAGGATTCCCTGCTCCCCGCCCCAAACGCGATTTAAATCTCCGTTTAATCCCCAAACCCGCAACGTAACCCGATTAACATGTTCCGCCCACCCCAATTAGTTCGGGTTTTGGGTTTTCCCGTCGGGTACAAACATACATTAATCGAAACACCCCTTTAAACATGGCCATAAACATTTGACCCATGTTATGACATACCGTTTGACGACTCAATTACTTCTACGACCATAACATATACTTTAACACTTGATGACACACTTACAACCATTAAGACCAACGGGGGTACCACATTGACTTGAGCTCGGTATCTACCTAAGCTCTTACGAAAGGAAAAAGGTGAACGTGATTTTATAGTAGTCTGGATTTATGTCCTTTTTCTCTAAAAACGTACATTCTCTAAGTTAGTGTTAACTTGAGACCAATAATTGTTGTCCAAGGGCTAGCCCTCCTTGGTTCCCATAAATAGAGACGTAATTATTTGTTTCCAAACTAGTGAGTTTGAATCTGTGTGGAAACACCACCACCATTTTGTTAGCATGGCGAGGTTAGAGGTGCCAAGACCCCCACATTTCCGAGGTCCGGTAGGAGTACGTCATATAAGCCAGTCCATTCCGGAGCCCCCCATACCTGAATCCAGCCAGAAGCTTGGAAACAACGAACATGCTGACCCGGTAAAAGTCCCCTAAATTAACTAGACACATAAGCTATTAACTACTGGACAGCTGAAAATGAATAAATAAATAAATAACACTATAACAGTAACTCAGACCCTAAATTAACTAGTCCCTCCCTCGAACCCGAAGTCACATCCACAAACACCAATCAAAACATCAAATGGGTTTTCACTTTTCAGTGTCTTTATCACTTCTCCTAGTGAACTTACGGTGATATTAAAAAAAAAATCAAAACATAAGTATGAGTGTTACAGTGATGTTAAAAAATCATAGTATCATATACATACCTTTTAACCATTAAATCGATTCTTTTTCCAATTTTTGTCATCGATTTTAATAATTTTTTGTTCCGTATCTTTATATTATTTTTTCAGATTTTATTGATTTTTTTTTCTTTTTTTTTTCTTTTTTTTTTTTTTTAATTTTGTTGGGTAGCTGTGGTTAAACCTTTGGTTAACCTGGGCAAAATACGGAAAAGTAGAGGGGAAAATTCTGAAAAGTCGCACATTAGAAAAAGAAAAGTCGGGAAATAAAGTAATGCGAAAATATAAATTATTAATAGGGTCTAATATATATATATATATATATATTTTGTCTTTTTGTAAAAGACAAAAGTGTCGAGTAAAATGTTTCATTCTGCTGAAGTCGCAAGAAAACAAATCAATTGTCGAGTAAATGCAAAGCCAACCGTTGTCCCCACTTGTCAAAAAAACAATGCATCAAATCGGTCGAATAAAACCTATATTGATCGACTAAAAAGTATTCATAGATGACAACAGTGCAAAAAATAGACACGTGTGGCCATTTAAATGGAGTCGTGCTGACCCAATTCGGCGCGCGGTCGAGTAAGTCTGTATTTGGAAATTTTTTACCAAAAAGCCAAAATGGTCTATATAGTGGAAAAAAATTTTCTCTTGGTCTCTTTAAGTAATTGGCCCAAAAAGTTAGACTTGAGATCGGGGTACTACCAAGTACGGATAGCGGAGGGAGTTGAGGTCGCTCCCCTGATGAGTCCAAGGCAGGACGAAACCAGTGAACATCTATTATACGCGGGACGGATGGCTGGTCCCTATCGGTGTAAGGGCGCCAAAATAAAAATGGTACGTTTATATCTTATTTTTCATTAACTTATAAATTTCAACGATATTTATAAGTCATGCCCGCCCATCGGGCGGGCTTCGAAAGCTAGTATATATATATATATATATATATATATATATATATATAGAATGTTCATATGGTGAACATCTTAAACTACGATACAATAGGCACCAATAAGAAGATGACAAGTGTATATAATATATTTAAGCCAAAAACAAATTGTTAAATAAATTAAAAGGGTATTTTCGGCATTTAAACTAGCCCTATTTTTTTCTACTATACCCATCGACGCCCACTTCTCCTCTCCCCACCAAACTTGCTGTCAGTTTCATACTTCCATTGTCATCCTTTTTCTCTCTCATTCACAAACAAAAAAACATTCATATATCTTCCTTTTTCTCTAGTTGAAAACCTAATCACAATCGCCATCTATGTCAGATCCACATAACCCGATGCCACAACGCGTAACCCGCCATAGACTCCTTTGAGATTATCGATCGATAAGTTTCAGGTTTGGAACCACTTACAGATCGGCTTGATCTTTTATTACGAACGAGATCGGGTAGTTTGAGATTATCGCTTGATCTTTTTATTGTAAGCTTTGGGATTTCGATCTTTTTTTACGAAGCACATGGTCTGCGTAGATGGCATTTTGTATTTGTATTAAATATGGATTTACTAAAGAAGGGATTTTATCAGTTTGATATTGGTGTTTTTATATTTGAAAAATGATTCTTATGCCTAATTAGCAAACCTACTTGTATGCCTAATGATTTGATTGATGGATTTAAAAAAGTGATTGGTGGAAATTTGGAGAGAGAAAATGTACAACACAATTGTACAAGTAAATTATGCATTAGGCATGTATTTAGGCTTGGATTGTAGGTCTAAATAGCATTACTTTTTATATTTTTATTCTTTAATTTATATGGTTAAATTAGATTGTAGAAGTGTAAAATAGCTTTTCATATTGCCTCTTCTTCTTTTCTTTTGTTTTCTTTTTCATCCCAGATTTTCAAAGTTGTTTTGTGTTTGTGGCTCCACCATTTAAAAGCAATTTCAATAGAACCAATATCAATAAAAGCAATTTTAATAGGTTGCTATGGAGGATCACGCAGATTCGAGGTTCTTGTACGGAGGGATGAAAATGGCAAATCTTATGTGTATTAACTTGCAAGATTTGTGTCAAAATGGTACTCCGTATTTATTTTATTTTGTGAAGACATTTTTTTTTAATGTAGATTGAGAGACTCTAAACTGTTGTAAGATGGCTAAAATAAATAAATTAGTGATTGTGTGTTCATTCGGGAATTATTACATACACTTGCTGGTGCGCAACATAACATTTGTGGTTGATTTTGATTTTTCAAGTGTTTATGTTTATTTGTTGAAGAGACCGCCAAATGTGCTAAAATTTGAGTCCTTAAAGGGATTTAGTGTCAAATATGCTAAAACTTAGTGGATAATTATGCATGTATCAAGAAATGAGTGTCACACTATAAATGTGTAAAAAAAAACTAATGTGTCACTATATATGTATCAAGATTTATTTATATATATATTAGAAAAATTGGTGTGTCACCACATATGTGTCAAGAAAATTTGTGTGATAAATATAATGTGTCACTATAAATGTATTAAACTTTGTGTCAAGTGCACTAAAATACTAGTAGTGTGTCACTACATATGCATCAAGAAATTTAGTATCACATAAATGTGTCAAAAAAAACTAATGTATCACACTATCACTATATATGTATCAGAATATTTAAGTATATATGTATAAAAAAAATTGGTGTATCTGTATATGTATAAAAATAAACAAATATATGTGTATCACATACTAGTTTAAAAAATAAACAAATATTTAAAAGTAAACTATTGTCACCACATGTTGTCCAGTAGCGAAAAAAGAATGAGAAATAATGCTATTTTCGTGGGTTGTGTTGGTAAGTATTTAAATGCAATGTGTAAATTGTTAGTTAATTATTTAATGAGCATTAAATATCATCTATGATGGTTGATTTAACGGTCCACAACTGTGCCTATTGTTTTTCATTTTAAAGTGTACACCACAATAACGCTTTCATATATATATATATATATATATATATATATATATATATATATATATATATATATATATATATAGTAAGTATCGAATCAAACTTTTGGGCCTGCTACCGGGGAAGGTTTGAAATGAGTGCGTCGATTTCGTTCGTTGTTTTTGTTATTTGAAGATCCTTCCTCGGAAGTTACGTATTTTCGTTATATTATAAAAACACAAAAATAAAATAAATAAAACACTTTTCCTAAAGTGTTTTCAAAAATACACAATAAGGATCCTCGCTTTCCTTCGAAAGTGTTGTAAACTATTCCGAATAAACAACAAAAGAAATCGCAAGGTTAGTCGTTCATCGGATTATTTTGAATTCTTCAACCGAATAAACGGGGTTCTAGGGAAATCTTGACATTAAATTGCAGAATGAGTGAGGCGGGTTTTCAAGCATCTTCAGAGCACCTTTGCCTCTCCTCCCCGCCGCGCGTAAACTCAAGAGAAACGGTTACGGTTAATTAAGTGGTTACAAAAAATAAAATAAGATAAATATCATTTTTTGTTTGTTTTCTTTAAAAAACTAAAAAACATAAATAAAAAATCCAAAAATATTTCCAATCTCCAAGTTTGTTTTTTTTTTTTGATTTTTGTTTTCTTTTTGGTGTATGAACACCCGTTCTTCATCCAACAATCTCATTTCTCCTATATCTAATCCCGAGAGAATTATCCGTCAAAACAATCGTACTCCTTTCCCAACCGTTGAGGAAATGGATAATCTTGATCAACACCCTCCGGTGGGTGATAATCATAACCATAATGCCGCTCCCGATCTCCGAACGATGGAGGAGTTGTGCCGACCGACTATGTTCGGACGTGGAGGTCCGATTGCCCCCATTAACATCGAAGCCGCCGATTTCGGGCTTAAGCTTCACATGATCCAACAAGTCCAAAACTCGTGTCAATTTCACGAACTTCCGGATGATGATGCTAATAAGCACCTTGATAAATTTCTCACTATTACACAAAGTATGAAGCAAAACGAGATCCCCGATGATGCCCTTCACTTATACTTATTCCCCTATTCACTGACGCATCATGCCTCTAATTGGTTTGATCGTCTCCCCAAGAATTCCATTCATACCTTTGATGAAATGGTTTCTAAATTCTTGGCAAAAAATATTTCCAACCTTCAAAGGTGACAAAATTGAGAAATGATATTTGTAACTTCCGAGAAAACCCAGACGAATCCTTATTCGAAGCATGGGAACGTTACAAACTTTCCATTGATTGTTGTCCGAACCATAACATGTTACTTGTTACCCTCATTGATACATTCTATAATGGTTTGACATTATGACATCGTGATACAATCAATGCTGCAGCAGGGGGTACTTTTATGAAAAGTCGACCCGAAGAGTGTTACGATCTAATCGAAAACATGACCGCTCATCATAACTTCTGGGATTCCTCTGCCGAAAGGAGCGAGTCAACAAGATCTATCACTACTTCTATCCCTTCTCCCGAGATAGCCGCGCTTGCAAAAAAATATGATGATTTGTCTATTGCTATATATAGAATTCATCAAACGATCGAGAATCAAAACAAAAATACTCAGCATGTGAACTCTATTAACCCAAGTTGTGAGACTTGTGGTGGTCCACATTCGTACTTTGAGTGCCCAGCCTCTGGTGGCTACACTCACGAGAATGTTTATGTTGCAAACACGGGAGGTAACGTTTACCAACCGCAAGGAGATCGTAATCTCCTCAGCTATCATTCCAACAACTTCCTTGGACCACCCGGTTTCAACAACCCGAATCAAAATGTGCCTAATAGGAATAACCAACTGAATCATAATCAAAATAGGGTTAATCAGGGTTTTCAAAATCAGAATCAGGGTAATTTCAATCAGACACAAAATTGATGTTTTCAAAATCAGGGAAATTTCCAAAACGAAGGCCTGAATCAAGGGAATTTTTATCCAAATCAAGGGAATTTTTCACAAAATCAAGGAAATTTTAATTATGGAAATCAAAATCAAGAAAGTTTTCAAGGGAATCATCAAAACGCTAATAATTTTCAAGTAAATTATGTTAATCCAGGTCAAAGTTTTCAAAACACCCGTGGGCAAATTTTCAATCAAAATATTGCTCCAAATCCGTCGCCCACGGATGAATTGTTGAAACAACTTACTATTCAAAATCAAAATCAACAAGAAATGACTAGGATATTGATTAAGGGAATGACCGAACTTAAGAAGTCTTTAAATGATCGACCCTCGGGCTCGGGGTACTACCTCTACTCTCCCAAGCAACATGATCGCCAACTCGAGGGGCGATGCAAAGGCGATCACTACACGTAGCGGTGTTATGTATGATGGACCCACGACTCCAACTACCTCTTCTTCTATTCCTCCGAAGGTAGCGGAACGTGAGACCAAGGCGACAAAGGACAAGGAACTTCCTATTAACAACGGAAGGACCGAAGACATCCAACCTCCGGTTGTCCAATCATCCAAGCAAAAAGAAAAAAACGTTGATATTCCCGTTAAGACCAAACTTCCTTATCCTTCGAGACTCAATGAACAAAAGCTCCGTGACAAAGCTAATCAACAAAGGAGAAGTTCTTCCAAATCTTCCAAGATTTGCATTTTGATATTAGCCTCGCGGATGCTATTCTCCTAATGCCGAAATTTGCGTCCATGATTAAGGGATTATTGAATAATAAAGAGAAATTGTTCGAAATGGCAAAAACCCCGCTGAATGAGAATTGCTCGGCGGTTCTCCTTAAACAGCTTCCCAAAAAGCTCGAAGATCCCGACAAATTTCTTATTCCATGCAATTTCCCGGGGATGGTTGAATGCTTCGCCCTGGCCGATCTCGGTGCTAGCATCAACCTAATGCCAAAATCCTTTGGGAAAAAGTTATCTCTTCCCAAGTGATGAGTGTCTAAATACTCATCATTTCTGTCCCATTTAAACTACAAAAATAGTTAAAAACACACAGATACACCACATTATACGTCAAATATCATTGGATTGTGTTTTTATATGTTTTAGGTACAAAAGGATTGAAAACAGATGAAAAACGAGCAAAGTTTACACATTTAGCAAATCAGTCCATGAACTTTCAAGAAATGTCAGAAATGGTCCTTGGAAGAATTATTTTGAAGAAAAGTCAACAACAGTCCCCAAGGAATCAAGAAATGACAAATTTTACCCTTGAAGTTCAAATTGCAAAAATGGCAAAACGGGTCCCTCAAGTTTCCAAGTTATCAGAAAATACCCTTGAGGTATAATGTTGGGATATGAAAAATCAAAGTGCTTCTGGATGTCAAAGTACTGCTGCATGAAGAACAAAGTCAAAGTGCTGCTGAAGAATAAAGTCAAAGTACTGCTGATATGAAGAATGCTTAAAGTACTTCGAAGGAAACAAGGACTGATATGCAATATTAGATAAGGATTAATGTGTAACATTAGATGAATATTCTAGAATAAGTCAGGGATAATTACTTGTCGTTCAAGAATTATATGTTGTAAACCGACTTAAGGTTATCTATATAAAGAGCCTTAAGAGGTATTGGTCGATATAAGTTTTCATAAGTTTTACAAGTTAGATAAGTTTAGAAGTCGATCAAAGTTAAATAGTTAGGGATTGTTAGTGAATCTGTGTAACAAAGCAGGTTCAAAGTTTGGTTAATATAAAAATTCTTCTTAAGCTTTGTGTTAGTAGATTCCGCATACTTTACAAGGTCAAACAGTGTTTCAATATTAATAGTGTTGAGTTTACTCAATATTGTTAAATCCTTACAAGCTACAAAGTAGTTTGGTCAGAGTATATCGATCCAACAAGTGGTATCAGAGCTTGTGTTGGAAACTCTGATTAAGAAGACAAACCTTTAAAACCTTTAAACCGATCTCACTACAAACCCTTCAAGATGTCGATAGATGCTGCACCTGCTCCCTCAATCACTGCTGTTAGAATCCTTATTGTTAAGAAGGGAGAATACAACCTATGGGCCATGAAGATGAGACAGTACATTGCAATCACTGACCATGCTTTGTGGGATGTGATTGTCAATGGTAACATGCAAATTGATGAACCAGTTGAGGTACCTGGACAACCAACACCACCAAAACCTACTGTACCTGCTGCTACCAAAAGAAATCAAGACAAAGCTCTCAACATACTGCTGTCTGCTATTCCTGATGCTCACCTATTAAAGTTTCATGATGCCAAAGATGCCAAACAACTATGGGCTGCAATAAAGAAGAAGTTTGGAGGTAATGATGCTTCCAAGAAGATGCATAGGAATTTGCTGAAGCAACAATTTGAAACTTTCACTGTTGGTGAAAGAGAAGGTCTTGATTCTGCTTATGAAAGATTTCAACATCTTTTGAGTATGCTAGAACTATATGATGCTGAGGCATCAGTTGAAGATGCTAATTTAAAGTTTCTAAGGAGTTTGCCATCAGCATGGCATGTAGTTGCTACAATGATCAGAGGACAATCAGGGCTGGATACTATGGACTTTGATGATCTTTACAACAATCTGAAGGTGTATGAGCATGAGATGAATGGTACTACAGGTTCAAGCACACAACAGAATATTGCTTTTGTCTCTTCTGAAAAGAGAAGCAGTACTTCCAACAAAGGTACTGCTTACCCTGCTCAAAGTACTGTGACCGAAACACAGGTTCCATGCACAACAATGGTCACCACAAACTCATCACAATCTGTTACCCCCCACCTCAAATGATGTTCTATGTTCATTCTTTGCTCAACAAGCATCTATGCCAGTCACTTATCAAGAAGATGTATTGCAAATTGATGATGATGCCTTGGAAGAAATCGATATCAGATGGCAAGTTGCTATGCTCACTGCAAGGATCAAGAAGTATGTGAACAAGACAGGTAAAGGCGTCAATTTCAGAGCTAAACAAGGAATAACATTTGACTAGTCCAAGATTGAGTGTTTCAACTGTCAAAGGACTGGTCACTTTGCAAGAGAGTGTAAGTTTGCAAAGTATCAAGCAAACAAGATGATTGAACCACCCAAACCTGAAAGAAAAGAGATTCCAATAACTGAACCAAAACCAAAAGCTTTGGTTGCTCAAGAGAATCTGTCAGAGATTGATTGGTCCAATGAGTTTGATGAAGAACCTGTAACCTATTCAATGGTTGCCTTGGAAGATTGGAGCACATCATTTGATGAAGAGCCTGGATATGCTGCTTTGGAGTCAAGAGATGAGTTAGGAAGTTTTTATTGGAGCATGGAGTTTGAAGAAGCACCTGTTCAGCTTGCAATGGTAGCTGCTTCACCAAGTTCATCCACTAACTCTGAGGTATGTCCTAAGTGTAATGATATGTATCAAAAGTTACTTACTGAGTATGTAGCTGAAAGAGATAAATTTCAAAAAGCTAGGGCTGAGATAACAGGTTATCAACTTACTTTAGAGTCAATGGAAGCCAAAATTCTTACACATGAAAACAATGAAGTAGCATGGCTTGAGAATTATAAACAACAGGATTACCTAGTTAAGTTAAATGAATGGAAACTAGGTTGTAAGGTGTCTGAACTAGAAAAGGTTACTGCTGAAAGAGATAAGTTGTTAGAAAAACTTTCTGTATGGAATGAGGCAGGTGTGTCACATGTTCAATTTGTTGAAAAGCAAAGAACATCTAATATTAAGACAGGCCTAGGCTATGATAGTAATGAAGGTATTCCATTTAAGAGCAAGGAACTTAATCTTATTGTTGATACCTCCACTAGTGATGAAGAGTTCATAAGTCTAGATGAAAACTCTTCTAGTGATGAGGAATCCCCTAGTTCCACACCTCCTGTATTTCAGAAAGAAAAAGGTTATAATGCAGTTCTACATCCCCCAGGTAGCTTTCAACCACCTAGAAAATATGTTGATTGTTATGGTGTAGATAATCTAGAGTTTAGGAAAAAGCTTAAATCTGAAACTTTAGAAAGATCAGTTGAAGCTCCTAAGATAGAAGAGACCAAGTTTTCAAAACAAGCAGTACCTTCAAACTCTTTTCGAAGTACTGCTGATTTCTCAGCAGTACCTCAAAGAAAACTCTTTCAAAATACTGCTAATTTTAGAAACACTTATGGAAGGGGATTTGGGGATATTGGTCCAAAGGTCTGCTATGTGTGTTACAGTCCTCATCATTTGATTAAAGATTGTGGTTATCATTCAGACTATTTAAGCAGATATCCAAAGACCAGAACTGCACAACCAAGTTATAGGGAGAATAAGCCAAGAGATAACAAACCAGTTTGGAATTACACAAATAGGGTTAACCATAGTAACTTCTCAAAAAACTATAGGAACCCTCATCAGAAAAGGCCATACTCCAAACCATCAGTACCTTCACAAAGTACTGATAGAAAGTTCCCTAATGTTTCTAGGAAATACTCAAGTGTAAGACCTAGGAGTTACAATCATTACAACCCTAGAAAAACTTACAACACAAGAAAAGATGCTAGAACACAGAACCCAACTCCTAAAGTCACAACAAAATGGGTTAAGAAAGAAAGTACTGCTGGGGTAGAACCAGTACTTTCAGAGGTTAAGGGTGAAAAAGAGAAAATTGATCATGAAAAACAAACTATTTTGGAAACAAAAACCTTAATTCTTGATCATGCTTTCAAAGACAGTGGTGACTACATACTCAAAAACTTTGAGTATGTCACTCCACAAGGGGAACACAAGTCAGTAATGGCTTGGGTTCCTAAAAATAACTAACTTTTTTTCATGTAAATGCAGGGCAACCCAGAGGAGGAGCTTAAAGATCATCTTATTGTAGATAGTGGTTGCTCTGGCAGTATGACAGGAGAAAAGGAGCTCTTGTCATATTTTAAAGCTTATTATGGAGGAAAAGTTGCATTTAGGAATGATCCTGATGGAGGAAGAATCACTGGCAAAGGAACAATCAAGGCAGGAAACATTGATTTTGAAGATGTTAGATATGTGAAGGAGCTAAAATTCAATCTTTTGTCAGTCTCTCAGATTTGTGATAAGAAGTACCCTGTGTTATTCTTTGACACAGAATGTCTCATACTTTCTCTTGATTTCAAGTTAGAAGACAAAAATTTGGTGTTACTGAGAGCACCAAGAACTAATGATGTGTACAGCATAGATTTGAAGAATGTGAATTCTGCTGGAAAAGCAACATGTTTGATTGCAAGAGCATCTATGGAGGAAGCACATCAATGGCACAGAAGACTGGGACATGTTAATTTCAAGAATATCAATAAGCTGGTCAGAGGAAATTTAGTTAGAGGTTTACCTTCTAAGACATTCAAGAATGATCATACATGTCTTGCTTGTAAGAAGGGTAAACAGCACAAGGCCTCTTGTAAGAAGATTGATGAGAAGACTATTAGAGAGCCTTTGGAATTGCTGCATATGGACTTGTTTGGACCTGTTTCAGTTGTCAGTCTGAACAAGAAGAAGTACTGTTTGGTTGTAACAGATGACTGCAGTAGATTTAGCTGGGTCTTTTTCTTATGTTTTAAAGATGAAACTTTTGATGCTATTCATGACCTAATTATAGCATTAGAGAATCAGTTAAGGCTCAAGGTTAGAGGCATTAGATGTGATAATGGGACTGAGTTCAAGAATCAGCTTATGGATGAATTTTGTGCCAAGAAAGGAATTAAAAGAGAGTTCAGTATTGCTAGAACTCCTCAACAAAATGAAGTTGCAGAAAGAAAGAATAGAACTCTTATAGAAGCAGCAAGGACTATGCTTGTAGACTCTCAACTACCTGTTCCATTCTGGGCTGAAGCTGTAAGTGCTGCTTGCTATATATTGAAAAGAGTATCAGTGACTAAACCTCAAATGAAGACACCCTATGAGTTCCTCATGGGAAAGAAGCCAAGCATCAAGTTTATGAAACCTTTTGGATGTCCCCTCACCATCTTAAATACTGCTGATAATTTGGGAAAATTTGATGGGAAGTCAGATGAAGGATATTTATTGGGATATTGTACAAATAGCAAAGGATTCAGAGTGTACAATAGGGCTACCAAGAAGGTTCAAGATTGTCTTCATGTTGATTTTTTGGAAGAACAAGAGAATTCTAAAGGTAAAGGTCCGGATTGGATGTTTGATCTTGATTTAATGTCTTCATCAATGAATTATGTACCTGTAAGGGAAGAAAATCAAGTTGCTCCCACTGAAGAAGAAGCACAGTACATTGTTCATGATGTTAATTTAAGATCTGAAGATGAGCCAAAAGATAATGCCTATGATGAGAAGAAAGGTACTTCTCAACCTAACAGTACTGTTGATCCTCAAAGTACTGTTCCACCACAAATACCAGTATCTGCAGAAGATCAGGCTATTCAAGAAGAACTCTCTAGGATGCTTTTTCAAGAAACAATGGCTAAGTTGTATGATGATGAACCAAGGAGAGCTTATGAAGCAGAAAAGAAGAAGGCAAAAGAAACAGCCAGTACTTTAACCCAAAGTACTGTCAACCCTTATGAAAGTACTTTTCAGCCATTGAATACTTTAAATTGGATAAATATTGATGTTGTTCATGATCCTAATATGCCTGACTTAGAAGATACTGCTGATCCAAACACCAATAATTTAGAAGATACTGATGATGAATTGGATCAAGAAGGCATTTTCTCAGATTCTAATGAAGATCCAGATATCACTAATTTGGAAGATAATCTTGAAGTTCCACCAACTCCAACTCTCAGAATTCATAAAACTCATCCTGCTACCAATGTTATTGGACCCTCATCATCAGGGGTGCTCACAAGGACTAAGGCTAAGAATATGTCTCAACAACATACTTCTTTACTTAGTTTTATCTACAAGCAAAACAGGGTGAATCACAAGGATCAGAAGTTGTGTTTATTTGCTTGTTTTCTATCTTAGGAAGAGCCCAAGAATATCAAACAAGCACTAGCTAAAGAAAGCTGGGTGGAAGCTATGCAAGAAGAACTTCTACAGTTTAAACTTCAAGAAGTTTGGGTATTATGTGATCTACCTGATGGAAAGAAACTTA
This sequence comes from Artemisia argyi, assembly GCA_030686995.1. Taxonomy (NCBI): domain Eukaryota; kingdom Viridiplantae; phylum Streptophyta; class Magnoliopsida; order Asterales; family Asteraceae; genus Artemisia; species Artemisia argyi. Next base: position 225,168,066 of record CM060703.1, on the reverse strand, counting down.
TTGGAACTAAATGGGTTTTCAGAGTAAAAGGAGATGAAAGAGGAAATGTGATTAAGAACAAGGCAAGGTTAGTGGCTCAGGGATATAGACAAGAAGAAGGAGTAGACTATGATGAAGTTTTTGCTCCTGTGGCAAGACTTGAAGCCATTAGGCTATTTTTGGCTTTTGCATCTTATATGGGATTTCCTGTATATCAGATGGATGTTAAAAGTGCTTTTCTATATGGCAAAATCACAGAAGAAGTTTATGTCAAACAGCCTCCTGGTTTTGAAGATCCTGCACATCCAAACAAAGTTTACAAGGTAATAAAAGCTCTTTATGGTCTTCATCAAGCTCCAAGGGCTTGGTATGAAAGGCTTTCCAACTTTCTACTGCAACATGGTTATAGAAGAGGAGCTATTGACAAAACTTTGTTTATCAAGAGAGATAAGAAGGATATTATGCTTGTTCAAGTATATGTAGATGATATTATTTTTGGTGCTACCAAGCCATCTATGGTGAAGGAATTTGAAGATCTTATGCAGAAAGAATTTCAGATGAGTTCCATGGGAGAATTAACATTTTTCTTAGGCTTTCAAGTACAACAGTCAAGCAGTGGGATTTATATTTGTCAAGACAAGTATGTTGCAGATATTCTTAAGAGATTCACTTTTACAACTGTTAGGCCTACATCTACACCAGTGGATACTAACAAACCTTTGGGAAAAGATGAAGATGGAGAAGATGTTGATGTCACATTATACAGGTCTATGATTGGCTGTCTTATGTATTTAACTGCATCAAGACCTGATATTACTTTTGCTGTGAGCTTATGTGCAAGACATCAGGTTAATCCAAAAGTATCTCATTTGAATGCTGTCAAGAGGATTTTCAGGTATCTTAGGCAACAACCTAAGCTAGGATTATGGTATCCTAGAGATTCACCTTTCCATCTCCATGCCTTCTCAGATAGTGATTATGCTGGAGATAACTATGATAGAAGGTCCACAACTGGAGGATGCCAGTACCTTGGAAGCAGATTAGTGTCATGGCAATGTAAGAAGCAAACAATTGCAGCAACTTCTTCTATAGAAGCAGAGTATGTAGCTGCTGCAAGTTGTTGTGCACAAGTACTTTGGTTGCAGAATCAGCTTTTGGATTATGGGTTCAATTTCAAGAATACTCCCATCAACATTGATAATGAGAGTACCATCTGCATTGTTAAGAATCCAGTTTATCATTCTAAAACCAAACACATTCAGATTAGACATCACTTCATAAGAGATTGCTATGAACAAAGGCTTATTAATGTGGTTAAAGTTCATACTGATGATAATGTAGCAGATCTACTCACAAAGGCTTTGATGTTTCAAGATTTACTTTCTTAGTTGTGAGTATTGGCATGATTAATATGTAAGCTATTTTTGAGGGGAGGCATAAGTAGTTAATAGTTAGTCATTATTTGAGGGGAGGCTACGTGTATCATTCCAAAGTAAGAATTTTATTCATGATTCAAGAAGTACAACCACATTCTTACTTTCAAGTACAAGACCCAGACATCATAGACACAACAAACACAAGACAAACTCAAGACTACATCCACCTACTACCAAGCTCCACATCCTACTCCATAGGCCTTTTACCCTTGCCCTCATAGCTGTGCTTTCCCTTCTGAGCAGTCCTTCTCTTGTCATCAAAAGAAGTCTGTTTTCTTGGGCAGGCCAGGCCAAGTACCTATTTGGGAGGTCTTTCTTTTCTTGGAGCAGGCCACTTCATATTCTGGATGGCAGTTTCCAGAGCATGAGTCAATGCTTGTGGGAGCTCTTTAGCCAAAGATGAACCAGCACCAACTTTCTTTTTGGGTCTCTTACTGGAAGCACTGCCTGCATCAGTTATGGTAGATACGGCTGCACTCATTGTTGATGAAGCTTCTTGTGGTCCCATCCATTGCACATGAGGTGAAAAATAGTCTAACCATCCTGGATCTTCATACTCAGAATCAGAATAGTACCTTATCTCTGAGTCTGTGGTACCTTCTGAGTCTGAAGAGATGCTCACAATGGGTATGTCACTCATTCTGCTTACTTGTTTGTGTTTTGAGAAGATTTGGTGTTTTCAAAGTTATTAGTGAAGTTGCTTTTATAAGCAAGGTGAAGGTTAATGGGTATTTATTGAAGTTCACTTACCCTGGTTGTTTTGGTATTTAATGTGGTGATAGTCATTAATGCGTATTGACTTTTTAAGATCTTTTGGTCAAATGGTCAATTTTTGCAATTTTGAGTAAGAAAGTACTTTGGAAAGTACTTCTCCATTCTTTATGGAAAGTACTGCTTGGTGTAATTAAAAGGGTTCGCTGACGTGTCAAGATACTGTTCCAACGGTCAGATTTGCGGCTAACAACCTTTCGAAAGATATGGGATATTTACTTCCAAAAATAACGGTAAAGTCATTAATTCACCGTGATTTTTTTGTAATTTTCTCCGTATATAACCCTCATATCTTTTCCTTTTATTCACCTTACTCATCCATATAAACTCATACCTATTTTTCAATCGATCATCACTCTCTGTATTCTATCCCTAATCATCATGGCTAATCGACAAACCAACACCAAACACAACATGATTGCAAACCTTGAGAAAACCTAAGCAAACATTGATTTTCATGGCATTATTGATTTTCTCAATGGTACCAACATCTGTTACTCCATTCTTGTTAACCCTGAGGTTATTGGACCATGGATTCAAGCTTTTTGGGATACAGCTCAGTCACATGTTGAAGATGGAGAGGATGTTATTACTGCTACAGTTGCTGGGAGAGGTATACGGGTTACAGAAGCTTCAATTAGGGAGGCTTTGCTATTTGATGATGAAGGAGGCTATGTTTTATTTGGGAAAGAAGGAGTTTGGAATACTCTCAGAGATATTGGGTATGAAGGCTCTTTGACTAATGATGAGTACTCAAACACTCATCATTTTTGGTCTAATCTGAACTGCAAAACATAAAAAAAAAACACTTAGTAATGCATCAAAATACTGAAAATATTTCAAAATCGTGTTTTATATGTTTTAGATGCAAAATGAGCAAAAACAGATGAAAAACGTACAAAGTTTGCAAAATTGGCAGTTTCAGTCCCTCAACTTTAATAAAATTACAAAACTAGTCCCTGGATATTCAAAATATGGAAAATTATCACCAAAGGTCCTTTTGAAATCATGAGTTATCATATTTTGTCCTTTGGTGAAAAATCTGAAAAGTTTTGGAAATTTACAATTTAGCCCCTGAAGTTTCAGACGTTGACAAATTTGGTCCCTGGTGGGATAATTTTGAATGAAAAATCAATTTTGGTCCTTGGGAATTCACAAAAATCGCTTTTAATCCCTGGATGAAAATTTTGAGAAAATTACATATTTGGTCCTTATAGTTTGGAATTTTACAAAAATGGTCCCCGGGAATTTTGAAAAGAACAAAAATTGCAAAAATGGTTTTGGATATTTAAACTAAGCAAGTTTGGTCCTTATGATATCTATGGAAAGAATGCATTTTCAGTCCTTGCAATTTTCAGAAAATGCAAAAATGGTCCTTGTGTTTACCAAATATACCAAACGGATCCCTTGTGTTATTATAACCCATAAACCAAATCCACTACCCACCTTATAACCCAAAACCACTCCTCCAGGCCCAATCATTCCCAGCCCACATCCCGTTTAAATATTAAGCCCCGGTCAAAATTGGTCAAACACCCACCCAGAAACACTATTCATCGCCCCTAACCTCCCTGATTACACGCTTCACTGTCTCCCCCTTCCTCCCATCTTTTCACCAACCTCATTAATACCTTTCACCAAAACCCTCCCCCTCATTTAATGCCTCACCCACCTCACCAAACCCACTAATAAACTTCCACACTTCTTTTCCCGCCAAAAACAGTTTGAACGGTTGGGATCAAAGAGAAGCAATCCAACGGCTTAGAAAGTGGTGGGAAAGTCAATGAAACTCTCCAAGGCCTATAAAAGTGAAGAAAAAGCAGAAAAGAAGGAGTTAGTTAGTCATTAGTGTAGAGTAACTTTTAGCTTAATTTTAGTTAAGTTGTTTTATGTTAAATCTTCAAGTTCTTAGTTGTATTTCAGTTGTAACTTATTATTCTTAGCTTAATATAAGTTTTTCAGTAATCATTTCAAACTCCTGTTTACATTTTTCAGTTTATTCAATTTCACTTGAAATCTCAAAATCATTTTATACTGTCACCTGTTGTTGTTTAATGTTCAATTGAGTTCCATTCAGTCCACTAGCAAGTTTTTTTTTAAAGCTTTCAAAGGGTTGGGAACAATCTAAGACTAGAAACAGAAAAATACCAAAAATGCAATAAAAATAGAGAAAATATAAAAATTATATTAGAAAAAGAAGAAGCATTGAAGTTTGATGGAGATTGGATAAGCATGGTTTAGTTCTTCATGGGAAGTGTTAGGAGAGACAGAATTGGCCTTGGCACCTTTGTTCTGAGCTTGGACCATTTGTGAGTCTATTTTCCATTTTTTTTTGGCAAAGCACTGTAGCATAGCTCAAAACTGCTTATATTTATGCTTCTTTGATGTCTCTGAGACTATTTGATGTATCTCAATTGATTTAATGTTATTGTGAGTTCACTTGCTTACCTAATCTCAGTTTCACATTTTTTTTACTCTATTTCACTGTCATAATTTCTATATGTGGGTAAGGTTGTTAATTGTTGTCAAGATTGGTTCAATTGTACTTAAAACAGTTAAACATAAGTTGGTATAAGCTTGTTTGGAGGTCTCATGGTTTAAATCAACATATGTCTTTGAAAATTTTCAAAAAGAATTTCAAAAGGAGTGTTTGGTTGATGGTATTTAGCTGTGTTCTTGTTGTCCATTATTGCAAAACTTGGTTTCAGTAAGTCTATTTTGTTCATATAAGCTCAGTTTCACCACCATTTTGGTCAATTTTTATTCAATAGTCAAAATCCTTTGCCAAATTCCTTGACAGTTAACTGTCAAGGATGTGAGACCTCAAATCCACCCACAGTAGCTCAAAAGTAGTAGGTTTAAAGTAATTTAGCTCTATTTTGCCTTATCACATCATAATTATTCAGTTAAGGACATTAGAAACTCAAATTAGTCAACATACCAAGTTTTTACAAAAGTCAGATAATACCTATCTCAGGTTTTCACCAAAATTGCAAGATTTTATTTGATTTATGTGTTTACTTTCATGGAGTGAAAATTGATTGTATTTGTTTTCTACCAGCTCTTCTCCATGATCCCACCTAGCTTACATTTTTGTGAATTTTGTGGTGGGCCCCACAGCTCTCCAAAATGAGCTGCAGGGCTGCTGTGTGCCCTGTGCAGCAGATAGCAATCCCAAACACCACCCTTGGTGGTGGTTTTCTGACCACCATGGTGGTCCTTAGCCCTTGATTTTGGTTCCCCTTAACCCCCCTCCTGGTAGGCTAGGGACATTGACCAACCATTTGACCATGAGATCACTGGGACCCACTTGAAATCACCACAAATCTCTGTTCACTTTTCAGCTTCCAAACAAGATTCATGTGCTTATTTTTAGCTTAATCTGTGGCTCCCTTTGGCTTTTTCTAGCTTATTCATGTTCCTTAAACTAGTTTAAACCAGAATTACCAAAAGTGGGTCCCACTTGAGCTAGTTTTAGCTTATTTTGCTTGTTGGTCAACAAAAGTCAACTGTTGACCAAATAAGCACCTCAAGTGCTTATTTTTGATTTTCATAAAAGTTGTTTTTGTAAAAGTTTGTTGTTTTTAGTTGTAAAGTAGTTTTCTAAAATAAAAATCAAGAAAAATCAATTTAATATTAAGTGATAGTTTCTATTTAATGTAATTTAATTTTAATTTTCATTTTTAAATTTTTATTAAGTACTTAGCTTTTTATATTTTTCTTAAATTCCTCTTATATTAAAGTATTTATAATAATTTTCTCAGATTTTTAATTTATCATTAAGTATTTATTAGAATTAATCTTAGTTTAATTAATAATTAATTAATATTAAGTTTAAAATAGCATAATTAGTTTTTATTAATCAAAACCTAGTTTTTATATTTTTTTATAGCTTTTATATGTTATAAAATAATTTTAGAAATTTTCTTATAATTTTTACTGTTCATTTTCTATTTTTCTTAATTTAAAATAGTTTAATTAGTTAATTAGTAATTAATTAATATAAAAATCACAAAAAGACAAAAATACATATTTTTATTTTTAAAAAACTTATTTTTAATTATTTTATAATTTTAGAAATTTTATTTTCAACTTTTTAGTATTTAATCAATATTATATTGTATTTAGTTATTTAAATATTAATTATAAGTATTAATTAGTATTTAATTAATATTAAATAATTAATTAGTGTAAAAATTAATTTTAATTTTCTAAAAATTTTCTTTTACTTTTAGTTTGTAAAAAAGTCATTTTCACCCCCTGGGGGTTTTCAGATTTCCGTTTTCACTTTTTATTTCGTACGTTTACGTTTTATTTAAACGTAACGTACGCGTTTTTAGTTTTAAATCGTTTCTGGTTTTTGTAACTTTCCCGTCTTATTCATATAGCTTCTTTAAGCTATTTCATTGTATATTCCTTAGCTTAGTCACACTCAAACCCCTTTTCATCCAAATTCACCCGATCACGAAACCGTTTGAATACAATCCACACCTCGTCGGCACATAACGACCAGGGGAAACACTATATTCCGCGGAGCATTGACTCTAGGCAGTTTGACCTTGTTGACCATTCCCTGGTCAATTCGGGTTGACCGTTTGGAGCCAATCAACTAAACTTACTTTTCAGAAGGCTATGGTTAGTCCTCATTGGAAATTTCTTATTCATGTTTTGCTGCATTGCTTAAGTCCAAAGAGTACTGCTTGGGATCAATTCAGTCATTCCATAGCTTCTGCTTTTGTTGGTCTGATTACCAATCAGTCTTTTAATTTTTCATACATGATTCTTGAGGGTATGCTTAATCATATTAAGGCTGGTAAACCTTTTCTTATGTATCCTAGGTTTGTTCAATAGCTTTTAGAAAATCCACTAGATGGTGTACCCAAACCTCAGGATTATGTACCTACCATTAGGATGCCACCTAAAGTTTTCACTTTTATGTCACATAAGGGAGTTAACTTTTCGGGTAGGAATACACCTCTTAATGCTTATATGTTAGAGGTAGCTCAAGCTGTTAGGGATGAGGAAGACAATAATGGTTCTGCACATTCTGATAATGCTGCTTTATCTGATTTTGCTGAGCATTCTGCTTCAGTACATATTTCCACACCACCTATTGTTTCTCCTCAACATGATGGTTCAGATGAAAGGACTCCCTCAGTTACAGCTTCTTTGGATCAATCTGTTTCGGCTCAAGGTACTTCTCTACAAAGTACTGATCCTCAAGGTACTGCCTCAGAGGATTCAGTAGTACCTAATCCCAATGATTATACTTCCACAGGTGGGTTTCAAACACCTGGAGAAGATGAGGGAATTCCAGGTACTGAGGGACATTCTGATTTGGCTAAGGAATTGGAGGAACTCAAGTCTACTGTTACTGCTCAAGCTGCAAACATCAAAAACCTTAGAAAGAAGTTCATCAGATTGAAGAAATTTGTCTGGCCTCTTATTAAGCATTTTAGGCTTTTTGTGAAAGAAAAGAAGCAGTCTCAGAAGCAACAATCTAAACAGAAACAGTCAAAGTCTAAGAGGAAGCATAGGAAATCATCATTTATCAAATTGGGGAGGAATCAAGATGAGAATTTGAATAAAGATGATGCTGAAGTTAATATTTCAGAAGATGCTCATTTGTGGAAATATCCAGAAAGTCCAAAGACTCTTATATCAGAAAGCTATGTTGAAGAGGATATGAATATTGCACAAGAAGATGAGAAAATTGAGCAAGAGAAAGAGAATGAGCAAAAAGAGAATGAGCAAGAGATTGTTAAGCAAGTTGAAGATGCACAGAACATTCAAAGTGCTGGTGTTCAAAGTACTGCTGCAGAAAACATAAGTCTGCAAGGTACTGCTGAGCAAGGTACTTCTTCTAGAAATATTGATGAAAGTGAAGTCACTGCAGCTGGACCTTCTACAATGAATTATGCAGATGAAGCTGGTCCTTCTACTTTTATACAGCAAGAAAAAGAAAGAGTACATATTGCAAGTGATGATGAAACAATTGCTCAGGTTATGATGAATTTAAGAAGACCTACTGGAGGAATACATATATCTGAGCCTGCACAAAAGGATGATGAAAGTACTTCTGAATCAGAGAAACTAGATCCAAAAGATAAAGGAAAATGTATAATGGTTCAGAAAGATACTAAGAAGAAGAAGAAGAAGAAGAAATTTTCTATTGCTCAGATTAGAGAATTAGAAATTGCAGAAGATTTAGAGCTTGCTAAAAAGCAACAAGCTGAATATGATGCTGAGTATTTGGAAGAAGTTAGCAGGCCAATTACAAAGAAGCCAATGACCAAAGCTCAGGAAAGAAATTGGATGATGCAATTTTTAAGAAAGAAGGGATACAAGAATTTACATAAACAAAGGTATCCAGAAATAAAAGCTTTATGGGACAAAGTACAAGAAGATATCAGAAGAGAGATAGAAAGTTTTGTACCCATGGAAGTTGATAGAAAGAAGAGATTGGAAGATGTCAGAAAGGAAGAAGCTGAGCAAAGGAGATTGAAGAGCAAGAAATCAGCTGAAAATGATCAACTGACAAACTGGCTGAAGTCAGTTCATGAAGATACAATTGATGAACTCTGAAATTACTTTAGAATTGTTGATTTTGAGAACAAAAAGGTTGATGATTCTGATAAGAAGTCCAAGATAATCTCATTTTCTGTGGTTGAATCTATAGAGGGAAATTATTTTATGATCCACAGAGAAGATGAAAGCTTCACAACATTCTATATGCTATGGGATTTGTTGCACTGTATCTCAAGGGCAGATCTTTATGATTTATATGTGCAAGTGCAGACTTATTATTCAGAGTATGAAGCTTCAGAAGTGGGATTAGTTTTGCTTGGAGATTTGTTTACCATCTGGGATACTGAAGAATCAAGTGTTGATCCTCTCTGGAATGATCAAGAGAATTGGGAAATAACAAGATGGAGATTCTTTGAGTCATCAGAAGTTCATACACTAGAGATGGAAGACGGTACCATGATTCACATGTTGGCTGAGAGAAGATATCCATTGATCAGAGAAATAATGCTCAGAATGCTGGATCATGGAATGGAACTTGAAGAGGAATCTGAAGTAGCTTTGGATGTATGGTGAGTTGAGAACCTAGTTTTTGGTAAACTAGGTTCTCAACTCACCATACATCCAAGTGATCAAGAGTTGGCTAGTCCATAGCAAACGGCTAATGGTAAAGACATATCAAATCCGTTGATAGCTGATGATTTGCTAAAAATCATAATTTTCAATGATTCACCTCTCACAGGAGTTAACACACCTGGAAGTGATGAGAATAGTATGAAACTTTTAAAGATTTGATGATCTTTGTACCTAAATGTTGCTGAGTTGCTGAAAAGATGCTATGGAAGATATTATGATGATGAAGAGTACTTTGACAGATGACAGATAGAAGAAAAGGAATAAAGAAACAACCTCAATGTATGATTAAAGATTTGAAGATTTTAAATAACAAAGAAACTTGAAATCAAGCAAGTAGAGTTCAAGTTAGGGGAGGATTGTTGGGATATGAAAAATCAAAGTGCTTCTGGATGTCAAAGTACTGCTGCATGAAGAACAAAGTCAAAGTGCTGCTGAAGAATAAAGTCAAAGTACTGCTGATATGAAGAATGCTTAAAGTACTTCGAAGGAAACAAGGACTGATATGCAATATTAGATAAGGATTAATGTGTAATATTAGATGAATATTCTAGAATAAGTCAGGGATAATTACTTGTCGTTCAAGAATTATATGTTGTAAACCGACTTAAGGTTATCTATATAAAGAGCCTTAAGAAGTATTGGTCGATATAAGTTTTCATAAGTTTTACAAGTTAGATAAGTTTAGAAGTCGATCAAAGTTAAATAGTTAGGGATTGTTAGTGAATCTGTGTAACACAGCAGGTTCAAAGTTTGGTTAATATAAAAATTCTTCTTAAGCTTTGTGTTAGTAGATTCCGCATACTTTACAAGGTCAAACAGTGTTTCAATATTAATAGTGTTGAGTTTACTCAATATTGTTAAATCCTTACAAGCTACAAAGTAGTTTGGTCAGAGTATATCGATCCAACATATAAAAATGGAAAATATTCAACAAGGGTCCTTATACTATTCACACTTGGCAAGTCTAGTCCTTTTGGTAACTTTGAGAAAGTTACATCTTAACCCCCTCCATTTTTGGTAAATTACACAAATGGTCCTTGGGCTTAATTACTACAAACTAAACCGGACCCTTAATAAAAACCCACCCAACTTTAATATTAAACCCAAATACAAAATCCACCCATGTTCCAAGCCCACGTAAAATAAGACCAATCCACCCACCTTTTAAATAAAACGGGTTTGACCCCCGGTCAAACCTTCTTCTTCCCTGCTACCACCTCAACACCCTGCCACCTCCATCTTCTTATTCAACACCTCTTGCTCCACCTCATTCCTCACCTGTCACTCACACAATCAAACCCCATCCCCTGGGTTTGCACTAGGGGATGCCACCTTCACAGCCTACTCCACCTCCACACTACCTAAACCTGCAAACTGACATTCCACCACTCCCTAGCTCACCCCTACTCTCCATATTATCCCCTGCACCTCACACATTCTTCCAAGTAGCATTAAATGTGCTTAACCTGCTTCAAGCCACCTACACCACTTTTGGCGCCAAAAGTTAATTCAAATGCTAAGATGTGTTTCAGTGATCCAATGAACAAGAATAGAAGTGGGAAATGATCAGAGAGGCAAGGAAAACCTAATGGGTCACCTATAAAAGGAAGAAGAAGTAAGGAGAAATATATAGTAGTGTAATTTAGCTTTATTAATGTCGACTAGTTAATTTCTTTAATTCCAATGTAAAATTTAGCTTTTAATCATTGTACTTAGTGTTTTTAGTGTATATTAAACTCTTTTCAAGTTTCAATTTCAATCTCAAGTTTATTTACAGTTTATGCAAATTTCATACTCAAAATCTCATGTTCACTTAAAAGTTGTTATTAGTTGTTGTTAAGGACTCATAAGCTCACATAAGCTCCTGACATAGCTTATATAAGCTATTAGAAGTTTAAAAATTAGTATCGCTTAGAAAATAAAAAATACTCAAAATATACAAAAAATAGTTATAAAATAAAAAATCAATGGAGATGATCAAGAAGGCTGGAGCAGGGTTAATTATGGATTGCCCTTGGGTTTAGTTGCTTATTGGTAAGCTATTAGGAGTGTTTCTTGGTCCTGGTTCTCAGTTCTTAGCTTGGAATCCATTTGTAAGCATTTTACCACTTTTTAGCATTTTACTGTAGAACACCTCATATACTGCTTATTTCTGTGTTTCTTGGTTTATTTGGTATAAGTTAGTAGGACTATTGCTTAATATAGCCTATTTGTTCATTGGATTGCTTGGTACTCAAATCTCTTACTTTAACTGTCAAAATAGCATTATAAGGATTCATAAGTAATTATTGTTAAATTTGGTATCTTTGAGCTTAAATCAGTCCATGTTATCATATTGCAACCTTATGCATCAGTTTTATGGAATGAATTGGTATATTGTTTTGAAAATCAAAAATCAATGTTCGTTAATGGTTGTTTGGATTTGCTGATGTACCCATGATCCAGGGAGTTTTTGTTGTTTCTTTTTGCTCAAACATGTCACACTAGGTCTGCATAAGTCAAGTAAACAAAAAAATCCAGTGGTTCATTGTTAAATAGTCAAAATCATAGTTAATCTCTCATTTAGGATGCACTGTTAGAATTTAAAGTTCCATTTTCTTCATACTAGTTCATTAGTTTGTTATATAGCTTAGTTTCATATCTCAGTGGCTTAATACATCATAATAAGTCAGTAGATTAAGATCTAACTTCATATAACTCAACTTTGTAGTTTAACTAAAAAAGTCAAATTTACTAGTTTTGGCAGAAATCTAATTTTTCAAAGAATTTTCCTAAATTTAGCCGTCATAATTAAGCCCTGAGCTTTTTACAAGTCAAATTCCATCAGCTAAACTTGTGAAATATCATGTTGGCTTATTATTAGGATTTTATTTGAGTGCTTATTTCATTGCTTATTTAGGCCTGCACGGATAAAAAGTGCCCTGCACCCAGGTTTGAAACCAGATTTCAAAGCCCCTCCTAGGCTCACCTATGGGACCCACCCCTTGAACCTTGGATTTTTAAGAAGCCCTTCAGTTTGGCTTATTGGAGGACTGCTTATTTTAGACCTTGGACCTTTTGCCCCTAGCTTATTTAACCTTGAATATTGTCCCATTTCATAGTCCATACTGAGTGACTCACTATTGCTACCCAACTTCACAGGTCCACCAATAGCTTATTAATAAGCCTTAAGCTCTGCTTATTGGCTTATTAGAAAGCTCTCCTGGCAACCTTTTCATATTTTGGACCCTTGAACCCTTCTGTGGACCCCACAGAGGGCTGCAAGTGCTCATTTTTGGACTGTTTGGACTACATGTTTTGGTTAAGTGCTTATTTGTGATTCCTAGCTTATTCCTCATACTTATTCAGTGTTTCTAGCTTATTTCCCGTTCATCTTAGTTGATTAGAGCTTATTCTATCTTTGGTAGCTTATTGATATCTTATTTCACTCAAAAGCCATAAAAAGGTCCTAATAAGCTATTCTGTCAATTCCATAAGCTTCCATTCTGCTTATTTTTAAGCTACAATAATTTTTTCTTTGCAAAAGCTGCTTATTTTCAGTAGTGAATTAGTTGTGTAAAATAAAAATCAAGAAAAACCAAATTTAAAATAAGTGATAGTTTCTATTTAAGCCATTTGGCTTATTTTTCTACTTATTCAATAAGCACTTTCCATTTTTATAATCTTTCTAGGATCTTGTACTTATTTAATATTTTTAGAAAAATTTTCATATTTTCACTGTTTATTTAGTATTTATTAGAATTTAATTTAGTTTAAAATAATTAACAATTAAAATGATTTGAAGAAACCTAGGATACATTAGATATTTAAGTTTTGTATCCTTAACATTTTCAAGCATAGCATTGAAGATATACCTAGAAAAGTTAAATGTTCTTCCTTGAGAGAGACATACAATAGCAAGAGCAATGTCTGTAGAGAACTGATCCCATCCACCTGACTTAGAACCCATGCACTGAAGCAATGTGTGTGTCAAGAACCTCCATTTTGGACAAAACAGATTCTTGTACCATGTTTTCCCATCACCACTATAACCAGCAGCCTGTAGCCCTCTAAGTATATCACTCTTAGCCAACTCAGTCACCCCTCCTTCATCATCCAACTGTAGTTGTGTTCTGACCAATGACTCAGTAACCACATATTCTTCTCCATCTATTTCAGCAACAATCTCTGCTGATCCATCTTCAGCAGTCCTTGTTTGAGCGGTTTCCCAAAATTGTACCACAAGAGACTCATAAATAACTTCTGGATACTGGAGCAGAGCATATCAAATCTTGGACCTTTGAAGAATTTCCATCATGCCCAAATAATCTTCATCACCCTTTCCACGACCAAGGAAGGCATGTTTGTTATGATCTGCTTTGAAATATAGTTCAGCCATTGATTGAGAATTAGAAATTAGGGTTAAAAGTTTTGATAGATGTTGAAATGGTTTTGAAAATTATATAGTGAGAGGGAATAAGTTAATTTGGGAGTGGGATGTGCACGTCTTTGGTAAATATGGAAGTTACCAAACGTGGAATGAAACTGTTGTGAATTATTGGAAAGAAATCCTTGACCAATAATCAACTAAGGCAAATCCCAATTAACTGACTCATCCGTAGAAACCAAATCAAACGGCTGAAAACAAATGGTCAATCCGTAGAAAAATAGTCAAACATTGACTATGGTCAATAGACCCATCCGCAGCATCACTCAGCAGAATCTACCCGTCAGTGGAAACCAAATGTCTTTAACAAAGATCTTTTAATTTAAAATTCAAAGAACCCTTAATTATCTCCAAACTGCCTCGCATTAATGGTAATAAAGACACGCGGTTGGGGGATCTTATAAATAAAGACTAATTATCCCCAAATCTCTCAACTTCAAATCAAATCCCTAATTATCATATCGCCAACCAAAAATACATTCATGGCTTCCAATCAACCCATCATCAACCTTACTTCTGAATCATCAGATACTTCTGACTCATTAACATCTCTACCACCATGGAATATGCCAACACGTCCTCGTGGTCTTACAAAGGAACAAGCTAAGAAGAAGAAACATGATGTGCCTGCACCATGTTCATCATCATCTGAAGATCTTCCACCCTATCCCTCTGAGATTGATGATCCTGAGTATCAGAGAGAGTTGGAGAGAAAGTGGAATGAATTTGAGAGTGCACACCGAGTTCCCAGTCTTGATGAGTCTCTCATCTTCTTTACATCTTCTAATGAAGAGGATGATGAGAATGATGAACTTTACACTCCTACAACCTCTGATAAGCCTCAGTCATCTCGTCCAAGGAAAAGAAAAATTAATTCCCCATTACCAAAGACTCAAAAAGTTGTGTTAGGTTTGTCCTGTCCTCAGTGGCAAGGACTCTTCAACATCAACAACAAAGGCAAAAAGAAGACTGTGGAAGGCAAGGGCAAGAGTAAAGTAGAATAGGGACTTTGTTGTTTGTCTTTCACTTTCATTATCTTGTATTGTACCTCTGAAGAATCAATAAAATTTGCTTTGGTTTATGATTACTTGTTTTAATTCTTCTGAGTAGCATTCCCCTGAATAATTTGAACTTGACTAATCCATCAGCAGGAACACACTTAACTACAAGATAACTAGTATCAGCAGCATGTTGGTCAAAGCATTGACATTCATCCGAAGTATCTAATTAAGTGGACAACTTGCACACTTAGTAATTGCTACTGACTCAACTACCTCCCATTAACTTACATTAACTCGCAGTAAACCCAAATCAGTTCTTTAAAAAGGAGTCTTCAAGTCATAATCAACTCACCATTCCACAATTAACATATCCCAAAGTCTTTCACACATTTACACCATGAAGCCATCCCCCAATGTCATTGAAATTTCTTCTGATTCATTTGACATACCTCAAATACAAAGATCATACTACTATTTGAATGAAGGTCCTTCAAAGTTATGTTCATCTCCAACCTCATCAGAGGAAACCACTGAAGCTGAGGAAGCACCAGCTCCTCTAGCTATGATTGTCCCTGACTTCACCCCTGTCACTGCATTCTTAACAAGTGAAATGGAAAGAGTTTGTGCAGATATGAGAAAAATCTCTGTCCCTGAAGAGCCACAGTCCTCAGGCAAAAGAAAGGGTCCATTGAAGGTGGTTCTTGGTCTTGCAGCTCCCAAACTCTGGAACAAGGACATGCAATCCAGAGGAATCCACAAGAAGATGCCAGACCCAAAGGACTTGGGTAAAGGGAAACGAAAGATGGATTAGGCTGTTTCTTGGGGGTGTGTTGGTATGTTGGTGGTTGATTGTAGTTAAGGGATGTGGTGGTAGGATGGTGGTTGTTTATCTTGTTAATGTTTTATGTAATCTGTGTTTCTTCTGATGACTGATCATGATGTACCAAGCTTGCCACAAATGAATAAAATTCACTTTTATGTCTCTACATCTTATTCCACTGACTGTAGACCATTGAACATCAGCAGGAACATGACCTGAGACCATACATTTACACAAAACACAAAAACACAAAAGAACAACCATAATATTGTACAAGATTAGTAAAAACCTGCAAAAGAAAGTTAGTAAACCTAATAATCTACATACATAATAAATACAGCATGTATAATCCTCCCCTGAGGTATATGCCTCCCCTGAGGCTTATGCCTCCCCTCAAACATTGCATTCAAGGGTTAACCATCCCAATATTGACAACCAGGTGATTAAACCTTGGTCCATCAAAAGCTTTTGTTAACAAATCAGCCACATTATCATCAGTGTGAATCTTAAGTACTTGAATTAGATGCTTCTCATTTGCATCTCTTATAAAATGGTGCCTAATTTCTATGTGTTTAGTTCTCTGATGAAAAACAGGATTTTTAACAATGGAAATAGTACTTTGATTGTCAATGTAGATTTTAGTGTTCATAAAGTTAAACCCATAATCCAACATCTGATTTTGAATCCAAAGTACCTGACCACAGCAATTGGCAGCAGCCACATATTCTGCTTCAGTGGTAGAAGTAGCCACAATGGTTTGTTTCTTACACTGCCAAGAGATGAGTCTTCTTCCCAGAAATTGACAACCTCCTGTTGTGGATTTTCTATCCAAATTAGCTCCAGCATAGTCACTATCACTGTATGCCTCCAACACAAATGGTGAATCCCTTGGATACTAAAGACCTAGTTTGGGTTGGCCCTTGATGTACTTGAAAATTTTCTTCACAGCATTTAGATGAGAAGTCAATGGAGTGACTTGATGCCTTGAGCAAGCACTGACAGCAAAAGTAATGTCAGGTCTAGAGGCTGTGAGATACATGAGTGAGCCAATCATGGATCTATAAAGATGAACATTAACAGCCTCATCTTGCTCATTTGGATTTTTAAGCTTGGGTGGTTCATATGGAGTGGTAGCAGTCCTCAAAAGTTCAAAGTCAAACTTTTTCAAAATATCTTTAACATATTTTTCCTGATGAATGAAGATCCCTTCAGGATGTTGTTTGACTTGTAGCCCTAGGAAAAAGGTTAACTCCCCCATTGCACTCATTTGAAATTCACCTTTCATCAAATCTTCAAATTCCATGCACCATGCTTCCTTTGTGGATCCAAATATGATGTCATCCACATAGACCTGTACTAGAATGATATCCCTGGAGTTCTTCTTAATGAAGAGAGTCTTATCAATAGCTCCTCTTCTGTAACCATGCTCTAAAAGAAATGTAGACAATCTAGCATACCATGCTCTTGGTGCTTGGTGAAGTCCATAAAGTGCCTTGACAACTTTGTAAACCTTCTTAGGATGATGGGGGTCTTCAAAGCCCTGTGGTTGAGTAACATACACCTCCTCTTCTATTTTGCCATAGAGAAAGGCACTCTTGACATCCATCTGATAGACCTTAAACCCCATATATGAGGCAAAGGCTAAAAACAGTCTAATGGCCTCAACCCTAGCCACTGGTGCAAAGACCTCAGTGTAGTCAATACCTTCTTCTTGTCTGAAACCTTGAGCCACTAATCTTGCTTTATTTCTAACCACAATACCACTGGCATCCCTCTTGCATTTTAAGATCCACTTAGTCCCAATTGCAATCTTCCCTGCAGGCAGATCAACAAGTACCCAAACATCTTGATTCTTGAATTGTTGCATCTCTTCCTGCATAGCTTCAACCCAACTAGGCTCATTCAAAGCCTGTTTAATGCTTGTGGGTTCAACTTGAGACAAGAAACAAGCAAACAAACAATGCTTCTGATCTGTGTGATTGTCTCTCTTCTGAGTGGATACATAAGTCAAAAATGCACATTGCCCAAACTTGGTATTCTTAATAGCACTCCTGGTGAGTACCATAGCATTTGGATCACCAAGTATATTATCTTGTGGATGTATAATGTTGATCCTTTTAGTTGGAACAGGATTCACATCAATGGAGGTATCAAGATTAGTTAAGGTAGGAGCAAAGTCTTCATCATAAGAAGCTGATTGAAAAATACCATCACTTTGCTCAACATTAGCAAGATCTGAGGGAGTAGGAAACCTGCCAAAAGGTTCATCAAAACTGGTTGAAACTTCAGTAGAAATAGGAACTTCCGCAGAAACACCTTCAGCAGAATCTCCATCAGCAGAATGAACAGCTGCATCAGCTGATGCTTCAGCAGAACTAGGTTTTCTGCTGTCTTCAACAGCAGCTTGTTTTAAGAGGGCTTCTGTGTCTTGAGCAAACTCAAAACCAAGTCTTTTAGCTTCCTCAGCAGCTGCATGTTCTTGCTTTTTGAGTCTAGCAAGATCTTCTGCATAAGTTGAATTTTCCACATCATCAGCAGATTGGGCATCAGAGGCTTCTTTGGTAGGAGGATCTGCTATCTGGGTTGGTAGAGTTGTTACAACAATAGTGGGTTCATCACTGTCTGAATCATCCTTTAGTGTACCTGCATTGTTAGAAGATGACACTTGTATACCTGCAGATGGGTTAGTTGTGTGTCTAGCATACCCCAAATAATCAGTAAGGTAATCAAGGTCAAAATACCATTCATGACCCTTGCCCTGTACATTAACATTATCCTCCAAAAATTTCAGGTTAAGTGTCTCTTCAATCTTCTTTGTAGCCAAATTATAGACCCTATAAGCCTTGCTATGTGCTGAATAACCAACAATATAACCTTCAGCTGCTTTTGCTTCAAATTTGCCTAGATGATCACTTGTATTAAGAATGGTCACCTGACAACCAAAAGGTTTCAAGTGTTCAATGGTAGGCTTCTTCCCTATCAACAGTTCATAGGGTGTCTTATTATGAGGTCTAGTGATCAACACCCTATTCAATACATAACAGGCAGTACCAACTGCCTCAGTCCAAAACATGGTGGGAAGCTTAGAGTCAGCAAGCATAGATCTTGCAGCCTCTATAAGGGTTCTATTCTTCCTTTCAGCAACTCCATTATGTTGTGGAATCCTAGGAGTGCTATAATCTCTTTTAATACCCTTTAAACCACAAAGTTCAATGAGTTTGGTATTTTTGAACTCTGTCCCATTGTCACACCTAATACCTTTAATCTTCTTGTTAAGTTGATTTTCAGCTAGAGCCATAAATTCTTTGAGTGCCTGAAAGGTTTGATCTTTAGTCACTAAAAAGAATGTCCAACTGAATCTACTGAAAGCATCATTGATCACAAAACAAAAGTACTTATGATCAATACTTCTGATGGATGTAGGACCAAAAAGATCCATGTGAAGCAGCTGCAATGGTTCTGAGATTATGCTCACAGTGGTAATGGCTTTATAAGAAGCTTTGTGTTGCTTTCCCTTGTTACAAGCCACACAATTGTGCTCATTGGTGAAGATCTTGGAAGGAAGTCCATGAACAAGTCCATCTTTAGCAAGTTTGTTGATGACTTTGAAATTAACATGTGCCATCCTCCTATGCCATTTTGTAGATTCATCCACGGATGCTTTAGCCACCAAGCAAGTAAGATCACCTTCTGGCTTGACATCATTCAAGTCAAAGGTATAAAGATTATGGTTTCTTGGAGCTTTAAGTAGCACAAGATTATCATCAGGCATTTGGAATTCAGGTGAAAGAATGAAACAACCATCTTCAGTGAAAAGCACAGGAAGCTTTTTGTCACAAATTTGTGAGACTGAGAACAAATTGAATCCTTGAAGTTCCTTCACATAGTAGACATTCTCAAAATTCACCTTTGGAGTTCTAATGGTTCCTTTGCCAGTAATCCTTCCTACTCCACTTCCAAACCTCACAATGCCTCCATTAATATGTACAAAGTCATCCAGCTTCTCTTCATTACCAGACATGTTTCTTGAACAGCCACTATCAACAATACCTAAGTCTTTATTAAGAAGAGGATGTTCCTACAACAAAGAAAGTTAATATACAACAACAACAAATAGTATGAGACTTAAGTCATGAAATACTTGAGCCTGCCTTGTGAATCATTCTGATTAACCCAAGATGATGAGTTAGATCCACAATTGTTCCTGGATTCCCTGTAGTTAAATGGTCTTTTATATGTCCAAGAACAATCTGCTGAGGACTTTTTAGCAGAATCCCAATTATCCCTTCCCATACTCATTGGGTCAGTATATTCATACCAATGATTAGCACCATTAATTGGTTGAAATCCATATCTATTTCTATTGGTATTCATACATCTATTGTTAAAAGCAGACCTATTGGAATAAACAAACCAATAAGCTGGAGTGGAATACATTCTGCTGACATGATAATTGGCCTGTGGAGCTAATGAGGGTTTGGTATTAGTCCACTTATGTCTAGGTCTATTGTTCACAACAGAAACACCCATCCTCTTTTCATGAAAATCACAATCCTTAATTAAATGCAACTTGCTACCACAAACAAAACACTTCTTTTTCTTATAAGATTTATTCAATCCAAAAGATGTCTTATTAAACATAAAATTATTCAAACAAACATCAGAAACATAATTGTTTTGTAAACACTGAAAGGAATTGTTTTCATAAGAAGTAAATAACAAGTCTTCAGAAGAGGCTGGTTGATAAAAAACTTCATCAGCAGCAACTTCAGAGTCCACAGACTTGTAGGTTGACTTGTCAGAAATCTTTGAGGACTTGGGTGAGTCTGACTTGGGCTTGGAATCACAGCTGGCATAACTAGAGGTCTCTGAGGTCTTGTCCCTGGAAGAACAAGATACATAAGTGTTAGAATCATTACTAGATATACTTCTAGTGTCAGGGGAGTCATTGATCCTAATGCCAGTGGTTTCCTTTGATTCAGGTGAGTCAGACTTATGGGATGTGGGTTTAGGGGTTCCTATGGTTGGACAGTCTTCAGACTTATTTGGCAAGTCTTTAGACTTTTTACCAAAGAGATGGTGTGAACCATCAAAGTCAGAAGTTTTGGTGGTAGGCATAAATACCCCTCTGATAGGTCCTGGTACAGCATTCATTCCCCTTTCCTTAACATATTTTACGAGCTTTTGAAATTCTAGGACAGGTTCAGGGTCAAAAACACTGGATATATCAGGGTAAGTTAACTCCTCTGGATCAATATATTTATCATACCCTAAAGCTCTTCTAGACCTAACAGATTGACTACTATCAATCAGTTTTTCTAAATGTGAAGACCCTTCTTGCCACTTCTTACGACCAGCTACTTCTTTATTCAATTTCTCTTGTAAAACATCTTTCTCAGATTGAATTCTAGCTTTTTCTTTTTCAGAAAATTTCAATTCATTGCTAGCACATTCTAAATCTCTACTTAAAACTCTAATCTTTTCCTCATAAGCCAATTGATTTTGTTGAAACCACACCTTTTGTTGTTCTAAAGTTTTAAAAGCTTCTTTATAAGTAGCAGCTTCAATAAAACAAGCATTATATTTTGGTTTCATATCATCATAAGCTTCTTTTAGAGTTGTATATTTAGAATCACAATCACAATCACAAGTAGATACCTGAGGAGAGATTCCCATGAGACCAAAGCTATCATCACAACTAGCCATGCAGGAGATTTGAGGAGAGTTGCTTGTATCATCATCATGCTCATTCCAGTCCACACTAGTATCAATAGCAGTGATCAAGGCCTTTGATTCTCCAGCTTCCA
Organism: Artemisia argyi; assembly: GCA_030686995.1. NCBI lineage: Eukaryota > Viridiplantae > Streptophyta > Magnoliopsida > Asterales > Asteraceae > Artemisia > Artemisia argyi. The sequence goes on along the minus strand of CM060703.1, from coordinate 225,146,665 downwards.
ATTCTTTCTTCTTGTATGTTGAATACCTGGTACTGGCTTCACCTTTCTTGGCTGTGCATTCTCTTGCAAAGTGACCAATTTCTCCACAAGCATAACACTTCACCTTCCTTCTATCAAACCTAGCTGCATCTTTTCCTTCAACATTGAGCTTTTTACCAACCTTTTGCTCAAATCGCCTCACCTTGAGAGATAGCATAGCCATTTGCCACTTTAAGTCCAATTCTTCTAAAGCAAGTTCATCAATTTACTCAAAGTCTTCATAAGCAATTTGTTGCTGTTTATCAACTTCAGCAACAAATGAATGAAGTACATCTTCCATCACATTGCTAATCTTTGGATGAGTTATTGGATTAGCACTTGAAAAAGACAATGTGGCCATTGGAAGGCTTTGGCTTGGAGTGGATGGACTTGAGTAAACCTGTGGTGTTGGGGATGAGCTTGCATAGGTATGTGGCATGTAGTTTGAATTAGAACTAACAAATGCAGATTGTTAAGGAGTTGCTGCATATGGAGAGAATCCTTTTATGTCACCTTCTAAAGCTCTGAGTTTGTTGTACAAATCATCAAAGGTTAGATAGTCCAAGCCACCTTTGGTTTTCAATGATATACTCACCTGAGACCATGAGGGAGGCAAGGCTCTTAAAAACCTAGAGTTCACCTCCTCATTATCAGGTCTGGCCAGCAACTGATTCAAGTGACTCAAAATCTTCTGAAACATGTCATAACCTTTGTGAAGACCTTCCTCTTCAGTGATCTTGAATTCTTGGAACTCCATCTTCAACATACTTTTCCTCATCCTCTTTGATTCTTCATTCCCACCAAATATTGCTTTTATGGCCCACCAGATTTCTCTTGGATCAGTCATGGAATGAAAATCTCCCATGTGGTCATCAGGGATAGCCTGCAACAATATGGTTCTAGCTTTGTTTTCCCTTTGTATAGCAAGAATTTCATCAGCAGAAACAGGTTCCAGTATTGTAACTTTCCCATTAGCATCAACACTTTGCTTTTTAGGACGACAGCCATTGAGTATAACATTCCAGAGGTTATAATCAACACTTGCAATCCAATTCTGCATCTTCATGGCCCAGATTTCATACTCATCCTTCCTAAGAAAAGGAAGTTTTGCATTGCTGTTGGAGAAGGCCACTTGTTGTAGTTGTTGAGTGAGAGAGCCTGCTTCAGAGAGAGCAACATCACCACCTGGTTTGTCTCCCATTGGTATTGATTGAGTAGTTATGTGATTGTGTAGACGTTACACAGAGTATCTAGTGGCTCTGATACCACTTGTAGGGATCTATTCCTTGATAGATCACGAGCCAATAGATCGTTAGCCAACTAATGTAATCACTAGCTAGACTAAGTTAGATAATCTTTGTGAGTTTGTAATTATGCGGAATATAAAAACAAGCGTATACTAAACTTGATCCTCTATGGATCGATAATATTAATAAAACTTCGTACTAAAACTTGTATCTATTACAATGACCTAGGGTTCCTTATATACTAGTGGAAACCCTAACCTTTCTTACAAGAAATAAATAATGAAAAACTAATAAAAGATATTCTACATATCTTGTCCTAAAATACATAAGATATATCCACGGTTAAACTCTATCCGTAGGATCTATGGTCGTCCGCAGGAACCAATCATCAGCAGAAAGTCACTAAGCCTTCCGCAGGAACCTGTCAGCAGTATCTGTCAGTAGTATCTTCAATAATACCTTACAGCTTAGCATCTTGCTTTGCCAATAAGTATTTAAGGGCTGAGTGGTCCGTATACACTATGCATTTTTTCATAAGCAAATATGGTCTAAATTTCTCAAAAGCATAGACAACCACTAACATCTCTTTTTCTGTAGTTGTGTAGTGATGTTGGGCTTCATTCATGGTTTTACATGCACAGTGTATCAGTTGAAAGTACTTATTTTTACGTTGCCCCAGAACTGCACCAATGGCATAATCGCTAGCATCGCACATTAGCTCAAAGGGTAAGCTCCAATTGGGGGCAACTAAGATTGGTGCCTCCGTTAACTTCTTCTTCAAGAAATTAAATGCATCGACGCATTCATTTGTGAAGTTAAACAGAGCATCTTTCTCTAAAAGGTGGGTCAGAGGCCGGGCTATTTTTGAGAAGTCTTGTATAAAACGTTGGTAAAAGCCAGCATGACCAAGGAAACTTCGGATTCCTTTGACGGTCATAGGATGATGTAGCTTAGCAATAACATCTACTTTGGCACGATCTACCTCAATCCCAGATTTGGATATCTTATGGCCGAGGACTATGCCCTCTTTAACCATGAAGTGGCACTTCTCCCAATTTAGAAATTAATTAGTGTTTTCACACCGAATTAACATACTCTCTAAATGGGAGAGGCAAGAGTCGAAAGAATTTCCATAGACGGAGAAGTCGTCCATGAACACTTCCATGGTTTTTTCAATCATATCGGAGAAAATGGCCATCATACACCGTTGAAACGTGCCTGGAGCGTTACATAAGCCAAAGGGCATTCTACGAAAGGCAAACGTTCCATACAGGCAAGTAAAAGTGGACTTTTCTTGATCCTGGGGATCAATGGGAATTTGAAGGTACCCAGAAAAGCCATCCAGAAAACAATAGAACTCATTTCCCGCTAATCGTTCAAGCATTTGGTCCATAAAAGGGAGCGGGAAATGGTCTTTACGGGTTGCGTTGTTCAACTTGCGGTAATCGATACAAACTCTCCATCCGGTCACAAGTCGAGTCGGTATAAGCTCATTATCGTCATTCTTCACAACAGTGATTCCGCCCTTTTTTGGCACACAATGAACCGGGCTAACCCATGAACTATCCGAGATCAGATAAATCATTCCAGCGTCAAGGAGTTTGATAACTTCCTTTTTAATTACTTCGTGGATTTGTGGATTAACCCGTCGTTGTTGTTGGACGGAAGCTTTGTGATTATCTTCAAGTAGAATCTTATGAGTGCAAAATCGAGGGTCGATTCCCTTAATGTCAGATATTTGCCAAGCAATCGCACTTTTATGCTTCCGAAGCACATCTAAGAGTCGTGTCTTCTCCTCATCTTTAAGGCCTTTTGATATTATAACAGGTAATTTATCATTTATTTCCAAGTATGCGTATTCGAGATGAGGAGGCAAATCCTTGAGCTCGAGCTCTGGAGGATTCTCAATAGACGGCTTAACTTCTTTTACGTCTGCCATTTTAAGGTCCATCGGAGGGGAAGAAACAATCGGGTTTTCATTTAACAAATTCTTAATTAATAAAATGTCCCCCTCCGGATCAAAGTTAGAATTATCAATTTCCGGTGAAACTGAATCATTTGAAAGGCAAGCATTGATTTCTTCCCAAGCGAGATCACTTCCCTCAAACAGAGTGAGGGAAGGGGAAAATCGGAGACGATTGGTTCAAAAGCAGGAGTGGGATTGCCACTCAAAGCATTGTCGGTAAAACCAAGAAGTTCTTGAGAATACTCCTCCGTAGCTTCATCAATAACAATGATTCGGTTGACGAAAGAAACATCGTAATCGGAGGAATATCTCTCGGTTTGGTTAAGATTGAAAGTAACGGCTTCATTTCCCACACGTAAGGTAATCTCCTCGTCGTAAACATCAATTAAAGCATGACCGGTCCTTAGGAATCCTCTCCCGAGAATGAGAGGAACCCGTGGATCGGCATCGAAATCAACAACCACAAAATCTGCAGGGAAATTGAATTTCCCAACATTGACAAAAATATCCTCGGCTATGCCAATTGGACGAGACGTAGATCGGTTGGCAAGCTCCAGGGTCATAAGCGTCGGTGTCAAGTTAGGGAGAGACAACTTTTTCCAAATCGACAATGGCATTAGGTTAATGCTAGCACCAAGATTGGCCAAGGCGAAGCATTGAACTATACCCGGAAAATTGCACGGTATAAGAAACTTGCCAGGGTCTTCAAGCTTTTCGGGTAGCTTTTTAAGAAGAACCGCTGAGCAATTCTCATTCATTTGAGTCTTTGACATTTCAAAAAGCTTTTCCTTATTATTCAAAAGTCCTTTTAGCATCGAAGCAAATTTTGACATCAAAAGTATAGCATCCGCGAGACTTATATCAAAGTGTAACTCTTGAAAAATCTGATAAAACTTTTCCATTTGGTTTTTATCCTTCTCGCGGTGCTTTTGTTCGTTTAAGCGTGACGGATATGGCAACTTTGTTTTAACCAGAATTTCCTTTTCATTTTCATTAACAACCTTTTCTTTTCCTTTTGACGTCGGGACCACCGGAGGTTAGATGTCTTCGGTCCTTCCATTATTAATAGGAATTTCCGTATCCGTTGTCACCTCGGGTTCACGGGCGACTACCTTGGGAGGAAGAGAAGAAGAGGTAGTCAGAGTCGTTGGTCCATCATAAGTAACACCACTCCTTGTTATGATCGCTTTTGCATCGCCCCTCGGGTTAGCGATCGTGTTGCTTGGCAAAGTTCCAGAGCCCGAGGGTCGATCATTTAAACGCTTGTTAAGATCGTTGATTTGAGTTGCAAATAACTTTGTTGTTTCCTCTTGTTTAGCTATTAAAGCTTGTTGACTTTGAATCAATTGCTTAATCAACTCATCCGTGGGCGACGGATTTGAAATAACACCTTGACTTTGATTATTCAAATTCTGCCCACGGTTTTGAAAAATGCCATTATTCTGATTTCCATGATTAAAGTTTCCATGGTTACTATTCTGAAATTCCCATTATTTTGAAATTTTTTCCCTTGAGGAGGGCCTTGGTTGTAATTTCCCCGGTTTTGATTTTGATGAAAATTCTGATTTTGTCCTTGAAAACCATTATTTCCACGGTTTTGATTCTGATTGTTATTGAATTGATGATTACGGTTTTGCACATTATTGCTTTGATTCACTTGATTTGGTTGATTAAACCCGGGTGGTCCAAGGTAATTTCCGGAATGGTAGCTGAGGAGATTACGGTCTCCTTGAGGTTGTGGGTAACCGTTGCCACCCATATTTGCAGCATACACGTTCTCTTGAGCAAAGCCACCGGAGGCTGGGCACTCAAGGTATGAATGGGGACCACCACAAGTCTCACAACCGGTATTAACCATATTAACTTGCGTGTTCTTAACTTGATTCGGCATCATTTGATACATTCTTAACATAGCCGTCGACAAATCATCAAGTTTCTTATTCATGGCGGCTAACTCGGGATTATGAGAAGAAGAAGAGTTTAGAGTCGCAGTCGATCTTATTGGCTCATTCATCTCGGCTGAGGAATCCCAATAGTTGTAATGGGCCGTCATATTCTCGATTAGCTCGTAACAATCCTCAGGACGACGTTTCATGAAAGTACCACCAGCTGCAGCATTGATCGTGTCCCGATGTCGTAAAGTCAAACCATTATAAAACGTATCAATGATAGTAACGAGAAGCATGTTATGGTTTGGACAACGATCAATGGCAAGCTTGTAACGTTCCCAAGCCTCAAATAAAGACTCATCGGGAAGTTGTCAAAAATTGCTAATATCGTTTCTCAACTTCGTCACCATCGATAGTGGAAAATACTTTGCCAGGAACTTAGATACCATTTCATTGAAAGTATGAATCGAGTTCCTGGGAAGACGATCAAACCAAGCGGTAGCATGATGCGTTAGAGAATAGGGGAAGAGAGAGAGACGGAGGGCGTCATCGAAGACCCCGTTTTGTTTCATATTTTGGGTGACGATTAAAAATTTATCGAGATGCTTGTTTGCATCATCACCCGGTAATCCGTGAAATTGGCACGAATTTTGGACTTGTTGTATCATGTGGTGCTTAAGTCCAAAATCTGTAGCCTCAATATTTAGAGGGGCAATCGGGCCACCTCTACCATGCATTGTGGGTTGGCACAGCTCCTCCATCGTTTGGAGATCGGGAGCTGGCATGTGTTGGTTATCATCACCACCCACCGGAAGGTGTTGATTAATCGGATCCATTTCCACGACGTTAGAGAAATGGACACGGTGTGTGTGTCGAATTACCCTCTCGGGGTTTGACAAAGGTGATATAAGACTCTCAAAAGAAGAGCGGGTGTGCATACACCAAAAACAAAATCAAAAAGAAAAAGAAAAAGAAAAGAAAAATCTTTTTGTTTTTATTTATTTTTTTATCCCAAAAACTTTTTATTTATTTTGTTTTTTTCTTTTTATTAAAACGTTACGTTAATCGAAAACCGTTTCTTTCAAAACCACGCGCGACGGGACGGGAAAGAAGTGTTTCTCTCTTCAGCTAGCAATTTAATGTCTTAGCTTCTATATTTCCCGCTTAATCGGTTGTAGTAATTGAAATAATCCGATAAACAACTAATTTCACTTTTTTATTATATTGTGAAACTTTTTTTTGGTTTACAATGCCCTCCCTTCCACGGGAGAGTCGAGGCTGTAACTTCATTATTTTTTTGGTATTTTTGTAAACACTTTAGGAAAAGTGTTTTGAATTTTTCAATTTTTATATTTTTATAGAAATATATACAAAATAGAGAAAGACTTAACAAAACACGATTTTTTAAAACAAATATTCAAAAACTCACTTCGACCTTCCCCGGCAGCGGCGCCAAAAATTGATTTTGTGAAAATCAATCTATTATAGTATAGTAGTATATTATCAAAATGATCCATATGAAATACGGATCACCCGAGTCGTATCCGAGTGAAGGTGAATGAATCAAGAATATTGATTCATGAAAATCGTGAATTGAGAAGTGTAAAAGAGAAAATAGTGATCAAGTAATTCAAGTATTCACAAACAAAGATGAATTATGCAAAGAGTACAAGCTAGTAATGCACAAAAGTTTAAAACGTAAAAACGGAAATGCAACCGCGTTATTTAAAACGTAACTTTTAACGAAAAATGATCCTACAAATGTGAAATTATTTTCTAAAAATCTTAAACTACTAAATTGAATTTTCAAAGAAAGAAAAATATTTTTTTTACTTTTCTATTATTTTCTATGAATTTATTTTGATTTTTGTAATTTTAAATGAATTAAAAATGTAAGAAAATAGAAAAATAAGGAAGAAGAATGAAAATTTAATTCTGAAAAGTCTAAAATATTATAAAAGAATTTCTAAAAATATTTTTGTATTTTTCACAACTTTTTCTGAATTTTTATGGATTTTTGTTTATTAAAACTATTTAAAAATGATTAAAATCAAAAGAAAATTAAGAAAAATACTAAAACTATTTGGAAAAATCTGGAAAAATTCCAGAAAATCAAAAATATAAAAATAAACTTGGATAAAAAATTTGAGGTGAAAATAAGCTGACTAAGTGCTTTTTAGAACAAACTGCTTATTCACAAGTGCTTATTTTTAAGCACTTGTGATCCAAAATGATTGAAACTCAGAACTCAGACTTATTATACTATAATTTGCTCAGATATGCAAAATATGATCAAGATTCACAGAAATTATGCAATAAGCTCAAATAATAAGCTCACTTAATAAGCAGAATAGGAATAGACATATACAGAAGTTATAAAACAATGTACAACACTATATCATAAACCCACAAGCTAAAAAATAACAGTCTAAAACAAGTTCAAGCTCAAAATTCCAAACGCATGCCTCAATGATCAAACAGTTACTCTGTCTTAACTAGGCTATTACACAGAAGCTATAAGCATCCAAAATGAGCTTAAAAGTACCAGCTCTAGGGGGCAAAAGCTTTAATGAACAACTGAAATACAAGATCAAGCAATAGCTCAACCTGATTCAAGTAATTGCTACTCAAAAATCAGCCAAGTACAGCAGTCTATAAAATAGTACCCAATGCAACAGTAAACTTCTTTAGGCTAAACTACTTTTACTTTAACCAATTTTAATCCATTAAATCTACTACTACTTGCTATAACAAACTAATTATTAACTGATCTAGGTTAAACTAATTGAATATTCAATTGTAACTACAAAAATTCTAACTGTTACTCACTATACTAATAGCTAGACTAAACTGATAACTATATTTGAAGATTCAATGAATGACTTTCTGTTTTATTGACTCTAACCACTATTTCTACTCTAATTAGACCTAAATGTGCTAAAATAACAGCAACTAAACAACAACTATACTCAGAAACAGGTAGATCCAAACACCCCTCTAATGACTGATTCAATACAATTAGATTCAACAAACAGCAATACACCTTTCAGTCTTACAATATCAATTTCCAAACACTATTTGAATCAAAAATCTACAATATCAATGACTAGATCCAATAGAAAAACTTACTCTCAAATTTTCACCAAACAGTCACTCATATAAGAAATCCAAACTCAGATTTACGAAAAAAGAATTGATCTAATGATCAATCAAGCTCTGTATCATCAATTACAGCAACAATAACAACAAGCAATTTCAATCAAACAGTACTATCACTAAAATTAACAGATCTGCAATTGAAACTTTTGAGAGGAACAAGAATTGAACAATACTTACAAATCACTTCCTCCTCAGCTCAAATTGAGGAGGTTCACTTAGCTTGCCTATCTCTAGGATAGGCAGGAACCTTCCAAATCTGTTCCAAACTATCCACAATACCACATGAATCCAATAATCAAGCCTCTTTGACTTTTGTTGACTAAATTTGAAAACTAAAAGTTTTGAATGAAAACAGATTTCACAAATTGCTACAATTCTTGATCTAATTTTATAAAACTAATACAACTTATTTGAAAGCTTATTTAACTAAATGAAGACATATTTTTATATTTTTTATTAATTTCCTGATTTTTTTATATATTTTCTCACAATGAAATAAGCTGAAATAAAGGTGATATAGATTAATGCTAAATTAGAAACTGAAAGTAAGCTAATTAAGTAGATGTAAAAGCTGAAAACACAATGTAATAAGCAATAAGATGATAGAAATTTGAGAAGAAAGCTGTAAATTTTATTAAAAACTAAATCAGAATCAATACAGAATACTAGTCTAAATACATGAATTCAAATTGGCAGAGCTTCGCTATCCTATCTTTGCACACCAAACTAGCTAAAATAGACCTCTATTTATAGGAGAAGAGTGAGGTTGGGGTCTCAGATTGCCAAGCTGGCAATCCATGTGACCTGTGCTTCTTTAGATCCTCTAAGCACCCTTAGATCACTTCCAATCATTGCCTCTCAATTCTCAGCCCTTTGATCACTTTGGATGACGCGTTTCTGCCAATGATATCCTGCCACGTAGCTCAAATGTGCTTCTTTGAGTCCTGACACACTCTGACATCACGCAATCTTCTAGAAAACGTACTTGATTTGATGTCCTTGCCCTTAATTATGGTAACTATTGACCGGATTGTTGGGAATTATACTAACAGTTACCACGGCTAAGAGAAGATGTTACAACTGCAGAAGATTGTACTTGCAGTGGAAACTCATTACCACTGCAAGAACAATATATTACCACTGCTTATTAGATAACTGTTAGGAAACGATTCTAGATAAATATAGAATAGATATTGTGTATATCTTATTCTATTAGCATTATACTTATCTTGTAGAAGAGGACTCCTTGTGCTATAAAAGGAGATCCTAGGTTGAAGGTTTTATATACATTTTTCTAAAGCTTCAAGGTGTAACCCTAGTGATATCAAGATCACTCGTATTATTATCATTAATAATATTGGAGCTAATAGTTTGTTTACATACATTGTTCATATACAATTGTTTTACTTACAATCAAACTTCTAAGTTTTACTAAGTAGATTCTGCATACTTAGTGATATAACTCAAAGTATCAATCTAACACAAGTTCAAGGTGTTTAGATCCATCAGTTCTGTTGGTTGTGGTGGGTGTTTCTGTCATGGTGGTAGTTACGGTTGGGGTTTCGGTTGTTGTTGTTGTTGTTGTTTCTGTTTGTCCTTCGATCATCAAACTTCCTTTTGTGATCGTTGTTCCCCTGAGCAGAGTTACGCTTAATCTCCCGGTCTAGCAGTCTTTGGGCAATAGACATTGCTTCATCCAAAGATTGAGGCTTAGACGAGGTGACGTTTCCCTCAATGCTCCTGGGTAATCCCTCAATGTACCTCTCCAACAACTTTTCCAAATCGGGAACCTTTGAAGGGCAAAGTGTGGCAAGCTCCTGAAATCTCCTATCATAAACCCTGAGATCATTTCCTTTCACAACCAACGTGTGAAACTCATCTTCTAACTTCTTGATCTCGCCTCTAGGGCAGAAATTTTTCAGCATCTTCTCCTTAAAGTCAGTCCAGGTGATCTGATAGGCTTCCTCCACACCTATCTTCTGAGCAGTTGCGTTCCACCAAGACAACGCGTCTTCCAACAATGTTCCAGTAGCAAACGAGACTCGGCTTTCAGCGGCACAACTGCTCCTTACAAACACAGTCTCAGTTCGCTCAAACCATCGAGCAAGCTCTGTCACTCCTTCAGTCCCTTTGAAGTGAGATGGTTTACAAGCTATGAAGTCCTTATAGGTACACTTCCAAGTCGCAGCGGACTCGCTCTTAGCAGTGGCTCGGTTAATACTACTAGTTCGTGCCATTGCAGCAGTCTGCTCTTCTAAAGCTGCAGCAACACTGTCGGCAACCAACTTTCTGATAGCAGCCTGGGTCATAGCTGGTGACGAGGTAGCAGTAGCGATTTTCCTTGGGGCCATAACTCTATAAAATCGCAAGTGCATAAGTACAAATCCCAAACATCAATAACAAGAGAAATAATGTAGCCAAACTCATAATAGTAGAGATCATCACAAAGTACATATCACAACCACACCATACATACATCAACATAAACCATATCATTCATAAATAAACATCACGAAATGTAACAACACACATGGAAATTATGATGAATCTCAATATGGGAGCATAATAAAAGATCAGACAACTAAAACATCATAAATCAATATCAATACATTACAATCATAACCAACATAGAGTTTTAATAATTTGAATTCATTGTTACAAAACAATAAGATACAACATTATTAATGCCACAGGCTGCAAGTTAAGATGTCTCTGTAAGTAATGACATGTCATAGATCTATGAAGGTCCAGGCGCGCCTCCTGATCTCCTCTCCAGCTCTCTGATGATCCTGATCATCTCTAACATCTCCAAATCCCTGGATCTCTCACGGGCCTGAATCTCCTCAATAGTAGCTGAAAGAGTGTGGATGGTAGAACTAGATGTGGCTAACTCCTGTGTCTGATGCTCCATCATCTCCTGTGTGATGGTCGTAATCGCTCTCAAATCATCTATCTCATGCCTCTGAACATCTAGCCGATGACCAAACTCAGTGATGGTAGCCTGTGCCTCATCAATCTCTGTCCCCATCATCTCAAATACCATCTCTAAAGCTGTCCTATGTACCACGAGGTTCTCGACCTCCTCCTGCATACACTCTATCCTCTCCAAGGATATATCCTCAATAACGCTCAACAGCTCATCGAGACGATCCTCATGTCTCACTAACCTAGCAGCCAAAAGAGGGATAGTATGGTGTATCGGCTCCCCAGTGACCGGTAACACCGCTGAAGAGCCATCTCCAAGCTCAGCAGCCCTAGGCGATCCCTCAACCAATCTCCATCTACGTATGTAGTCTAACAAAAACGACCATCAACGAGCATCAACCAATCTATGAATGCTAGGTGAGATGGGGGTCTCGGTGGGAGCAGGTGATGTAGTAGGTGATGGTATTGGTACGATAGTAGTTTGTGAGTAGAAAACTGTAGGTGGTGGCATAGGTGGCAAAACCTCAGAAGAGTGGGATGCGGTGTAAGTAGGTAACATATAAGGATGTGGCTCAGGTGGGGGTGATACAAGTGATGGTGGAGGTGCTGGTGATGCCACAGGTGTCAGATCTGGCATAGAAATAGGTGGTAATACTGATATGGGTGATGATACAGGTGTAGGTACATGTGGTGTAACAGTAGAAGCAGGCAAAATACAGACTCGTTTCCGAGCCATGCATTTGTGGGTATAGTCTCCCTCATGATATCGAAACAACTCACCGAAAGGCTCAGGCTCATAGGGCTCAAGAATCCTCACTCGCTTGCACCGACGAATCAGTGCAGGCGAGGATGATGGTGGAATAGAAGCAGCAGTGTCAGAAGTATCGGAGTCAGAAGACTCGTCATTAGCATCTGAACCGGTGTGGTGACTAGCAGGTGGTGTAGGACGATCATCAGCCGCAAGAAACTGCTGAGATGTCAGGTACTGATCATAAAGGTATTGTCCCTGTGTCATAGGTCCACAGACAGGACGAAAGAGAGGCTGAATAGCAAAAGAATCAATGGGTGTAGAAGCAACCTCACCCTCCTCAAAGGGCTCAGTATCAGCAGATGGGTCTCCAGATGGAACAAGAGATGGTATAGTAGGTGATACAGGTTGGGTGTCATGGTCAGAATCATGGGTGTCTTGGGTGTCATAGTCAGATAGGTCAATAGTAGGGTGAGTGGATGATGCTGGCATGACGTCGTCACTGTCGGACAAAATAATAACCGGGGGCGACATGGTACTGTAATATCCCAAAAATAGCAGTGATATAAGTCATTTAGTCTACATAATGCTACATGCACAGTGATCTTAGTGTCATAGTGAGCTAAATGCAATGGGTGCTAAAAATCAAACCTTAAAACATAGCGTCGGCAAGCGCTGGCACGGAGGGCACTTTGGTGATAAATAACTTGTTTAAAAATCCGGTGATGTTATAGTCCAATGTTTTGAAAAATCATTTGGTTAACCATGGCTCTGATGCCAATCTGTAACACCCTGAAAATTGATAAGCAGCGGAAGTCTAATCGGGGTCATTACAGTTTAGTACACAGTCATACTCATAGAAAACAATTCAAAAGATAGTCAATATCATTCCATGAAAACTCAAATATTCAGAGTTACAAACATTTTTCTAAAATGTTAATTGTTTGGCAAAAGCAGTGATGAGTTTGTAAAGAATGATATAATTATTGAAATCAAAAGGGAGGTCCTGTGCCCTTTGCCAGCTCCGTGCCGCCATGCTTGCTAATTTCCTGAGATAAACATGCTTAAAAAGTCAACACAAAGGTTGAGTGAATCCATAGTAGTTTAAATAGTAATAGTGTGAACACAAGTCAAGCATTTGAAATAAACAAGCCAAGATAGACAGGTCTTGACTAAACTGGTGTAATATTGCTCATAAGCCTCACGAAACGCAAGCCTTAACATTGATTTGACATATCATAAAGATAATAACAATCATCTACACCACATCGGATGTAAATGACAAGGGGCCCTCGGTGACAGGAAATGTGCCAAATTTCCATAATACCTCGAATATCGCACACCTCCTGCCAAGTAATCACCTTGACAGAGGCGGGCTGCCATTCCAATAGATCTATCAACTATATTCGCGCTCACTCACAAGTGATTAAGGTTCGTGATATGAGGGACTTGTAGCACATGTGTCAACTTAGGCAATATCAGGTGATAACAGCATACAGAAAAATACTTGTGTTCGATTTATAGCATGTATCTCCCTACGGGGTTTAAAAACAATTAAAAATGTGGGACCATGAACTCACCTGAAAGGTGCATAATCACAACGGTGCTCAAAAGTGATGGTGTATTGCTATGACTAGCAATGAAATTCCTCCGACTTGCGACCTAAATAATACATTGTAATCGGTGTTTTAGATTCGTGTCGTAAATGACATGTGATATGTCTCGTGTTCGGTGATATCCGTTCGGGTGTCTTAATATATTCCAAAATAACTTTACGTAGTTATTTGTAACGTTGTTACGAACCGGTGTTCGATAAATATTAACTCATTTGTGAAAATAATGTTGTTTAAAAATATTTATGATTAAATATTTTTAGTAAAGTCATATATATATATATATATATATATATATATATATATATATATATATATATATATATATATTTTAAAGTTACAAAAATATATATGTATTTATATAAAAATCAAATTATATGAAATAATTAATGATAAAATACCTTTGTCACATTTAACCTTTAACTTTATAAAATTACACTTTTTACCCTTTAGTTAAAAATAATTACAATTTGGTCCTTTTGTACTTTTTACACTTTATTCCTTTAACTTTGGCCAAATGACGGTTTTTACCCTCAATTTCCAAAAGAATTCGTTAATATATAACTAGTCCGAAAGTTTGGGTTTTTGTCACTTTCAGCCCCTAACGTGGGACTTTTGCAAAAATAGTCCTTGGTTAATGTTTCGAAAAACAAACTTTCGTTACAATAAAAGTAGCATTTAAAACTTGTAAAAATCTTAAAAATCGGTTTTTATGCTTCTCGTTATTTTCCAAGTTTTGAAACCGAAAATCTCATTTGAAAAGCCAAGTGGGCTCGTTAGCCCAAACTAAGCCCAAGTGATATTTTTGGTTTGTTTAAAAGGTTGCTCGACATAGGTTTGGTTTAGGTCTCGTTTTCGTGGTATAAAACCGTGTAAGGTTTGCATGTTGTGCTAGCTTGATTAAGGGTGAGTCGTAGATATAGGTGGTCGAAAAATATAGATAGGTTGTACGTATAAAAATGCAATAGTGAGCCCTTTCCTCAAGGGTGTCGAGGTATGTACATATATATTGTTGCAAGTAAAGCGAATGTATATATATTTAGATAGTAACGTGTGTCGCGTGAAAGTAAATGTGGTATGCATGAGTCGATTTATGTATGAATTGAAAAGAGACAAGGTACTTACAACACCAAAGATGGTGGGGAGGGTTCGTGTGACCAAATAAGAGTAACGAGCAAACTAACACCCTTCGAATAGTGACCCTTGCTCCAATATTTCTTACCCAAAAGCCTTACTCGTTCAACCCAAAGCCTTAGCTTGTGTGCTCCTTGGTTCTTCTCGACGGCAACAAGAAATGAAAACACTAGAGTGTTTGTGATTTGGAAATTTGGTGGAACTTGAGTGTGTGTGAAAACTAGCATTAAATGTGATTTATATAGGGAGTTCTTGGGTGGTTCGAATGTCTCCATGAGACACAACACCACCGAGTGGTCATTTCTTACTCGACAAAGTTGTCTAGTTTCCTTGAGTGTTGTCATGTCGAGTTGCAAAGGTTTGAAGGGCTACAAACATATTTTATGGCTAGGACTTAGAGGATTTTAGGCATGTGTGTACAATAAAACTTAGTTTAATGTTTGTGTTAGAGGTCTAAGGAACACATAATCTAGTGGTTTAAGTGTTTCGGCGTGTAATGTGTTTAATCAAAGGTCGAACGGCTCCAAAATGGTGGCTCATTGTCGTGTGTTACAAAGTCAATGGAGGGGGTGTATGTTGGTGTCTTGTGTATAGGAGACATGGATTCAAAAAGAAAACGTGTAGTATTTGGTTGGCAAGGGGTTTTGGCTTCTGTTTCGGTGACATACTACGCAAAGAAAGAAAACAAACGAGCCTTGTGGGCTTGTGGAATACTCGGCCCAAAACGAAACAAGAAGAAAGAAGGAAAATCGTGTGGGCTTGTGATCGGCCCAAATATGACGGGGTATCGGTGATTCGTAAAATTGTGAAATTAATTTCGGTGTCGGTGTCGGTTCGTGAAAACCAAATATATATAAACGGTGTCGTCATACGTATATATATATACTCATATATATAGTAATAATAATTTGTAAAAGTTAATATATATATATATATATATATATATATATATATATATATATATATATATATATATATATATATATATATATATATATATATATATATTAATAATTTCTCGGTGTTCGAATGGGGTGTCGGGTCGCAAGTGGGAGTTACAGGTATTAACCTCATTGGGTGACATCCAAGAGTGACAATCGGGTGATATCGGGTGACAAAACATAATCGGGTGTTAAACAAACGGTGATCAAAACAATCGGGTGTTCAAACAAACAGTGTCTCATATAAAAATTTCAAATTGGCCCGCAAAAATGGCCTAGTTTAGAATAGTGTCGATAATTAGCATTAATAAATGACCTGGGATTTTACGGTGTATTACAAATTCACTCTCATGATCCATATTAATTGCGAAATTTACATCAAAACCTCTTGCACTTATTTGTAGTATTCAAAGACCAATAATTTTTTTTAGAGGCATGTATAAAAGCAATTCGTATAAAATACGTCCAAATGATTTAGATCCATATAAGGATTCATTAAGTTTGATCAAGCAGAGTTCTTGAGAACTTTATTAATTGCTTCAAGAATTTGAAGTTACTAGACATGCTTGAGGCATTACAGATCATTCATGGTATATGAGAGCTCTAATAAAAACTTATTTAGAGCGAATTAAAGACTTCAATATTGATTGTCTCATAAAATATCAATAAGATATTTACATCCACCTCGAGACAATATGTCTTTTAATAATCAACTTTGTGTTTTTGTGAATTTATTTATTCACAATTCATGTCTTAAAAGACATAACTTTAAAGCTCTTACTTCGCATTCGCACAAAGATTGATGTATATCCGATAGATTTTACACATTCATGTGTATGGATGTGTTTGGTTTATAACCAAAACCAATTATAAAAAGGGAGGATTTATCATAACATATTGGCATGATGCTAATTTTGTTGTTGTGCATATTATAATATGGCCCCATACAACAACACAAGTTTTTCTCTCAGTTTCATTTGATAATTCAGAAGTAATTCATCGCATTTTCATGATGAAATACTTACTCTGGAATGCTAGGCTCGCATTGAGCTATTAATCATGCAAACTTGAGGTTGCGATTTAATGACCATTTAGACGATGCATCGATTTTAAACTCTAAATGGTTCATACAATGGATTTTTATGCCTACATATATCCATTTGTTTTCTTTCCAGAAAATTGAGGAATTGAGTCCCCATTCTAGTTGATAGATTAATAATCAACTTCTTTTGAGAGATAATAACGTTAAATTGAAGAATCTTATTCTTTTATAGCTTTCGCATCATTAATGACTCAGGATGGTGTAACTGGTCATGCCAAAAATTATTATTGTAGCTCATAAACTTATGTTATGGCTATGATTAGCTTTTACTAATCTTTATATAATGCATGTCGAAGAAGATACAAAAGAATGCATCCTTAATATTTAACTTCGTTCCTCATGACAATTTTATATTTCTTTTGTGGAGCAAAATGCGCTAGCACAGATTTTTAAATCTATGAATATAGTGTGTAATATCTTTGACACACTTGTATTTCATATACATCACATTGCATTTTTGCATAAATAGCATTTTTGTTTGCTCCTTTCTTATCGTATTTTCGCCACTAGTAGTGGTTTGTCATTGTCATACTACCTTGACCATAGCATTTACCATGATAAATGATCTTTAACCATTTATTGTTACATTATCTCATTCACATGAGGGAATGAGGATCTCATATTGATCATTTTATCTCATTCGCTTGAGGGAATGAACATCTTATGCTGATCATTTTATCACATTCACTTGAAGGAATGGAGATCTTTATGTTGCAACTTGAGGTTGCCAACCAAGTTCTTTTAACACGACTAGTAAACTATCGTGTTTGTTTAAACATACCCATTTCTTTTATATCAAGGCATCGTTCTCAATATATAAGTATATTCGAGGCATTAACAATCTCATCGCATTTTTTCTTTTCATCACTCAGATGTACTACTTAATATTGCGAAAAATGTGCTCGCATTTGCAAGAATCTCTTGCTTATGATGGTCAAATATTTCTTTTAGATTTTGGCATACATTTAACGGATCTTTCACCGTTATATATTTTCTTTTTAATTCAGATCTAATACTGAAATTGTGAGACCAAACTCGCGTTTTTTTAATGCAGCTTGAGTTGCATACAACTATAGCGATATTTCTGGGAATATTACTTGCTTTTGTGTGGTAATGTATCCTTGAAATCTTACTATAATTTAACGATTCTTTCATCGTTAAGCTAAGTATTCCCTTTTAAGGTCCTCACGAAGAAGACGAAGTTCTCCTAAAAAGTTTTACAGTTAAAATAGATCTTAACATCAAAAGTCCACACAAATATTAGGAACAAAAGTCCAAAATTGCAACAAAGAATCTTAATCATACTGTGATCATGCATGTATGTAATTAATACTACCTCCGTCCCAAAATTATAGTCCCCTATTGACTTTTTCGGTCTTTATCTTTCAACTTTGACCTTAAGTATTTTTGTTTATATTACATAATACTTGATACAAAATATATGAACGAATTGAGTTTTAAATGTATTTTCATTTGGTATAATTTTTTATCAAAAATTGTATAACACAAACAAAAATATTTATAGTCAAAGTTGAGAAAAAAAGACCGAAAAAGTCAATAGGGGACTATAATTTTGGGACGGAGGGAGTACAATTTAATCAACATTGGTTACTAAGATTATTTTTCGAATTAAAAGACGTATGCACTGACTTTTGATATTGATGATCACAATTACATCAACTTATAATAAGCATATATTTTCACATATCTTGAAATACCCAAAATTCATTAATATGCACACATATTTTTAATTTAGTAACAGATATGATTACTAAAGTTTAAACGTAGAGATTTACCTTTTTGAGATTTAAATTAAAACGTAAGATTCCTTTAAAAACAATATTTATACTCACTGAATATATTTGACAATGTTATAGAACTGTTTAGATACGGAGGAAACAAAAGAATTATACAATAACAAAAACATCTACAATTAAGTAATCATAAGACAAATAACAATAGAATGTAAAAATTCTACAAAAATAATTACGTTATTTGATTCACTTGAGGGAATCATAATAGAACTTGTGGTTCTAACTTTTTTTTTCTCTACATAACATGAAGTTATGCTATTGATTCTATTGATTGAATCATATCAGAACTTGAAGGGTTTTTTTTTTTTTTTTAACATAACATGAGGTTATGTTATTGATCTAATTGATCAAACCATATTAGAACTTGAGGTTCTAATGTATTATCTCTCACATAACTTGAGGTTATGTGATTTTGATTATGTTCATCGTAGTAGAACTTGAGGTTGAGGTTATGATATTTTGATTCTCTTGAGAGAATAATAACTGAACTCGAGGTTCACTAACAGATACAATAACTTGAGGTTATTGTATTTTTTTAATTTATTCATTGTAATAAAACTTGAGGTTTTATTATGAATAAATATAATCATAACATGAGGTTATGATATTGATTTATGAAAGAATCATATTAGAACTTGAGGTTCTAACAAAAATTTTTTTCAACCATAACATGATGGCTATGTTATTTTGATTTTCTCTTTGTAATAAGCAAAGAAACAACTGATAATCTTTAAAGATTTTATAATCAATGATATAATATCACACAAAATAATAAGAGATTATCTTTCCGTCTCATGTAGTTAACGATTTATCATGATATAGTATCTTCTAAAAGATCTACAATATAGCAATATTAGATAGCAAAGTCACCTTGCAAAAACTATGTGTACGTATATACATACTATCGCAACATATGTTCAAACATAATAGTTTATAAGCATAAGTTCCAAACTCGTACTAAATAATATGACAACTAGCAACATGTTTGTTCTTTGTTAACAAGTAATTTTATTCTGTTAAACATAAAAACTTCTTGACACATAATGCATGCTTAAAAGCTTATAATGATTAAAGACTACCTTGTATGTGTCAAAGAATCAAACAATTATCAAAAATAACAATAAGACATCATGGTTAACATAAAGTCAATACAATGAATTTTAAACTTAAAATACATCATGATTTTGTATGAAACAAAATATTTTATAATCAAATATTTAATTCACTCAATTTATTCTCTTAAGAGATATATATCTGTGGTCTAAAAGTATGATTTATAAATCGAATTTGAATGTGTATTGTTCATCATCAATAAACAGGTAAATGTTCTAGCCTTTTTAATCTATAACTGGTAGAATGAATTTGTACCACTTTGATTTATTTTATTAGATGGTTAAACCTTATCAGGTCACATTAATGATTACTAATAATTTTGACAAAAGAATAAATGGCTTTATTGATGATACTTTATATCAACACATAATTAAAGAGTTAAAATTATCACCTTTACCAATGATGAGAATATAATTGTCAAAGCTTCTTTTATTTTCCCATGGTCATCTCTTCATCCCGTATTCACTCTTGTAACTGCGTCACATGTTGAATAAAAAAAAACCAATCCATCTCATTCTTGTGTATCGTGAATCTCTTAACAAATTATAGAGACTTCGTGTTGATAACGTATTATAAATATAGTAAATAAGAACACAAGAATGAGAGGAGGAAGAGAGAATTATTATTAAGTGGTCATCAAGGTTACAAGTGGATTGTATATATAGGGTGGATGAATGCATCTCAAACCCTAAAGCCCACTAGATAAATGTGAATAGACATAAGCCCATTAATATTTACAACAGATAAAATAAAATAAGTATGAGCCATGTTTTCGTTCACATGAAGATAACACGTGAGTGCACGTGCATGGATACGCGTATTCGTGACGAGTACTTCTTACTTACGAACTTATCAATGTAAATGATATATGCATTTGAAAGTCAAACTTAAACAATTGTGAAAGTTTAGTAGGGTGGTGATTTTTTTGGAGCTTAGAGGAAGGGGGTATCATAACATTTGGGCTGCGCTATTTTCATATAACATACGAAATGGCGCCTCTATTTGGGCGTGACCATACGACATGAGCCTTGAGCCATTTGCCAAGTGAGTATACTCGCTCACGCCATTTCTCATTTGGTTTAAAAATTGAAAAACAACACGCAAACAACATGTGATATGATAGAAGGGTATTTTTTGTGTGTGAATGTGAAATATGAAATGTTGGCGCTGATTTGGCACAATGACATGCCATGATACCCCTTCATCTTATATTGATAGACCAAAAAGGTTCAAACTAAGAATTGTGAGCAGGTTAAATTAATGGGAAAAACACCTTTTATATGAAGACATATGTGAGGGTTCAATCCCCACTCCCTGAAAAAGACCGGAGGTCTTCTAAAAACAGTCTCTCTATCTTTGATAAGGTGAAGGCTGTCCACGTTAGGGGCAATTGCATATATACCCACTAAAACTTGCATATTTTCATATATACCAAAAACATGCTTAACTTACATTGTACATCATGCATTAAAAACTTGTATTTTGAAAAAAATATGCAAGTAGAGGTGGAAACGAGCCGAGCCGAGCCGAGCCAGAGCCTGCCAGAGCTCGAGCTCGTTTCGAGCCTCATATTTTGAGCTCGAGCTCGGCTCGTGGAAATTTTCACAAGCTCGAGCTCGGCTCGGGCTCGAGTAAGTTATACGATGTGTTGAAAAAAAAAAAGAAGTTAAAATAAAGCTCGGCTCGTTAATCAGTTCTCGTTTATAATTTTAAGCTCGATTATACACGGTTAATCGTGAGGAAGAACAAGCAATATCCAAACCAAAAAAATAATAATAGCAAACAACCCACAATCTGTACTAAACCATATATCCAAACTAAAACAACAAACTGTCCGAAATCCAATATCACGTCAAGAACAAATCTAGATCTATACACAACCAATAACTCTCACCATCACTCCCCAACTCAAAAATCTAATCTAAACAAACCACAACCAATAACTCAGTTCCATAACAATATTCGAATACAAAAGGAAAAGAAACAAGATCTCAGTTTTCTCTAAGAGCACTAGGTATCCTGGTGTTGTCCCGCTGGTGCCGTTATGAAAAGTGCTGCCACATCAGCACTTTTTCCCATAACACCAGATTTCATCATAACACTAAAAACCCCCTCACTCCTATAACACCATTTTCTGGTTTTGTCATGCACCCTTGGACCACATTTCAAGGCCCATGTAATATTAAAAAGCCCATGGAGTATAAATGTATAATAATACTTTACCCTAATAACTGTTTTCATATAATTTGCAGCCACTGCTTTTTGCTTCTTCCTCACCCAACAAATATCAAGACAACACTTGGTTTCTTTACTTCCTGCTCAAACGAAGTCACAACCAGCGAAAAAAAAAAAAAAACATGAAAACACCATGAACATCTTTTATCAAACATCATGAACATCTTTTATTTCCAAACAAATTGAAAAAACGGGATAACGCCAAGAAAAAAGGGGAAAACACGAGGCTCGGTATCGTGGTTGCACCATCGTGTCGCGTTTTCCGGGATGATTTGAGCTGTTCGTGATGGCTCGGGACGCGAAAACGTGAGCCACGGTATGGAGATGGCGCCGTCCGGTCGCGTATTGCCGGAAAACACAAGCGTTGGCGCACGGTACCCGGCCCTCTAAGCATAGAGATATCATCATAGATCTTTTTTAGAAGCCAAGCTTCTCTTTAATATCCGAAAATTTTTAAAGTAAGAACAAAACAAAAAACTGTTTCATTCTTAACTTTCTTTCGGTTAAAAATAACAAAAACAAGAACACATAACCTACCCGAGACCTTTTTCAAGATCTTGAAGCCAAAAACGAGAAGTTCGTTAGTCATTCGTGTTTAATTTCGTGGCTAAGAAACAAAAAGGAACACTCTTTGTTAGTAGTGGCTAAAATAAAATATCATTTGGATAAGAAAACGTAGTTGTGATTCGGATTGCATAAAGAAATAATCGTAACTTTTGTTGGTGATTGTATTATAGAGAATAGATGAAAGATAAAAAGGGATGAATTATTTTTATCTTATGCGTTTTTGTTTTGAGAGGAAAGAAACATGTGGCTGCGTGTTTTTATCTAGATATGTGCTTTACTTATAGGACAATATATATACCTTATATATTTGTAGGGCTCGTGAGCCTACTCGATCTTTTTATATAGAACTCGGGTTCGAGCTCGATTATTAAATGAGCTTAAATTTAGGTTCGAGCTCGGGCTCGGGCTCGTTTAGGCTCGGCTCGTTCGAGCTTTTTACTGATCCGATCCCTAGCTTTTCACGAGCGGTTCGGCTCGTTTCCACCCATATATGCAAATATTTGAGTTTTAGTGTGTATATATGCAATTCTCCCGTCTACAATTTACCTCTTTCATACCTCATGAAAAACGAGATTGAGTACCGTTGATTTTTATGCATAATTGGAACACGACTTATTTAAGTCATTTATCCTTTAAATAGGGTGGCTACTCTACATTTACATTGGTATGCTATGGTATGAATACCAAATTCTGTTTTCTGTGGTCTAGTTTTGATTCATGCTCTTTGATTTTTTATTTTTTCTAGTAAATTTACCATGGTTTTCCACTGCCCGAAGTAGTCACGCACTTCATTTTCGATATCAATAAGTTCCCTAATCACCTGCGTAATCTACAGGAAGAATAAGCCAATAAGGTGGACTTTTAGCTGACTGGTCTATAAGACAATCAAATGTTGGTTTACAAAAAACCAATTAAAGGTACAAAGGAATATATTTACCTTTTTGCATAAATTTCGGTCAAATTACATACAAGTTTCCTTTCTAGAATCATAAAGGGCTAATAATTATATCATATATACATTTATTGGGCTTTATGACAACCCCTATTTTGCCTCACCTCACATGGCCACTGTAGAAACCATTTAGGACGGGTCGGGTTTGGGCGGGGCGGGTTGGGACAAACAACCGTTAGTTACTGTAGCGTTATAACTAACGGTCGTTAGATATTTAACGGATGTTAGCTAACGATCGTTATCTTTAACATTTTTTTTTAAATTCATACGAAATTGGTCCTTCATTTCAGAAGTTCGTTGCATATTTAGTCCTTTCATAATTTACATAATTGGTCCTTCATGTTATACGTCCATTGCAAAGTCAGTCCTTAGTCACTCAATTGACGTTAAGTAGCTACCGGCCGTTATTACACTTTCCCTATTCGGAAAACACCCCACGACAACGCGCGATTTTCCAACTAGTTACTCACTAAAAAAATATTATCTTTATCCATACACCATGGCAAGTTATTAAAGAAAAAACATATATATATAAAAAAATAATAAAAATAAAAATCATTGCCTTATTTATTTCTAGTAAAGAAGTAGCTAGGCAAAACAAAACAAAAAATTATAAACCACTTTTATAATGGCTGCATTTATCAAGTAACTAGCACAAGAAGATCCAAGAAAATAAGTTTTGAGCTTGTAAGCTATTATAAGGACTTATGAATAATACACAGTGACGGCGATTAGCATGTGCACGTGGTGCAACTGCACTGGGTCCCTCTTTGTAAGGGCCCCCAATTTATTATACATCCATTAAAATTTATAATTTTATATATAAACGTTTTGAATTTTTAGTGTCTTTGTTAAATATTACCAAAGTTGAACCGAGCCACATACAAAAAATAGAAGACAAACTTTGTACCACATACAAAAAAAGTGAAAGACTTGAATTATGGGGGTCTCATTTGTGATTTCGCACAGAACCCCCCAAATCAATGAGACGGCCCTGATAATACACAATTCTATTTTCTAGGAGACTAGACGAGTACCCGTACATAGCAACGGGATTTTATAGCGACAGATAGTTTATTGATAAAAAAAAAGTTTATATGTTATAAACGAAAAATAATAAAAGTTTGATGATTTGGGAATTAAACATAATTTTTTGAAACCCGGTTCGACCCGGGTGGTTCAACTGGTTTGTATTTTAATTGGTTGTATTTAATTTGGTGTATATGTTTTTAATTGGTTGTACAATGTGAATAAATCATTGTATTTTTAAGTAATGGATAATGTTTTGAAACCCGGTTCGACCCGGGTGGTTCAACCGGTTGAACCGTTCCGGTCAAAAATGGGTCGATTTAAACCGAGTCAACTTGCTAGGTTGGGTCGAAAATGGGACAAATTGAACCGGGCCAACCCGCCGGGTTTGAATCGTCCCGGGTCAACCCGATTTATGTTTGAATTGGTTGTATTTAATTTGGTATATATGCTTTAATTTGGTTGTACAATGTGAATAAATAATTGTACTTTTAAATATTGATGTGTTTTAATAAGAATATTAATTACATTTTACTTTCTCTCTTATTAGACCATTGTTGAAAACTCAACATTTCACTTGAAACTCAATATTTCACTTTTGACCATTTTTCTATTATATGTAGTAAAGATTTATTAAAATGGAAAAGAAGGTTGGTTGATATTGCAACTCAAGTTAGAAATTTCTTTTTCTTCAAGAAGGGATAGGATAACGAATTGAATTAATTGCTTCTAACAAGTATGAACATTTGGAAAAAGTAAATGAAAACTTCAAATTGATCATTTCAAATAAAAGTTGACCATGTACTAGTCCATAATTATATATTGGTATTAGGGTAAGGATCCGGTGAGAAGAAAACTTAAAATGAGAAGGATGAGAAATAATTATAACCAAACATTTGAGATGAATCGACTTGATTTAGATGCATCTCTATTCATTTAGATACATCCCAATTAGTTTCGAAAGTGATTTTTAAGTGAAAACGATGCAAAGTAGTACTAACAACAAATTTGACCCGCAGAGGACGAAAAATGTATAGGATTCGTCTAACTTGATGAAATGCATCTAATATATGTATATGCATCTAATTTTTTGTTAGAAAATATATTATGGTGCATCTAAAAGACTAGGGATGCATCTAATTCAAGTCGATGCATCTCAAATATGTAGTTATAATTATTTCTCATCCTTCTCATTTTAAGTTTTCTTCTCATTTGATCCTTAGACATTAGTATTATAATTTTATGTAAACATATTAGTCTTTAAATTAAATATACCTTATAGTTGGTGTTTCCACCGAAAATACCAAATATATATGTCATGGAATACGTTTACAAAATTTAAAAAATTGACTTCGCTTATAGTCATTTTTATTTTATTCTTATAGAACTAGAATAAGTTGACGTATTCATGCTAAAGAAAAACTAAAAATGACTATGAACACAACTTTTTAAAACCAACTTCATTTATAACAATCAAGGTTTTTTACAAAAACTAACACAACCGCGCAAAAATTTATGGCCGAGCCGTCCCTAAACAAAAGTTTCCTCTTATTGGTGATGCTACTCAGGTTACTTGCATATTGAGGTTTTAAGGATACCCTTGTGACTAGGGGTGTCAATAGGGTCGGGTTGACCCGACCCGAACCTGATAAAGCTTATCGGGTCGGGTCTAATCGGGTTGAAAAAGCTTATCGGGTTACTTTGACCCGAACCCGATAATCCGATAATGTTATCGGGTCGGGATTTCTCTTGTCGGGTTATAGGGTCAACCCGATAAGACCCAAAAATATTATTTGATTTTTTTCCTCCTAAAGTTTAAAAGCATGTAAACTTTAGTACGATAGTGCTATATGGTTTCTGATAAAATTAATACTATCAGTTTGAAAATATATACGAAAATTAGGATAACTACTTGACCATGCATTTACTTACTAATAGTATATTAATGCATGTTTTATTATGTATGTATATTCTAAATCATATATCGGTTCTAAGAAGTCGGTAATTCAGTTACACAACAATACAGGTTATGTTTACTTATTATTTTTAGTGACATATTTACCAGAGTAAATATAAATAAGTTGTTTACTACTGTTTTTCATTTATATAGACTAAGTTGCTTGCTACTGTACTTCATTTATACAGACAAAGACTAATCTCGATCAAAACACGACAACCCGAATCACCCGACCCGATAAACACCCGAACCCGATAACCCGATTTCTTATCGGGTCGGGTTGCGGGTCACTTTTTAAAAACTCAAAACCCGACTCAACCCAACCCGATAACACCCCTACTTGTGACCAAATGGACAAAAGGTATATGCCAAGTTAAATGAGTAGGTGAAATGGATAAAGAATTCAAAGGTGACCTTAAACCATTTTTATATTCTAAAACCCATATCGAATCAATAATTATTGGCAAACATACATGTAAAAAATCATAGATTAAAAAGAACACATAAAATACAATATGACAGGTTAAACCAATCCATATTAGACTTTTATATTTGTCAATCAATTTACAGTTACAACATGCCTTTATTCTTTAGTAGTTACAACATGCCTTTATTCTTTAGTTCAAAGATGAATTTATTCACATGAACATCGAATTCAATCGAAGCTAAGCTTTCTTGTTAAAGAAGACACAAAGTCAACTGCAACAAAGTCAAAGTCACAAGCTCAAGCTAATGCAGCAGTATGCTCATCAAGAAGACACAGCCTTCATGGAATTCAATTAAGACATAGAAGTAGTTTAGTGAAGTGTAATTCAATGTAGCAACATTCAGAATAGTAGTACTGTACAAATTTAGTTAGTTTGACTTTTGTATAGTTTGACTTTCTTACATTTTGTATAAATACTGCTTGTGCAACATTCATTCAGTAATGAGAATTGAAACATTTCATTCACACTTTCATGTTTTCAATATGGTATCAGAGCATTATTTGCTCTCAACAAACTCTGGTCATAACTAACTCCAACCACCACTATAACTAACTCCGGCCACCATACCAACAAACTTCACCAACCACTGCAACAAACTTCTGCCATAACTAACCACCATCAACCACCATCAATTACACAAAACATCATCAAATCACTTCAATTCTTTACCAAACAACTCTAATCATCTTCAAGATTATGAATCCATCATTGGAAATCATTCAAATCATCAAAATCACTCAATTTCATTCATAACAGATTTTCCCGCCAAAACTCCATAGCTTCATAACTAACTTTCTTGATTCTTTCTCAATTACATCATGACTAATACATCAAGTTCTCACAGTAACACAATGAATACAGATCCAAATGACATCAATTCAGTCCATCATCCCTTATACTTTCATCAAAATGATCATCCAGGTCTTGTACTCATCTCCAAGAAACTTACTGGATCAGAAAACTATAGCAGTTGGAAAAGATCGATGATGATTGCTTTGAATGCTAGAAACAAGTTGAAACTGATAAATGGAAGCTTTCCAGAACCATCAAGTGACTCATAGATCAGATCATTATGGGAAAGGGCTAATGACATGGTAATCTCTTGGATTCTCAATACTGTTTCAGAACAAATTGGTAATAATCTCAGTTTTGTGAATTCTGCTAGTGATTTGTGGAAAGAATTACATGAGCACTATAGTCAATTAGATGGACATAGGATTTATCAGGTTTCAAATGAAATAATTCAACTCAAACAAGTTAACTGATGCGTGGGAATCGCAACAGGCTTTACCTCTCGAGGGATCTCGAGAAGCTTACAACCCCCACCAGGCAGTGTACCTGATCGTTGTAGTATAGTATAGTGATAAGTACCGGGGGATTGATTGTTCAGGTTAGGAATAGTGTCGCTAGGATTAGAAAGCCTAATTACTAGTTCTAAAGGTGAGGGATGATTATTTTTGTATTTTTATATGTTTATGAAAGCAAAGTAAAATCTCGGGTTTTGGAAGAGTGGGCGAAATTAGTTGCTATTCAACTAACCAAAAACTAAGATGCAATCAAAATAAAATACTAAAAAATGAAATTAAACTAATTATACTAAGGTTGTGAGCAGTAATTGGAGAAAATGTGTTTACTTAGACTTCACTACTCCCTAGATATCTTTTACACGTTAATTACTTGTTACAATTGTATGGATGACGGATTGTATTCCTTAATACCATTCATGGGGTGGCATACATAACTCCCCAATTCTATGAGCTCTTTTCTCCTCCTACACCATGACCCAGCACAACTATAGGGATTGTAAACAGTGGCTCATGCATTAAATACAACCAATAAAGACCTAGTACGCCTCGGTTCATATTTCTTAAGACGTTCAAGCATGTTACTATTTGGAGATCTGCCAGTTTTCTTAAGCCTAACATATAAAATCATTCATCCAAGACAAGAATAAACAAGTAATCAACACATAATCAACATCTAGGTTTCATTAGATCTAAGCAAACACAAAGGAGATCTAGCCTAGCATAATGGAATTGAGACAAGAACAAGATATAGACAACCAACACATAGACATATTGATTGAATTAGAAGAACACTTATCTCAATTACAATACAAGGTATCAAGGGTTTGGAACCCTTGAAAAATCTGTAAAAGTTGCACCAAATTCGTCTTTAGGGTTTCTCCAAAACTTCTCTCTCTTAATGTGAAAAACTAGAAAACTATATATAGGAAAACAGAGGTGACGGCGTCAAGAGCAAGGGTGTGACGCCGTCATCTCGCCGCCAAATACTTCCTCGGACGGCCTTGATCTACTTCTGACGCCCTATGTGACGCCGTCATCAACTACGGTATTTTATTCTTGGGGTTTTGACGCCGTCAAGAACAACTCTTGACGCCTTCATGTACTGTTCCCATCATAGAAAATTGAGACTTTGCCGTTTTCTTCACTTTTATGCTCCAAAAACGTCCAAAATGGCTTCTTTTCCAGAATTCACTCTCCAAGTACCTAAAATCACAAAAGGAACGATTTAGGGCAATATTTGATCAAATAAAGTCGGATTCGGGCTTAAATGACCCCCTAAAAACGGATCATTTTTCGCCTCATCATTAACACACCAATAGAATTGTATTATCACAAGTTGAAGGGATATTGGGATGAATTAGATGCATTGGAAGCACCATATGCATGTACTTGCAAATGTGATTGTGAGAATGGGAGAACAAATGGTGAAAGGGAGCAGAGGAAGAGGCTGATTCAATTTCTCATGGGATTGGATGATAGCTATACCAACATCAGGGGTCAAATTCTGTTGATGCAACCATTACCACAAGTCTCCAAAGCATACAGCATGTTAAGACAAGAGGAAAAATAAAGAGACATCCCCAAATCTAACCCATTGACCATTCCAACAGCTCTCAACACATACACGAACAGGAACAACTCATATTCACCTAAAACAAACACACCTTCAACTAGCCAATCCACCACTGGAAACAGGAAAACACCATTTAGGAAGGAATAATATGCACAAATTGCAAGAAAGAAGGACATTATGGGAATGAGTGTTATAGAATTGTTGGATTTCCACAGGGTCACCCACTTCATGGTAAGTACATACCTCCATCACAAAGAATTCAGCAAGGTTCCAAAGGTTCAGTGAATGCAGTAATGGGAGGTGAGGAAACTACATCTGATTCACAAGCTGGAAATTCAGGCATCACCACTGATCCATATGTCTACACCAAAATGGATCAACTGCAAAATCAACTCAATCAAGTACTTCTTATGATGCAAAGCCAAAACCACAGTGAATTCACAGCAGCAAACTTACCACATATGGCAGGTATAAAATACGTTTTCATTGCTTCTTTTTCATCTGGGATTAAGGAAATTTGGGTAATAGATAGTGGGGCAACTGATCATATTTGTACTTGTTTAACCTTAATGTTTGACCTGCAACCTTGCACAACATCAATCACAGTACATCTCCCAAATGGTCACACCACACTTGTTACTATGACTGGATCAGTACAAATAACACCAACACTATTACTTAAGGGTGTCCTATATATACCAACTTTCAGTTACAATATAATATCTATAAGCAGAATCACTAACTCAACACATGTTTCAGTCACATTCACTCACAACAAATGTGTTTTTCAGGGCCATGATGGCTCAAGGACAACTGGCAATCTTCATGGAGGACTTTACACACTCATACCTACACAACCTACTGTCTCTACACCAAAGTCAACAATTCTCACAAATCACAGTTCAAGCTACTTGTGGCATGCAAGACTTGGACATTCATCATTTCAAGTTTTGAAGAAAATCAAAAATATTTCTCCTTTGTTTCATTGTAATTCAGATACTAAATGTTCTGTTTGTCCTCTAGCTAAACATCACTTACTTCCTTTTCCTATAAGCAATTCACATGCTAGTAGCATGTTCTCTCTTGTACATATGGATGTATGGGGTCCCTACAGTCACCCAACAATCAATAAATGCAAATATTTTCTCACTTTGGTTGATGATTTCTCAAGAGCTACATGGACATATTTACTTCCAAACAAACATCATGTGTTCACAGTTTTTCAAAGCTTCTACTCATATGTTGAAACACAATTCAAAACCAAAATTCAAATCATAAGGAGTGATAATGGAACAGAATTTCTCAATCAATCATTCTCACAATTCACTCAAATTCATGGTATAATTCATCAAACTTCATGCCCCTACACACCTCAACAAAATGCTAGAGTGGAAAGGAAACATAGACAACTCTTAGAAATGGCCAGGTCCATACACTTTCAAGCACAATTTCCACAACACTTGTGGGGATATTGTATTCTAGCTGCTACTTACCTTATCAATAGACTACCTTCCACAGTTTTGAACAACAAGAGTCCCTATGAACAACTCTATCACAAACCACCTGACCTTGAACATCTCAGGATAATTGGATGTCAAACTCATGCTTATGTTCACACCAATGACAAATTTGCACCCAAATCCAAACCCACTGTCCTAGTTGGATATCCACAAAATCAAAAAGGATATATATTGTATGATCCTCACACTCAAAAGACAACTGTTAGTAGACATGTACTCTTTGATGAAACAGTGTTTCCATTCCATACCATTAACACCAATCCACATCATGATCCATTCACATCACCTCTACAATACTCTTCTATACATGCTCCACAAACCATTATACCTACATCTAACCTTCCCTCAAATCCACCATCACCATCACCTACAACATCCATCCATTCTGAACCAACCACACCACAAGCTGAACCAACACCACAAGCTGAACCAACACCACAAGAATCAACATCACATGAACCCTCACCAACTGCAGCATTTGAACCACCACCTAAAATGGAACAACCACTGCCACCACCAAACACACTCAGGACATCTACCAGAACAAAAACACTACCTCCCAAGCTCAAAGAATTTCAATACACTTTACCACCATCACTGCTAAATAACACAAGAACAAAACACCGTCACTCTCATTACATTAATTATAATAATTTAACCCCTTACACACTCACCCTCATCCTAAGTACAGATGTAGTCAGAGAACCACATTCTTTTACTCAGGCTTCCAAACATCCCAAGTGGAGAGAGGCCATGGATAGGGAGCTACTTGCACTGGAGCAGAACAATACCTGGATATACACTATTTTACCACCTGGCAAAGTCCCTATTGGATGCAAATGGGTTTATAAGATCAAACTCAGGGCTGATGGTACCATTGAAAGATACAAAGCAAGGTTAGTTGCCAAAGGGTTCAACCAACAAGAAGGGGTGGATTACACTGAAACATTTGCTCCAGTTGCAAAGATGCCTACAATGAGAACCTTGATTGCTATAGCAGTGTACAATGGATGGGAGATACAACAGCTTGATGTGAACAATGCATTCTTACATGGTGACTTGAATGAAGAGGTTTATATGACTGTCCCACAAGGCTGCAACAAATCACTTCCTCCTAATACTGTATGCAAGCTCACTAAATCATTATATGGACTAAAACAAGCTAACAGACAATGGTTTGAGAAGTTGACCACTTTTCTCACTCACTTGGGTTTCAAACAAAGTTATGTGGATACTTCACTTTTCACCATCAATCATCAAGGTTCACTCACTGCAATATTAGTCTATGTTGATGATATTTTAATAACTGGCAAAGATACAATCTTCATACAACACATCAAGTCACAATTACACAATAAGTTCAGCATCAAAGATTTGGGTCCAATTCATTATTATCTGGGTATAGAGATTTTGAGGAACTCTACTGGTCTTGCCATGAGTCAGAGGAAATATGCACTAGATTTGCTTAAATATGCAGACACTCTTGATCTCAAACCAGTTGCTACACCTATGGATCCAATAGTCAAACTCAATGATAAAGATGGTGATCTTATTCCTGATCCAACCCTCTACAAAACAATAGTTCGCAAACTCATTTACCTCACAATCACTAGGCCAGACTTGTCATTTGCAGCCCAAGCTCTTAGTCAATTTTCTCACTGTCCTAGAACATCTCACTTTGCTGCACTCCAAAGGGTTCTAAGATACATCAAGCTTTGTCCTGGTCAGGGTATTTTCTTCCCAGCTGCAAACACAATGGAACTTACAACATATTGTGATAGTGATTGGGCAAGCTGTGCTACTACAAGAAGATCAGTGTCAGGGTATGCTATTTTTCTAGGCAAAAGCTTAATTTCATGGCAATCAAAGAAACAATTGGTGGTATCTAGATCTTCAACAGAAGCTGAATATAGATCTTTAGCTGACAGTACTTGTGAAATCTCATGGATCAAGTGCTTACTACATGACTTGGGTATTGAGATTCCTACTCCTTCTTTAGTTATGTGTGACAATGTGTCTACAATTGCTTTAGCAAATAACCCTGTCCAACATGCTAGAACCAAACACATTGAGATTGATTGTCATTTTGTGAGGGACAAGATCAAAGCAGGTCAAATCAAACCGATTTTTGTTCCAACTCAGTCTCAAGTTGCTGACATCTTAACTAAAGGCCTTAGCAAGTTCCTACACTACTCTTGCCTTTCCAAGTTGAGCATCTGTGACCCTTACACAGTGCCAACTTATGGGGGGGATAAAGAAGACACAAAGTCAACTGCAACAAAGTCAAAGTCACAAGCTCAAGCTCAAGCTAATGCAGCAATATGCTCATCAAGAAGACACAGCCTTCATGGAATTCAATTAAGACATAGAAGTAGTTTAGTGAAGTGTAATTCAATGTAGCAACATTCAGAATAGTAGTACTGTACAAATTTAGTTAGTTTGACTTTTGTATAGTTTGACTTTCTTACATTTTGTGTAAATACTGCTTGTGCAGCATTCATTCAGTAATGAGAATTGAAACATTTCATTCACACTTTCATGTTTTCAATACTTGTTTTTGTTAACAGAATAAAATCAGAATCACCAATCTGACTACGAATCGCTTCCAAGCTCTTTCTTAACAACCATAACTCCTTAACGTAGTAATGAAGCCAATCTATCATTAGCCCGAGGAATAAACAGAATCCTACATCACATAAACCATGTTAAATTAAAAAAAAAAAAAAAAAAGATATGCATAGTAGCATAGAACGAACTTAATATACGTCACGAAGAAAGTAATGTACCCATGAGCGATGCCTCGAGGATATGATTTTCCAAAAGAACTTGATCAGTTGGATTAGTAGATCCAGTTTCCATTGTTCGTTTTTTAGTAGTAACGATACTGTGTACATTGAACACAAACACTACTAATAACGTCCTTGCAATGGTCCTTGAAGTGACAACACCTCTACCTTGCTTTAATCGATCCAACCCCATCATGATTAAGTTCGTTAAAGGCGAGTGAAGCAAGAGGATTATGATCACTCCCATTTCGATCGCTAGAACCATAAACAAAAGAGGTTTCATCTTTTCCTTTTTGCTTGAACAATTTCAAGCAAACGAGATTAAAATGACCGAAAGAAGAGAAAATGGCGACAACTAGTTATGGTTTTCTTGCATTTCTAGCTTTTTTTTTTACACCTTTTAGAGCCGGAATTGTCATTCTAAACTTGTGTTTCAATTAAAGAATCACATTCTCCATCAAAATTTGGTTTAGTGGATTACTTTACGAATTGTTCAAATTTCCTCGAAAAGAGAATTAGTATCTTCTATAATTAACATTCTTTGTTTAGAATTAGTATCTTCTATAATTAACATTCTTTGTTTAAACTTACGTGTGACACCGAATTGAATGGTGACTCTATGGATTCGACTCTATATATATTAAAGACACCAAACTAAACACTTTAAAGCCACTTCCATATAACTAGGAAAGGCCTCTTAAACTGTGTTTGCCCTGAAAATCGTCTCCACATAAACCTTATAATCATTAAGTGTGCTGGTAATGGGTCGTCGCTAGAAGGCTGCTAGGTGAATAATGAACAAACCACCAAGTACTTACTCAAATTCAATAGCGATCAAACAGAAAATATCGCTAAATTGTAGCTCACAGAGTTATTGAAGGGTAATTAAAATCCACAGAGTATACATTGTCGTAGTAGTATAAAATCAGCATGTACGATATCACTTAACAGTTTTCCTAAAAAAGGCAAACATGGTTTAGTTAGCCGTGATAGCACAGCAAAAGCCTACAAAACTATTACCATGGACGACGTTTATTCTTGTCAATCAGGACTTTCAAGAATACTTAAATTCAGGTTTTGTGATATTTATTTGTCGAGATGCAACTTTCGTGGATCCTTGACCACTAGTTCATCTATATGTGATCGCCATGTTCATATGTATTATGTGACCCGATATAATCTTCACATTGCATATTAGTATTATTATTAGTTAGTTAAAAGTTAGAAGGACTATTTATGTTAAGTAGAAAGTTAATAACTAACTTATGGTTATTTCGGTTGGACATTGACCAAACCGAATGGACACAATGGTTAGGCTAGTTCGAATGGACACAACCATTCTTTGAAAAGACACAATGGTTCAACACAATGGTTGGAACCTTATATATATGTAATTACATGTAACATTACAATAGTTTTTAATGAAATTTTAGTTTTACTTATTCATATTACTTTTGCAATTCACAAATCGATCCAGAAAAGTGGGACAACAATTGGTATCAGAGCAAGGATTCAATACACCGAAACATAAACAGAAATTCTGCAAAACATCACATATATTCAGAAAATCGAAGCCAAGCAAAACGCAGGATAGGAGAAGGACAATTCGTTTTTTCTTCTTGAGCGAGAGATAATCTGTTTTCTTTCTATTCTTCCAAAGAAAACATAAGAAAGTTGAATAAGAAACGCGTAGAAAAGATAGTGCACGATCTAGTTTACGTAAGGAATTGCAAACGCCAACATCAAGCGTATTGGTGTCGAGGAAGAAAAGAGGAGACTTTGTGTAGAAAAAGAGACAACTAGTTGGAGATTAACACAAAGCAAAAATCGTTGTTGTGAAAGAAAAACGTATACGTAGGAATTGAAGATCTTGGAGATAAGTGTGTGGAGATTTTGTTGTGTCGAATTTAACACAACAACAACAACAACGTACGTAGCAACAAAAAAAAAAACCAGAAATTTTTTTTTTGTTTTCGCTGCAAAGAAGAAAAGAAACAAGCAAAGATATTGATTTGTTTCAAGAATTACCAAGGCGTGGTAATATAGAACGTGTAAAGTGGTGTTTGTTTTTCGTTGATCTAATCGAACTTCTGGAATTTTCTGGTTCGACATCATCAATTCGACACAAAGAAAAATATAGGAATTGGTTGTTATTTTTGGTCCGAAGCAGAAGCCAAGAAAGAAAGCAAATTCAGTCCGAATTATTTTGTTGGAGATCAAAGTCGAATTGAACAAAAAGACAACGAAGCAAAAAAAACACAAGGGAACACACAAGGAAATTCAAATCCGTGAATTATCACAACGAGGTCAAAACAAAATTCAAACCTTTGAATTTCGTTACATTTCATATTATAGATACTCGTATTATTACTAGGATTTCCGAAAACTATTATTGTTCCCGTAGTTTTAAGTATACCACAAAAGATTAGGAATTCTCATTGATTTAGAAAGTGAAGATCATTAACACTTTCAATATGGGCGATGACGCAAACGCAACAACTACATTAAAACCCTTAACACCTACTGCACAATACCAATGCCCTAAGTTAAAAAACACAAATTATACGGTATGGGCTATACAAATTAAAGTTATATTAGAAGCACATGGTTTATGGGATACAATAGAACCTAAGGAAGGCGTAGAAGTAGATGAAAAGAAGGATAAGTCAACTATTGCCCTTCTATATCAAGCGTTATCAGAAGATGTAATTTTACAAGTAGCAAGTTGTAAAAAGGCAAAAGAATTATGGGATTCACTAAAAAGGAGACACGTAGGAGAAGAGAAAGTGCAACAAGCAAAGTTGCAATCTTTAATGATAGGATTTAATGCCCTTCAGATGAAGGATGATGAAACCGTGGATGCATTTTCAGATAAGTTAAACGGTTATGTTACTAAGGCAAAAGAACTAGGCAAAACATTGGATGAATCACTAGTAGTTAGAAAACTATTAGACTCCACACCAGATAGATTCATTCAGATAGTAGCATCCATAGAACAGACTAGTGATCTAGATGATATTACCCTAGATGAGATCACTGGAAAACTCAAGGCATTTGAGGAAAGAATAAAACTCCGTAAGGGAAATCAAGTTGAAAGCCAGGATAATTTACTATTCACACAGGGTGAACACTCAGATAGAGGAAAGGAATTTGTTAAACGCGGAGGTAAACAAAATTATTCAAAGAAAAACTGGCGAAAAAACAGACATAGAAATAACTCACATGAAGGAAACTCAAACTATAAGGGAAACCCAAATAAGAATACAAATATGAAGGATTTGAGTACCGTTAGACGTTACAAGTGCAATAAACTTGGACATTTCATGAACAGATGTAGATCAAACACAACAGCTCAGGAACATTCAAACCTTATCTTAGAAGATGAAGAACCATCACTATTAATGACCGTACATGAAACCAAATATGAAGAAGTACTGTTGAATGAAGGCCAAATTCAACCAGGAAAATATGTTTCAAAGGATGAAAGCGTATGGTATTTAGATAATGGTGCGAGTAACCATATGACAGGAACCAGAACTCATTTTAGGGACATAGATGAAAAGATAAAAGGACGAGTACGTTTTGGAGATGGGTCATATGTAGAAATAAAGGGAAAAGGCTCTATATTATTAGGTTGTATAAACCAAGAACAAAAGGTAGTAACGGATGTATATTATATACCGAACCTTAAGAGCAACATACTAAGTCTAGGACAACTTACAGAAATAGGTTGTAGAGTTATAATGGATGGGAATAAATTGACTTTGTATGACAAGAGCAGAAGGTTGTTGATGAAAGTAGAAAGATCTAAGAACAGACTTTGCAGTATTAAACTACGAATAGACTCACCTATATGTCTATTAGCAAATATAGATAACCCAGCATGGTTATGGCATGCTAGATTAGGTCATCTAAACTTTGACGATATCAACAAGATGACTAGAAAGGGTCTAGTAAATGGATTACCTAGAATAAATCATGTAGGACAGATTTGCGATGCATGTTTATTGGGAAAGCATAGTAGAACACCATTTCCAAACCAAGCTAAATTCAGATCAGAGAACCCGTTGGATTTAATATATGGAGACCTTTGCGGTCCTATAAGTCCAGCAACACACTCAGGCAAGAAACTTATATTCTTGTTAGTAGACGATTGTACACGATTTATGTGGGCATACTTTCTTACTTCAAAAGACCAAGCCTTTAGTACATTCAAGGAATTTAAGCATAAAGTAGAAATGGAATTGAGATTGAAAATAAGGATGTTTAGAACAGATAGAGGTGGTGAATTTACATCAAATGAATTCACACAATACTGTAAGGATAATGGGATAGCTAGACAATTGACAGCACCATACTCACCACAACAGAATGGAGTAGTGGAGAGAAGAAATAGGACAGTGTTATCAACTACTAGAAGTATGATGAAAGCCATGAAGTTACCTTTAACTTTTTGGGCGGAAGCAGTGAAACACGCTATTTACATACTAAATAGGGTACCTACAAGAGCCCTAGTAGATAAAACTCCATATGAGGCACTCTACAGTAGGAAACCAAACCTAGAAAACCTAAGGATATTTGGATGCACAGCTTATGCTAAGGTAACAACACCTCACTTAAAGAAGCTGGATGATAGAAGCATACCAATGATCTATTTAGGAGTAGAGGAAGGATCAAAAGCATGTAGGTTATATGATCCAATAGCCAAGAAGAAATATGTTAGTAGAGACGTTAAATTTTTGGAAACTAAACCGTGGAATTGGGACAAGAATGGAGAGGATACAAGTACACAAGACACCTTTTGGACTAGTTTTGTAGTAGAGGAAGTTGACGATTCAAATCAAATACCCGTCAACATAGGAAATGATGATGTAATTCCAATACCGGATCCTTTACCAGATCCAACATCAGAACCAGATTCATTATCAGAACCAAACTCCCCCTCTCAACCAAACTCACCATTCACACCACCAACATATAGTTACGAACCTAACTCACAAAGTGAAATAGAAACTACTATTAGTTCACTTAGAAGCTCGTTAGGAAGCTCTGGAAGAATTGATCATACACCAGTTAGAGGATTAAAGGATTTGAAAGCAATCTACGAAACAGCTAGTGTCGTTGAAGCACCTAGTTTACTCTTCATAGAAGAAGAACCTCGTAACTACAAGGAAGCATCAAAAGATCATAAATGGATTGAGGCCATGAAGATTGAATTGGATTCAATAAACAAGAACAACACATGGATTCTTACTACATTGCCAGAAAATCAAAAGGCAATTGGACTCAAATGGGTATTTAAAACCAAAAGAGATGCACATGGAAATACTATCAAATACAAAGCACGGTTAGTAGCAAAAGGATACGTACAAGAACAAGGAATAGACTTCGATGAAGTATTTGCCCCAGTTGCTAGGATAGAAACAGTTCGTTTGATATTGGCCTTAGCAGCATATTATAGTTGGCAAGTTCATCACTTAGACGTAAAATCAGCATTTCTACATGGAGATTTAAAAGAAGAAGTCTACGTTACACAACCTGAAGGATTCGTACAACCAGGAGAATCAGGAAAAGTGTACAAGCTTATTAAAGCTTTATATGGATTAAGACAAGCACCGAGAGCTTGGAATGTGAAGCTTGATCAAACCTTAAAGTCATTAGATTTCAAGAAGTGTAACCTCGAACAAGCAGTATATACAAGGAGAACCAAGAACTCAACAATTATAGTTGGAGTTTATGTAGACGATTTAATAATCACAGGCACTCCAAAGAAAGAAGTAGAATTATTTAAATCCCAGATGGAAGACAAGTTTGAAATGAGCGACTTAGGATTGTTAGCTTATTACCTTGGGATAGAAGTTACACAGACAGGAGGAGAAATTACAATCAAGCAAACAGGTTATATTAACAAGATCTTGAAGGAAACAAACATGGAAGATAGTAATGATACGAAGATACCAATGGATCCCGGTACTAAGTTGGTCAAGGCGGAAGATGGAGAATCAGTTGACGCAACTTATTACAGAAGCTTAATTGGAAGTCTCAGGTACTTACTACATACAAGACCAGATCTTAGTTATTCAGTCGGACTACTCAGCAGATGGATGCAAGAACCAAAAGACCATCACCTGAAAGCAGTAAAGCAAGTAATCCGATACATCAAAGGAACAAGAGAGCACGGCATAATTTACAAGAAAGAAGGCGGCTGCAAGATTACAGGATATAGTGATAGTAGCTATGGAATCAACACTGATCAAGGAAAAGGAACTACAGGCGTAGTATTTTATTTTGGAGAGTCACCCATTACATGGAGCACTCAGAAACAACCGACAGTGGCACTATCATCATGTGAATCAGAATTTATGGCGGCTACAGCAGCAGCATGTCAAGCACTATGGTTGAAAAGATTACTCAGTGAATTAACCGGAAATGAAGAACAAAAGATAACGTTAAAGATCGATAACGTTTCAGCAATAGCATTAGTGAAGAACCCAGTATTTCATGGAAGAAGTAAACACATCGACATTCGATATCATTTCATTCGAGAATGCGTAGAGAATGGACACATCAACATAGAACATGTCAGAGGAGAACTACAAAGAGCAGATATACTAACAAAGGCTCTACCAAGATTGAAGTTCATGACAATGCGACAAATGCTCGGAGTTCAAGATTTAACAAGAAGCAACGATGAAGATTAAGGAGGAGAATGTGACCCGATATAATCTTCACATTGCATATTAGTATTATTATTAGTTAGTTAAAAGTTAGAAGGACTATTTATGTTAAGTAGAAAGTTAATAACTAACTTATGGTTATTTCGGTTGGACATTGACCAAACCGAATGGACACAATGGTTAGGCTAGTTCGAATGGACACAACCATTCTTTGAAAAGACACA
Organism: Artemisia argyi; assembly: GCA_030686995.1. Lineage (NCBI taxonomy): Eukaryota > Viridiplantae > Streptophyta > Magnoliopsida > Asterales > Asteraceae > Artemisia > Artemisia argyi. The sequence continues at coordinate 225,105,681 of CM060703.1, read as the reverse complement.
ATGGTTCAACACAATGGTTGGAACCTTATATATATGTAATTACATGTAACATTACAATAGTTTTTAATGAAATTTTAGTTTTACTTATTCATATTACTTTTGCAATTCACAAATCGATCCAGAAAAGTGGGACAACATATTAGCATGCAAATGTGATTATTTGAAGAACCTAGTAATGATAGAGTTGAATCACCTATCCGCAAAAATTCTTTACATCGGAGCATGTCCCACATCGGTTTGGAAAGATAAAAATTCTATAATCACTTACCCATGGCCATTGCAGTTTGGCATGCTGCCGCCTAAGCAGGGGCGCAGCTTCTAGGGGGGGGGGGGGGGGGGGGGGGGGGGGCGGCCGACCCCCCGAAATTTTTTTTGCGATGTAGGGGTATATAGTTTTCGTGTAGAAAAATTTCGGTATTTTCGGTTTCGCCCCCCCAATTTAATTCGGTTTCGACCCCCCATAGTGTTAGGAAAAAAAAAATTTAGATCCCGACCCCCCACTCGAAATTTCCAAGCTTCGCCCCTGCGCCTAAGGCCAAGTGGCATGAACCCATGTCATAGTTTGTTGTTGGGTATGTGTTTGCGTGAACATGTTAATATGTAGTTATCAAATGTTTTAAGGTTAACTTGAGTTGTTGCTTAAAAGAAAAAGACCTGAGAGACTATAATATGAAATTAATGTATATTTGCTGTTTGTGCTAAGATGTGATGACACAATACAGATAACTAATAGCTGTTGTAATGCAAATAAGAAAACACCAATAGAATTAATAACAACTCTCCAAGTTCCTAACAACATCACATTTGCTATAATGTTTACATGAACACACGTCAACAACAAATTAACCAAGTCGTCTAAGACCAATTTGGCTCAATCCACGCATGAGAGGAGAAATGAAATGTATTTCCAAAAAAACCACTTACCTGTTCTTGAATATCTTCGCCATCAAATGTGTGATACATGCACGTATCGAGTGAATAGAACACTATCTTCCTATTCTTGGCATGCAATTGTGGAAAGAAGATCTTGTTCTCCATTTGTGGCATTCTGGCTTCAATGCAGAGACATGTTGCGTCACATATATAAATCATATGTTTTCCTACATCATTAACTTTCTCCCACTCTTGTTTTGATGCATTGTGCTTGAATACCTCAACATGTTCTCCAAACTCTCCGACACTAACTAGTAAAAGTTGTTGATCACATTTTGTAAAATATTTTTGTGTCGAAGATGAACAACTTTTCGGAGCTTCGACTTCAACAAGCTTCCACAAGTGATCTGGTTGGCCCAAGTTGTTATAAACAATAAGCTCTCCCTCTTTACCCAAGGCATAAAGATCTCGGCCATCAAAGATCGAAGAACATATCGTATATGGGTCTGGGTAGAGATTAAGTGTATACCAGACTGGTTCCCGATTTACAATGTGAATGTGAGCATGCCAATGCTCTGCAGTTTTGAATCCAACCACGATACATTTAGCAGAAGTAGGTGGCGCTGAAAAAGATAAGCTCTTGAAGAGATCTCGTGATTCTGCTGGAAGCTTTCGAAGATCATTTGTGAAAGGGTTATATAAAACATAGCACGACAAGTCATTCTCAAACAACAACCAACCAAAGCATGAACAAAATATTTTGTTTTGAACAATCAATATCTGGGATATTTTAATAAAGTAGTTGTCACCAAACAACGGATCTATGAAGGTGATCATATATCGTTTTTTATCTACCACCATGAGCCAAGGTGAAACTACTGAGTACGTTTGCAATCTCTTTATTGATCTTTTGTTGCTCCATTTTATCAAAGGTGCTGCTAAATAACATCGTTTGCATGTAGCACGAAAGTTCATGTATTCAACACCAACACAATGCTCCATAACCGACTCCAAAAGATCAGACGAGATATTGAGGAGGTGTGATTCATTAAAGTCAACCCCATCATCCATACCGAACCTTAACAATATTTCATCGTTGTTTTTCTTCTCTGATTTAGAATCATCTACGCATTTTGCTTCTCCATGATCATCTTCTAGCCTGCATAAATAGGATTTTAAGAAACAATTTCCCAAGAAAAAAAAAAAAAAAAAAAAAAAAAGGAGAGAGAGAGAGAAGAGAAAAGAAGAGAAGAAGAAGAAGAAGAAGAAGAAGAAGAAGAAGGTCCTTCCGCATGGCCTTTATGGGCTGGGCCACACACTTGCTACAATGGGAAGTGATGTGTGGGAATCGCAACAGGCTTTACCTCTCGAGGGATCTCGAGAAGCTTACAACCCCCACCAGGCAGTGTACCTGATCGTTGTAGTATAGTATAGTGACAAGTACCGGGGGATTGATCGTTCAGCTTAGGAATAGTGTCGCTAGGATTAGAAAGCCTAAATACTAGTTCTAAAGATGAGGGATGATTATTTTTGTATTTTTATATTTTATGGAAAGCAATTAAAAATCTCGGGTTTGAAGGATTTGGGGGGAATTAGTTGCTAATCAACTAACCCAATACTAAGATGCAATCAAAATAAAATACAAAAAATGAAAATAAACTAATTATACTAAGGTTGTGAGCAATAAGTGGAGAAAATGTGTTTACTTAGATTTCACTACTCCCTAGACATCTTTTACACGTTAATTACTTGTTATAAATGCATGGATGACTGATCGTATTCCTTAATACCATTCATGGGGTGGCACACATAACTCCCCAATTCTATGAGCTCTTATCTCCTCCTACACCATGCCCATCACAACTATAGGGATTGTAAACAGTGGCTCATGCATTAAATACAACCAATAAAGACCTAGTGCGCGTTGGTTCATGTTTCTTAAGACGTTCAAGCATGTTACCAATTGGAGATCTGCCAGTTTTCTTAAGCCTAACATATAAATCATTCATCCAAAACAAGTATAAACAAGTAATCAACACATAATTAACATCTAGGTTTCATTAGATCCAAGCAAACACAAGATAGATCTAGCCTAGCATGATGGAATTAAGACAAGAACAAGATATAGACAACCAACACATAGACATATTGATTGAATTGAAAGAACACTTATCTCAATTACACATGAAAGGTATCAAGGGCTTGGAACCCTTGAAAAACCTGTAAAATTCGCACCAAGTTCGTACTTAGGGTTTCTCCAAAACTTCTCTCTTTAAATGTGAAAAATTAGAAAACTATATATAGGAAAAGAGGTCTGACGGCGTCAAGACAAGCCTTGTGACGCCGTCACCTCGCCGCCAAAACTATTCTTGGACTGCCTTGATCTACATTTGACGCCGTCAAGACTTAATCATTTCCAGGCCGTCATGACTTTTACTCTTGACGCCCTACCTTCATGACGCCGTCAAATCTCTTCTGGATCGTCATGGAATTTTGCTCTTGACGCCGTCAGGGAGTTACTCTTGAGGCCGTCACCTACTGTTCCCAGCATGAAAAATTAAGACTTTGGCGTTTTCTTCACTTTTATGCTCCAAAAACGTCTGAATTGCTTCCTTTTCCAGATTTCTCTCACAAAGTACCTAAAATCACAAAAGGAACGATTTAGGGCAATATTTGATCAAATAAATTCGAATTCGGGCTTAAATGACCCCCTAAAAACGGATCATTTTTCGCCTCATCATATACCCTTACACTTGAGATTTGCTTGTCCTCAAGCAAATGCGCTTTTATTCTACTCAAAAGACAAGTTAGAGGTCATTTAACACTAATATAAAATTAATTACAACAAATAATCGTTCCACTAAAGACCAATAGACAAGCACGGAGGTCATACACAAGCACCTCACAAATAGTGTTTAGATACTCACATCTCTCGGGTGTAATAAAGTGTAGATTACAATATGGAAACGGAAGATATCTCTCACTACCTGTCATAGCAAAATAGATTACCATAGGCTTGGGAAAGGATCAAACCTCCACCACATGGCGTAAGCACCTAGGATAAACTATCAAAAAGGTCTTTTAAAGGGTTGTAACGTTAGGTGTAGGGATATGAAATACACGGTTTTGTTGGATAAATGAAGTTTTACTGGTGGCGAGTTAACACTTTTGGTTAATTACATGTACAATGTGGCGTTGCTAAGCCAAGACTAGACTCGACTTAAGCTAATAAATGAAAAATAACAAAAACATAAAATGAACATAGAATAAAAACGGGATGGTAGTCGGTATGTTTTTTCTCTTTTTCTTTTTTCTATTTTTTTCTTTCTTTTATTTCTTGATTTTTTCAATTTTTTTTTTTTTTTTTTTTTTTTTTTTTTTTGCATACACTCTTACCCTACCATCCAAAATAATACATCATAGGGGATTGAGCATTCCCCTTACACTTGAATTTTTACATGCTTTACAATTAACTAATCTAATGACTCGAATTAAGAAAATCAAAACACTTTGAGCACTTTTAAGATTAACGTACATATGGGGGTAATATATGATGTTCTTCCCCATTACTCCATAAAATAAGTACTTTACCCATGAGTCCCAATCGTCCCAAAACAATATGTACAAGGATATGAATCGACTTAGCAACCATGTAATCAATTAGAAAGTTAACTTAGGGTTTAACAAATAACAATAATGCACTAAAAATGAGCGCATACACGGAAGGCTAAGGCGATTAGGTTGTACATTTAAGTGGGGTGTAACAAATTCTTCCTTTAAGTAAAATGCTTAAAGTTAGAAACGAAAAGATAGGCTCGGAGGGGTGTACTAGGGGTTTCGTGTACTAAAAATAAGTACAACGCTAAGGGTGTGGGAAAAATTAGTTGACTTAACTAGCCAAGTAATATGACTTAAATGGTCAAGTAATTATAATACGGGTTTAACATATGGGTAATCCTAATGCCTCTTATCATGTAGTAAATCCTACTACACGAATGTAATCTCACTAGCGGTCTCAGGATGTATCACTAACGCAAGTTCTAGAATCTAAATGCTACCGGTACACTCATAAGCACTAATAGTAAATGCTTTTCCTATCAAATCTAAAGGCGAACCTCACATATTTGGGTGGAAAATTTTTCTGAATATACGGTTATGTGCTAGTCATACAATCTCCTATCCATGAGACGCTTGCTATGGCTAAAGTTTCACTCCTAAATGTTGTAAAAAATTTTAAATTTGGCGCTAAAATTACACTAACAAGTATTTCTCATAATTTTATTACATATCTACCATCAAACAAAACAAACTCAAGCGAAAGTGCATATGTAAGGTATCATCTTTTTACCCTCCCCTTACACTTAAGATGAACATTGTCCCCAATGTTCAAGTAAAGAATGTAAAAGTGAAAAAATAAAGAGAATGAAATCAAATACTCCCCTGATTCGCTCGGTATAGATAATAAGGTGACCAAGTTAAATCTTCCTCAAAGAAAATGAACAATCAAAGCTTCCCTTCCAGAATATAAATCATCTTCTTGTCATACATAACCTGTAAAACCTGACAAAATAGACAAGACAACCTCGCGTAAAATCGGCGGCATCCTATATAAGTTACTAAATCCTAGAAAACAAGTTAAGATATAATGCTTGAGGAATGAAGTTTGCAGATCTCCTGGAGATCATAAAACTTAATAATTCATAAAAACCATAAGACTCCGTTAGAAAAACAAAACCGGTAAAATTTCCAGATTTTTACACTTGATGCCGTCAAGAGTAAACTCTTGACGCCGTCAGAAGTGACCTGCAGAAATTCTTATGTTAAGTTTCCGGAAAATTTCTGGAAAAACTTGGTCCTACTTCCTGGAAAATCCTGCAAAACTTCATTATGACTCAATACAAGCATTTGACTCTAACAAATACGAATATACATGTTCATTTAATATTGTGGAGAATCATGATCGGTTTGTTTCTTGAAAACATATTTGGGGTTTCCCCTTACACTTATCTTTTGCAAAAATACTTTTAGGTGGAGTTAAGACTAGGCCGAAACAACAAAGTAAAGTATTTCCACTATTTAGTTTAGAAGCATGATCTACCAACAATAAAAATTAAACATGCATACGGAAGTAAATAACAAACAAACAAACAAAATCATACAAAACATGGGTTGCCTCCCAAGAAGCGCTTTTCTTTATTTACGAGTCTTGTAGCTAGACTCAAGGTCATGGGTTACTACGTGACCTCATCATTGGTTCCACTCTCTGATTGTAGATATTCTTTGTAGAAACCAATCACCTTTTTCTCAACCGCCCCCATAATCATTTGGGCAAATTCTTTATCCACTTTATACCTTGGTCCAAGGGCCAAGCAATCTTTATAATAAAGACTCCTTTTTTCCCATACATAATCCATGCCCTTTTTCTTATCCTCCTCATTAATATCCTCAAAAGCACCAACGTTGTCCTTATCAAAACGAGATATAAAGCGAAATTCTTTCATCCTATTAGGCATCCTATAAGTGATACTATCGGTGTTACTTGCAAATCGGATCGTTCCTTCTACCTCATCATATTCCAACTTAGACTCCTCAACAAATGGTTTGCCAAACACAACATTGGATAATCGACAATCAATAACATTAGCAAGATCCTCCACAATCATAAAGTCGGTGACAAAAGTGAAATTACCAACAAAGACATGTAAACCTTTAACTCTCCCGACAAAGTTACAAACTCCACCGGGGTATTTGGGATCCCTTCTAGGTTCAAGTCTTGTTTTCACTATATCATTATAAACAGCTGAGGACATTATGTTGATTGGAGATTTAAAGTCAATGTAAGCATTGCTAATGTGCCTATATCCAATCATACATGGTATCTTAGCATTCTTAGGATCGCCTCTCTTGATCTTAGGTTCAATTATGGTGAAAGGCGATCGCGGGTTATCAATAAGATTATTATAATATGCAATCTCCTCCTTAGTGGGGTATAGATTAAAATAGTCATTAAGCTTCGGATCTATTTCCCCCTCTTCAAGTCCCTCAATAACATTCACAAAGTCATTAGGCCCTAGGTCCTCATTCGAATACAAGGCGGTCGCTAGGTCACTAAATGCATGTTCGAGCTCAACCTTGATCAAACTATTAAGCTCCCTAAGTTCCCTAATCTCACTCTCAATTTGTTCACGTAATAAAGCCACTTCTCTAGGGGAAAGGGGTGGATTCGCGTTTTCCATAATGGTCAACGGAACAGTCAATGAATTTGATTTACTAACAAAGGCTCAAAGAAATGAGATAGACTAAAGAGAACCTAAAAAATAAAAATAAAATCTTACTAGAAAGGAATCTAGCAAGTAGACCTAATAAAAAGAAATTCTAACCTAGACAATAACTATTCCCCGGGCTGCGGCGCCAAAAACTTGATGCGTGGGAATCGCAACAGGCTTTACCTCTCAAGGGATCTCGAGAAGCTTACAACCCCCACCAGGCAGTGTACCTGATCGTTGTAGTATAGTATAGTGACAAGTACCGGGGGATTGATCATTCAGCTTAGGAATAGTGTCGCTATGATTAGAAAGCCTAAATACTAGTTCTAAAGATGAGGGATGATTATTTTTGTGTTTTTATATTTTATGGAAAGCAATTAAAAATCTCGGGTTTGAAGGATTTGGGCGGAATTAGTTGCTAATCAACTAACCCAATACTAAGATGCAATCAAAATAAAATACTAAAAATGAAAATAAACTAATTATACTAAGGTTGTGAGCAATAAGTGGAGAAAATGTGTTTACTTAGATTTCACTACTCCCTAGACATCTTTTACACGTTAATTACTTGTTATAAATGCATGGATGACGGATCGTATTCCTTAATACCATTCATGGGGTGGCACACATAACTCCCTAATTCTATGAGCTCTTATCTCCTCCTACACCATGCCCAGCACAACTATAGGGATTGTAAACAGTGGCTCATGCATTAAATACAACCAATAAAGACCTAGTGCGCGTTGGTTCATGTTTCTTAAGACGTTCAAGCATGTTACCAATTGGAGATCTGGCAGTTTTCTTAAGCCTAACATATAAATCATTCATCCCAAACAAGTATAAACAAGTAATCAACACATAATTAACATCTAGGTTTCATTAGATCCAAGCAAACACAAGATAGATCTAGCCTAGCATGATGGAATTAAGACAAGAACAAGATATAGACAACCAACACATAGACATATTGATTGAATTGAAAGAACATTTATCTCAATTACACATGAAAGGTATCAAGGGCTTGGAACCCTTGAAAAACTTGTAAAATTCGCACCAAGTTCGTACTTAGGGTTTCTCCAAAACTTCTCTCTTTAAATGTGAAAAATTAGAAAACTATATATAGGAAAAGAGGTCTGACGGCGTCAAGACAAGCCTTGTGACGCCGTCACCTCGCCGCCAAAACTATTCTCGGACTGCCTTGATCTACATTTGACGCCGTCAAGACTTAATCATTTCCAGGCCGTCATGACTTTTACTCTTGACGCCCTACCTTCATGACGCCGTCAAATCTCTTCTGGATCGTCATGGAATTTTGCTATTGACGCCGTCAGGGAGTTACTCTTGACGCAGTCACCTACTGTTCCCAGCATGAAAAATTAAGACTTTGGCGTTTTCTTCACTTTTATGCTCCAAAAACGTCCGAATTGCTTCCTTTTCCAGATTTCTCTCCCAAAGTACCTAAAATCACAAAAGGAACGATTTAGGGCAATATTTGATCAAATAAATTCGAATTCGGACTTAAATGACCCCCTAAAAACGGATCATTTTTCGCCTCATCAGGAAGCAAGGCTGTAAGGCGGATCAAATCCGGTAGGATTGCCTCACTAGACACAACAGACTTTTATATACAAAAAATTCTTAAAACATACATGCATTCCCACATTGATGCATCACTTGTTGGCAGCATTCGAGATGGTATAGACCACGGGGAGATGGTATTATCTTTGACATGGTACGAGTATATTGTTTCACCTATTTTGCAACGAATGTGTATATAACCTCCTAGCTCAGAGGAAATTACACGGTTATAAGATACCGAGTGATCAAAGGCAAGATCCAAACAGAATATGCCGTCTTTGAGGTCGTCCATTTCTTCCTATAAATCATTACTCTTGAGCATATCTTCTAAATCCAGTTCTTCAAAATTGTCATTAATTATTTCCCAATCTTTGAGGCCTTCTAATTCGTCCCACTTTATACTAGCCATGTCTATTTTAAAGAGATACACATCAGCAGGTGTTTTCTTAGTTTCCTCTTCGAAATATATTATAATGCTGAACAATTTTGTAAAATATCCTTTCAAATACTGAACTAAGGCTCCACAACAACGATATGAAGGTTTGCCAGGACATTGAGAAGGAAAAGGGCATGGCCTAAACGTCATTAGTGTTATTGCAACTTTTTTATCCGTAATCATAATATCTATATGTATGACTAATGAAGTAAAAGAACCATCCATACTCAAGCCATATACTTTACCATTGCAACAAGTTAGGCTATGTAGTAATTCACCATCGAAAGATAATTTCTTGAGTTGTTTAGCGTATGACATTTCTGTCCATCTAAACTTCTTTCTTTTACTATCTAGCCTATAATATACAAAGGTAGATTTATTGGATCTCGTTAACAAAAGAATTGAACTCGGATCATCGGGAGCAGCAGATAAACAACCCTGTCTAATAGATCCATAGTCTCCGTCTTTCAAAATCAAGGTGGGAAGGCATATGATCTTAGAAGTCACAGGGTTCCAAAGAGACCACTTACTGTTGTGCGGATGATCAGAGAGTATCACCCATCCATGAAAACTCCCGTGGATACGTTTACCGAGCAGCTCTGTGATTTGAGGTAACTCGTCATTTATGGTGTAGAAAAACTGGTCATTAATGACATGTTCTGTGTCTTCTAGACTTTGGGAAAGCAACCATGGATATTTTGCCGATAATAGAGGCAGTCGATCACAAACCGAACCACTAGAAATACACTCCATCCTAAACATGTTCATAACAATATTAAAAAGTTAACTTAATAAGCATTATACTAAGCTGATAAGCCAAAAACAACAATACAAACGCTCTAAAAGCTTGTTGCTTTTATAAAAGAGACAGCGGAAAGTGTCTTTTTGAGCACTTAATAAGCAAATATCTCAATAAAAAAACAAACAGTCAGAAAAGCACAAAACAGTGCTTAAAGTATAAAAGTAAGCTAGCAAGCCAATTAACCGATCCAATGTTTCGAGTGGTTAATGCTTTGATGAATAGATACAATAAAAAGTCATTATTAGGCACTAAAATAGTCTAATACAATATATTTTAAAATCCAAGTTGACCCGCAAAATTCATTATTAGGCACTAAAATAATCTAATACAATATATTTTAAAATCCGGGTTGACCCGAATAGTTTAACCGGGAACCAATTGGGTCATGAAGCCGGTTTTGGACAAGAATCTTGAACCGCCAGTTGAACCTTGAACCTGTAGCTCGGCGGTGTCGATTAAATGGCCGGTTTTAAAAAAGTGTTTGTTTAAGCTTATGTATCGGGCTTATAGTTTAATTATGGGGTAAATTGCAAAAACGGGACCGAGACAAAAAGTAGCGCAAAAAAGCCACCCACGTTCCACATTTTCGTAAAATCGCCACTGAGAGCCCTTTTCCGTTAACTCCCGTTAGTTTTCCCGTCAGTCAAGGGTATAATCGCATGAAATGACAAATATACCCCTTTAACTTCAGATACAACCCTACTTCTTGCCGCCAAATCTTTACCAGTGCAATTTCTGCTTTAATTTCCCTCCTGTTTTGTGAGGTTTTTTTTTTTTTCTTTTTTTTTTTTTTTTTTTTTTTTTTTTTTTTTTTTTGTTAAAGGTGTATTTGTTGTTAATGTTATGGACTTACAATTGTAGGTGGTCAAATGGGAAATGTGAAAGTAGTAGAGGTAGATAATGAAACAGAAGAACAGAGTGGCGGGAGTGATTTAGAGGATTTGGACTATAATCGAAATGATGATGAAGTGTTTGATGACGATGATCAGGTAAATGAAGATGTTCCCATAAGTAAGTCTGATTTGCTATGCCATAAAGCTTGTGAAATTCAATCAGGTATACCTGTTTTTACCAAACATTATGCACTGATTAGAGAGTATGCCAAAGAGTTGGTTAATCAAAATCCAGGCACTACTGTTAGGATTGATGTACAGCTAGAACCAAATCCAGCTAGTTTAACAAGAACTTTTAAAAGGGTGTATGTGTGTTTGGGAGCTATGAAACAAGGTTTCAAAGCTTGTGGTAGAGAATTCTTAGGATTAGATGGATTCTCCATGTCAGGTCCTTTTCCAGGTCAATTACTAACAGCAGTTGGGATTGATGCAAACAATGGGATTTATCCAGTAGCATATGTTGTAGTTGATGCACTAAATAAGGCAACTTGGTGTTGGTTTTTGAAACTACTAGGAGAGGATCTTGGGATAGAAACCAACTGCAAGTTCACTTTCATTTCTGATAGGCAAAAGGTGCACATTTCTATTGTATAATTAATCATGTGTTTTATGCACAATGAGAACATGTAAAGTTTTAACACCATCCATAACCTTACCTGTTCACAGAGATTGATACAAGCTGTTGCTAGTGTGTTTCCAAATGCTGCACACAGGTTTTGTGTTAAGCATATTCATGAGGAAATGAAGTCACATTTGAAAGGAGGTGTTTACAAGGACATGCTTTGGAAGGCTGCAAGAGCCACAACTGTTGTTGAATTCAACAAAGAGATGATGAGATGGATCATCTGAAGAATAACAATGCTGCAGCTTATGATTGGTTGCTGAAGATTCCAGCTGAACAATGGAGCCGATCACATTTTTCAGGTAATTCATTAAGTGGCAGTGGAAAAAAGCATACTGATAATTGATCATATATTAATACATAATGTGTGATTTGTTCAATAGGCAAAGCCCTATGTGGACTACTCTTAAACAACATATGTGAGGTGTTCTGTAGCCAGCTAAATGATGTGAGAGATAAATCCATCATCGTTTGTCTTGAATATATAAGGGAGTACTTGGTGCAGAGGATTGTGGTAGTTCAGCAAATAATAGAAAGGAGTGTTGGACAACTTACTCCTACTGTGCAAGCCATGGTTGATAGAAACAAAAAAGAAGCTACTGATTGTGTTGTTGAATGGATTGTAGCTTCGTTATATAAAGTATCTGTGCCTAACGAGGATCATTGTGTTGCTAACTTGGATAGGAAGGAGTGTGGTTGCAGGATGTGGGAGCTGACTATAATACCATGTAAACATGCTGTGGCTGCAATAAACTATATGAATGAGGATGGAAAAGGAGTTGTTGTGCCTAAAGAGTGGGTTCATGCTGCTTACAGCCTAGAAACATGGGCGCGTACGTACTCATTCAAGATCAATGGGTGTTCAAGCCGCAGATACTTGCCAAGAATTAAGTCTACAACAGTCATAGTACCACCCAATCACAGACCTCAGGTTGACAGGCCAACTAAAAAGATGAAGTCAAATGATGAGCATGCACTTCCAACTTCTTCATGTGTTACCCACTGATCTTTGAACAATATGTTAAACGTTATTGTCTGTTGGATTCTATATTTGTAATCTTTGTTTAACTTGATTGTCTTTAGAACAATATGTTTGAACCCATTGCAGTTTGACTTTCAAAAGTCAAACTTGCAAAAAAATTTTATGTTTCTGAATGTAATGGATTCTATATTCTATGTTTGTTTGCATTATGTTTCCACCCATTGCATTTAGACTTTCAAAAGTCAAACTGCAAATGTTGAATTGCATAAAGTCAACTTTGGTCCACACATGAAGACTACACAGTACTTGGCAATCTTTTATAAGCCCTTTTATAGGCAAACACATGAAGGCTACTAAATACGCATCTCTTAAAACACACACTTGCGAAACAAAACTCCCTATTTCCTTAACCATGAACAACTCTGAATGTGATATTAATCTAAGGGTTGTCTGTAACTCGTATGTGCTAACTGAAGTAATGCTTGGCCCTTACCACACCGAGATTCTTCAAGACTTGCAGCAGGCACATGATTTGGAGTACAAGTCCAAAATAATTACTGAAAGGGTCGAACGTAGGGGGATGTGATTAGTAGACTTCGAAACTGCTCACATGCAAGAACTGCAAGGAGCAATACCAAGAAGCTTAGGAGGCTACAAACAATTGATAAGCGTTGGGCGAATGCACTGTTGATGATGTCCAGGCAAGTCAAGGACAAGATGTTTAAGAAGATTGAGTTTGTTGTAAAGATGAAATATCCATGAGGGGGTTGGTTGTTTTGAGATTAGTGATGGTTAATGAATGTAATGGATCTCATGATCCAGATTTTGTATGAATAATGTCTTCACATATGTTTATACTTCGTTATTGTATTTGATAGGTATCACAAACATAAACAAGAAGCTGACATTAATGAAACATAAAAACATAGACTAAACATAGTGATTCAGTTTCTGGTTTGGACATGCCCAAAACTACATCCTAGAAACACAGACTAAACATAATGATTCAGTTTGTGGTATCACAAACATAAACAAGAAGCGGACATTGAGTTGCATCTGCAGCACCCCCTGCACTTATGTTTCTACTTGTAATACCCAAACCAATGACACCACCACTTACTACCTCTGCCGTTGCACAACCTGCCTGTTCAACTATCACAACTTTATGCCTCCAACACTTAACATCCCCACAATAGATGAAGCATCTTTCGTCCAACACCACTATCTTTGCACCACCCCCTCCTGTTTTGTTCCCACTTATGATACCGAGACCAATTACACAACCACTTACTTTCTCTACCTGTGTATTATTACGACTCATTTTCTGTCTCTTTAATTTTTAAGTTGCAGATTCTGCCATATGTATGTTTTTGATAAAGTTGGAAAGTAGACTTTACTATACTAGTTGGTTGGATAATTTACTGCATTTTTGTGTGGTAGGTCAAGGAGTATTAACTTCTTACTAATGCTATTCAATAAACCAAGTGAATTTCACCCGTTTGACTTTCACCTGTTTGACTATCTAATGCTTTCTGCATAAGCTGCATAGGAAGTACCCATATATTTCAAAAATGAAACACAAACATAAAGAAATGAAAATCGAAACACAAACATATCAGTAACATAAACATAAAAACTTTCATTGATCATAGGAGTTCACAACCATTACAAATTTCCAACAGATATCTAAACAAACACTTGTTTAGTAGTTTGAACCGCTGCCCTCCGCATTACCCCTTTTCTTCAATTCTTTTTCTTTCTTGTCCTTCTTCTCCTTTAGATACTTGAACACCTTTCAAGATTGGAAATCTTCTGTTCCAACTCATCAAACTTGGGTAAAACGGTATCCACAGGCTCTTGCTTCTCCTCCTCCTCCTCCTCATCATCACTCAAAAGCGCTTCATAGTAGCCATCTTGTATCCTCAGATGGGTCAGAATCTTAGTTCTTAACTCCTTAGGTATCTTCCTATAAGAACCATACTCATCAATTGGTTCTCCGCCAAATGTATCAAGAAGTAAATCATTTAGATAATAGGTTCTTAAAACTTTATCAAATTCCTCTTCCTCGGTACCAATGTAGATACTCTTCCCTTTTCCATTGTTTGCCATCATCGTTTGTTTTGATCGTTGGGATTGTGTGTGTTATGGTTGAATAAGCGGGATAAACGTGGACTTTATAGTCCTATGCAATCGATTGGGTTGCCGAGTTACACAAAAAAAGAGGGAGACGTTAATCGCCAAGTGTGCCTCCAAAATTAAGTTTTGTAACTTTGTAAATTTGGTCATTGAAATAAAGTTGGGGTAGTCAAAGGCGGGAAGCGAGTGAAATGACGATTATACCCTTGACTGACGGGAAAACTAACGGGAGTTAACGGAAAAGGGCTCTCAGTGGCGATTTTGCGAAAATGTGGAACGTGAGTAGCTTTTTTGCGCTACTTTTTGTCTCGGTCCCGTTTTTGCAATTTTGTGAAACATGAAGGACCATTTTTGCAATTTACCCTTTAATTATGTGTTCTTTGGCTTATGTATCATAAGCTCATTTTTGTGACTTATAACTTTCCAACTTACATATGGAAAAGTTTCAAAGTATAAGCCATAAAAAGTGAGCTTATGAAACATAAGCCGAAAATCACATAA
This sequence comes from Artemisia argyi, assembly GCA_030686995.1. Classification (NCBI taxonomy): domain Eukaryota; kingdom Viridiplantae; phylum Streptophyta; class Magnoliopsida; order Asterales; family Asteraceae; genus Artemisia; species Artemisia argyi. The sequence goes on along the minus strand of CM060703.1, from coordinate 225,090,592 downwards.
GCCATAAACCCGAGCTTAAACAAACACCCGCTAAAACATTAGGCTAATAAGCCAATTTTAACAATCCAGACACTCAAAATTTTAACAATCCACACACTCAAAAATCTTACTACTTATATATAAAAGCCAAGAGTTGAGATCATTATAGACTAAATATTTTCTATAGACCCAATGAACAAATATTAGCTATCTATTTTTTCATAAAAAAGGATAAAAATAAAAATAAAAATAAAAAAATAAAAAGAAGACAATTTCATATCTCCCCTCCTTAAATTTGAAATTTTGATATTTACACTAAGGGTGTGTTTGGTAGGGAGAAATTGAAGAAAAGAATTGAAATAAGTGTCAATTCCATTGTTTGGTTGTCATGGGAAATTGTTTGGTGGAGAAATTCATTTTCTCGAGAATTACTTTTAGTGTAAACTTATTTCCATCCCAATAAGTAAAGAATTGGAATTTCTCCGTGTCCTCCTTTTTTAGTCAATGGTCAAATGTTAAAAAGAGATGTGGCATAAGAGGGTTACATCACGTGACTCTCACATTTCCATCACTCTTCATAAATTAGTGGAGCCCTAACCCCCAAAATGAATCTTCCCCGAGCCCATTTTTTCCGATCTCCATCATCACCCAGTGGTCACCGCCCAAAGTTAAGATCATTTTGCTAAGTAAATGGTCACCGCCTAAATTTACTTCAATTTTTTATTACAAAATTGTTTCGTGTTACTAAGTTTGTTATGTAATTTGATTATGAGATTTATCTTTTGTGGTGGTAGTGATATAAAACTATATACATATAATAAACTTAAACTACCAATATGAGATCTGATGATGCTTTGGTTTGAGCATTTTGTGTTTTAATTGGTTCATACAAAATTATCATGTGTTTAGTGTAGTTATAAAAAAATGGTTAAAAAATTATTGCTTATTTCTCGGGTCAAGTCTATGTTGTTACCAAACAGTGAAATTTATCAAAATTCTCAACTGATTTCTATTCCCTGAATTTCAAATCTCTACTCCATTTCATTTCCCTAAATTTCTCTCTACCAAACATGCCCTAACATGCTTTAAAAACATTGTAAGTGTGATTTGTTAATTTAAAATCACATGTGATTTTTTGAACTCACATGTGATTTTATGAAATCACGTTTGATTTGTGAAATCACACATCATTCCTAGCATACAAATCACTTTTCACTTTTTGTTTTGAAAATAAAATATCCTGCAAATGGTAAATTGTTACGCGATAAAAATACGGCATTGCAACGAGAATTTTTGTATCTTTCAATAGACAGACACTTCAATATACTTTCGACGAACTTTTTTTCGAGTTTTGATTTAATGTTAAATTTTGCATATGGAAAAATCATGTGTGATTTGTATATTAGAAATTACGTGTGAAAAGAATCACATGTGATTTTTAAATAACAAATCACATGTGATTTTTTCAGACGTAAATTTTACTACTCACAAAAAAAGTCAAAAAAATAGTTCGTCGAAACTATATAGAAATGTCCCACTATAGAAAGATAATTTAATTCTCGTCATGATAGCATGATTCTTTTAGCATAACGATTAACCATTTGCGAAATATTTAATATTTAAAAAGAGGATAAAAAGTAGAGGTTTTTGGTTTTGATAAAAAAAAATGAAAATTTATGATTGGTTCATTGGGTCTAAATAAAAAATGAGGTTTATAAAGAACTTTTCTCTATTAGGCAATAGACAACCCAAATACTCATAAAGCTTGTTGCTTTCACAAAAAAAGTGCTTATTTAACAAAACAATGTAACATGAACTTAAGCTTCAAATACAGAATTCATACCTGAGAAAACTTTCAGATTCGACTTAAATTTCAAAGTGGACGGCTTTAAATGTTGAATTCATACTTGAGGAAACTTCAATGTCTTAAAATTTTGTAGAGGTTCGTATTTAATGATTATGGGATGGGAATTGGGAGAGTTTGGGGTCAAAAGGTTTAAAGAACTTATACCTTAACATACAATATTTGCATTTGTACTTTTTTAGATTCGAAGATTTTTATTTATTTATTTTAATTTAATGTCGATTAAATATATCAATGTTTGCATGGGCGAGCATGGAGCGGTTAGATGCGATTTGTGGTAAAAACCAACCGAAATCAAATTTGTGGTTTTTACAATACGAGAATCAGAAACAACACGGTTTTTCCGGTTTTTTTTTTTTTTTTTTTTTTTTTTTTTTTTTGGGTTTTGAAATCATTATTTGTTCAAATTACCTTTTTAGTATATATTTATTATTGAATAAATGTATCACAAGATTAAATGATGGATTGAAACATATGTAGCAAAATGTTATGTATTTATAAATCTAGACAATAGTGAAAGTATAGTAAATGTGTAATTTTTTGCAGTTTTTTCGGTTTTGAAATCATTATTTGTTCAAATTGCCTTTTTAGTATATATTTATTATTGACTAAATGTATCACACTTTATGATCACTGATACTATTACGTTAACAATAACTTTTACTCGTATAAGTTAAATAGCTATTGTTAATTATTACTGATAATCGGTGACGGAACCAGGTCTATTAAGAACCGGGTGCAAAACTAAGGCTACAAACAAGCCAAGATTTTATCAAGCAACTCGAATCGATTTTTGTAATATATTTGATGGTGTGCAAACTAAACGAATTTCTTAACTAAACGAAGCGAATTTCTTTGGTATCGTGGAATTCATCTTGAGACATTTGTTGTTGCTGCGCTTGAAGCGAATAAATGAGATGATCCCTTTCGTCAGACAATGCTAAACACCCTCTATAAATAACTACAGTTGCATGAAAATCAAACAACAAATTAATAGTTCCACATATGGTTACTAAGGCATATACAAAGGACAAAATGCTAAGGAGGGTGGCAGTGGTGCCATGGGCGGTATCACCATCGGTATGGCATTGCCGGCGGTGAACACCGCCGCCACCTCGCCGGCAAGGCCAACGGCAAGCCTCCAACGGCATATTTTGCCTCCGCGGTTTGGAAGTTTCAAAGCAAAAATGTCCCGTATTCTTGAAACATATTCAATCAATAAAAATAGCCACAAAAAGAAGCCAACGTTTTATTAAGTGGTAGCAATTGTATCAACAGGGAACTGAAGAATATTGTTTGATGCACAACTTTTACTTCTAATTACTTTTATGTTGTGTAAATGGGATCCACAAATTGAAAAGGTTAGATGTGGTAAATGAAAAGCAGAGAGATCATACAATCACGAAGAGATAGGGCAAATGATATAACGATGTACACAAGACTGAAAAATGTTGAAAAACCCAGCCAAATCCTTAAAGCAGAAAGATGAGGGATATAAAATATAGAAGCTTCATGGTATTATCATCCCTGAAGAGTACATAGGTAGCCTACAAAAATTGACGTATAGTGTGTTTACTTTTATGTATTCCCACCTTTAACAACTTAAACAATTTAGGTATGTAATTTTTTTTTTTTTTTTTTTTTTTAAGTATTATGTAATTTTCTTTTAGTTATTAATGAAATATTTATGTTTTAATTAAATTGTTTAATTTAATTTATGAAAAAACAAAAAAAGTTGAGAGGTATGAAAAAGGCATGGTTGCCACTAAAAAGGGTTGGGAGGTATGGGAAAAGTATGAATGGGGTGAAATGAGGTGGAATGATATTATTGATGGATTTGAGAGGTACAGATGATTTCAGAAGCATGACTGCCACTATTCTAAGGATATTGTTTAAAATACCCGGTAAAGGAATTGGACATATATTCATTTTTTAGCACAACCATCGGACATAAAACACGACCACGAAAACTTGTCGAAATAATCACCCATTGAAGCCTTTATGAGCACTATAGTACTTTAAACTCATGTTTGTATGAAATCTTTACACGCAGCCTCTCTAAATGTAGCTCGTGCTTCCATTAATAGGAAGAAATCAACTACAGAAGCATTGTTTGCTTTCATCAATTTAATGAATAAGCCAAAAAGTTAAAAATATGACTACCGGATGAACATCTTATTATATATATGTCCTGAATTCTCTATGATGAACTCGACTCTCTTATAGTTTGTATTAGTTATAATATCCGTACACCCGATTTTTATCTAAAATTTATAATTATATATGAAACAAATTAACGTGTCCAAAATGCTAATACTTAATTAGAGAAAGTGGGTTAAATGAACTAAATTATGCCTCACTTGCATAAATTATATATATATATATACTAAAAGAGGGGAGTTTAATAGGTGCAAAATCGTGCTTCAAAAGGTTGTACGATACAGTTGTTTCTACAGTAATCGGGCTGCTGTAGCATGTTGTACGCTACAGTGGTTTGTACAATATAACCCTCGAAATCCAATCTAAACACAAATATATACTCCCCTTCATCATCAAAACATCAAACAAGCCATAAAATAAAAATAAAAATAAAACCGGATTTAAAATAAAAATAAAATTAGTGTTTTGAAAATAATTTAAGAAAATAAAAAGAGAGGGTGCGTGGCACGCGTTTTACCATCGGAGAGTGATGGAAAACGGCGGTGGTGGCGTATGTTGGTGGTACCGCGGCGGTGGAGGCGCGTGAGGGGTGATACGGGGTGTTTGGGGTCGCGTGAGTGGTATGGGTGTGACGGGGATATCCCGATCTATAAGATTGTACAAGAAAATGAGGTGGCCGGAAAAATATTCCGGCGAGTCGGCGGAAACTGCTGCTGCTCCGGTGGAGGGGCGGCGGCCGGCGGTATCAAAGAGAGAGAGAGAGAGTTGGTGATGAGTGTGTGTGTTTTATATATATAAAATGAGAAAATGGGTATTAATGGGGTATATATACCAAATAAAAGGTCTAGGGTGGTTTTGGTAATAAAAGAAAGTGTAAGGTAAAGGGAAAAGGGTAGTTAAGGGACCAATGTTCCCGACGTAGTAAACTTCTAACGATATAAGCTCCGGGGTCCAAACGACATAGGAAACAAACTCGAAAAATTACGAAACTTGCGCCATTGTTCACAAAATAATTTTTCCAATAAAATCAAACATAAACTTCAGAGTTTTTTTCAAACTCAAAATAATTCAAATAATTTAGCAAGTGCAATACGATTCGAGTTTTCTAAGTTGTGCTGGGTCAATCAAGGTAAGATTTTGCTCACCAAACATAAGATTGAAGAGTCTATCTTGCAATAGACCCTTTCTTTCTAATACTATGACAAGCCAATATTAGAAAATCAACAAAGTTTTAAAACCGTAAAACCTATTATTCGCAAAACACAAAACATACAACATAAAACACATATCTAAACACTCCCGCCGCAACGCGCGGGTTTCCTCACTCGTTTGATTCTATATTAAAAGCATATTTTTTTAGTGCTAGTTATTAAATTAGGTTTAAACTATAGCTCTCACTAAATTATAGCCTCATTTGTGCAAATTTGATTCTCTATCAAAAGCATAATTTATTTAGTGGTTGTTATTAAATTAAGTTAAAACTATATGTCTCACTTCAAGCATTTTTAACCCAAAAGAGGAGAAATACTTTGGATTATGTTAAACAAACCGAAAAGAATACTCGGTGCCATTATTTGTAGCATCAATCTGAACGCTAATAGGAAAGCTTCTTGAATTTTTGGTGTTGCACAAATCTCGAAGTTGTAACTCTTTAAACACATAAGTGCATGTTATTTTGTATAAATACGTTATCTTTTTATTGTGGTGTCATAAAGGAAGGCCCTATGCAAAACTTAAATGATAGTTAAACATGACGATCAAAAATGTATGATGTATCATATACTATGAAATAAAAATAACTTAATATTTAAAATACTATTATGTAATTATCGTGTGTCTCGTCACAGTAAATTTTAACAAATATTAAAAAATATAAAATCATAGCTCAGTAACATTTTTGTTTGAAGTATTTTGAGCCCCTTCTAAAAATTTAGGAGTAAACCCATATCAAAATTGAAATGTGGAAGCCATAAGCTTGACCTTAAATAGTCAAACTGTGATTTTGTGCATGCCTCTTTGTGGTCTTCACCCGATTTAACCATTTAGCCGACATGTCCAGCCTATTTACTTAACATAGTAATGAAGTCGATCTATCATCAGCCCGAGGAACAAATAGAATCCTACATCACATAAACCATGTTAAATTACTGAAAAATATATATGCATAGTAGCATAGAACAAATTTAATATACATCACAAAAAAAGTAATGTACGCATGAGCCATGCCTCGAGGATATGATTTGCCAAAAGAACTTGATCATTGGTTGCATTAGTAGATCCAGTTTCCATCATTCGTTTTTGAGTTTTAACGATACTGTGTAAATTGAACAGAAATACTACTAATAACGTCGCTGCAATGGTCTTGAAGTCACAAGCTATACCTCTACCTTGCTTTAACTTATCCAACCCCATCACGATTAAGTTCCTTAAAGGCGATTGAAACAAGAGGATTATGATCAATCCCATTTCGATTGCTAGATCTTATAAACAAAAAGGTGACATCTTTTCCTTTTTCTTTGAATGATTTCAAGCAAACGAGATTAAAATGTCTGAAAGAAGAGACAATGGCGACAACTACTTATGGTTTTTTTGCATGTCTAGCTTTTTTTCACCTTTTGGAGCTGCAATTGTCATTCTAAGCTTGTTTTTCAATTAAAGAATCGCATTCTCCCATCAAATTTTCGTTTAGTGGATTACTTTACAAGTTGTTTAACCAGTATAGCTTCAATTTTTTTCCATGAAAAGAGAATTAGTATCTTCTATAATTAACATTCTTTGTTTAAACTTACGTGTGACACCGAACTGATTGGTGACTCTATGGATTCGACTCTATACAATTCGACATTTGGGGTATGACCTAAAGTATTACTCCGTACTATTATTAAAGGGCAAATATATAGGAACCAGCAGCCTAATTGTAACCATGGTTTCTAGTCCAATCATCTTAATGCTCACAAATAGTTGGCTGGTTACATCGATGTACCGAACATCATATGTTCTAATCATTTGTGTGTGTTTCGCTTTTCGTAACTTTATCCTTATACAACTGATTGTATCCCACATTGGTTTGGATGGTAAAAGATTAGAGATGATATTATCTATAAATAGGGAAGGAGACTAATTGAATATTCACTTACCTGGACAGGGTCAATGGTTGATCAAGAAAACCCATGGCCTAGGTTGGTGAGCACCATTGCACTTTGGTGCGGTGCCGCCTAAGGTCAGCCCAAGTGGTTGAACCTATGTCATAATTTGTTGTAGGGGTATGCGTTCGCGCGCCCCCGTTAATATGCAGTTATCAATCCTTTTTTTTTTTTTTTTTTCACCCAAGTTGTTGCCTTTTGATCTTAACTTTTGGGAGAACGATGCTCACCACTTCAAGGAATCCACCATGAAGATACGGGGCATAATATAACTCACCACTTCGAGTAATCCACCTTGAAGATACAGAGTTAAAGATAGTTCACCACTCAATGGAATCAACCAAAGAGATACAGAACAAGATAGAAAGCTTAAAGCTTTATTTCCACTCAGGAAATTTGATCAAAACATAACTTGCCATGCTTGGCCATAGACTGAACTTTTTATAAGATTTTGGGACATAACACCAACTCCCTTGACACACCAAAAGACTTATTAAATGAACTAGTCGGGCTTCGGTCCGCCGCGTTGCGGCGGGGCGTCGTTTTGTGCAGTTGGTCATTTGATGGTATATAATTGCCGATAGACTTTCGGGATTTTTGGTTATTTTTTGTTTTCTTTTGTATTTGTTTTTTGATGTTTTTTTAGCAAAGGTATTTTAAAAGAAATGCACAGTTAATAGCTATCTTTGTGATCTTTGTGCCATGTTGCTTTTGAACGGGAGATTTAATTGTCATTATGAAAGAATCATTTCATTATATTTTTACCGCATGCATTCCGGCGGGGTTGTTCGGCGCGGGTTTTGGGTCCTGTTTTGTCGTGTCGTTTGGCTGATTGTGATGGAGAAAGTACATGTTTTAATTTTTCTTATGAAGAATCATATAAGGCCTAAGTTTTGCATTTCACATCAAGGTATACTTGTATATGTTACTGTAGTAGTCTATGGTATCAATTTTTGCTAATAACAGTATAACACCATGAGAAATAAGATATAATTAAAACAAAAGAAAACATATTTGAAGACAACTAACACAATCTCCAACTTTAATAACAATCAAATGTTTTTACAAACTACCCGAACGAAACATAGTTCCACTACTAATGTTTTACAAACTTAAGAAACTGACCATAATTGTGCAAGTACCGTTATTAAGCTTGGGTTAAAAAAATCGTCGACAAATTAACCACTTAAAATTAACCACTTAGAACCAAGAAAGTAGATTCACCTTCATCTCCATCTCCTTCAGATCATGCCACAGTTGCTGCAAAAAGTCAAAAACAATAGTCAAACATTATAAATAAGAAGTGATCTCAAATCCACCTTTATTATTTGGAAAAAGTCAAAAATAGTAGTCAAACATTATAATTAACATAACCTGTAAGATTCCCAGGTATTCCTTGCTTTCTAATACTAAAGACACACACAAATTGAAAGTCTGACATGGCCACAAACGCCTGAATGCTGTAACATAGATGATACTGAATATCAGAAAAAGATAGATATCAGTATGAGGCAGCTCTCATAAGTCATAAGATCTTAAGAAATTAGATACCCCCTTTTTAGCCGTGTTTCTTTGGCAGCACAATATATAGACCACACAAATAGGGGTGATTAAAACTACGATAAATAAGGCTCAGATCTGCCATGGCTGCAACCACAGTTCGTGTGTGGTTACCGTGCCAAGTTACATTCCAGAAAACAATCGTCATCGCCTTAACAGACAAATCACATGGCGGCCTTTCTCAAGTTATAGCCCAAGCTTAGGCTCAGATAGACATACAATCGACAAAGAGGATACATTAGCCATGGCTGCAAATGTAATAAATTGCCTGGCCAAGATACAGAGCATCTCAGTTTTGTCGAATGCATAGATGCTTATCACAGCCACTTATCCATGTACATTATAAGGGGCTCAGGCAGGGAAAAAATCGAAAAAAGGACGAACCTGCGATGGCTGCAAACATAATACATTGCCTCGCCAAGATGTGGACCGTCTCAATTTTATCGAACTCACTGACACGCATCACAGCCTCTTACAATGACAACTAACATCACACAATTATAAAAAAAAAAAAAAAAAAAAAAAAAAAAAAAAAAAAAAAAAAAAAAAAAAAAAATTGGTTGAAACTGCAATACGCATATACCAATATGCATTGGTAGAATGCGAAGATCACCAAAACAAACATATATATAATACAGCATCACAAACGACGCTGTTTATGGTGTTGGGTTCAACGTTTTTTTAACGGCCTGCTAGATGTACAACGACCCAATATCATTCTCGTCCCATATCCATCCAGTTATATGTTGTTCAAGAACACGGTAGAATCTTACCAGATATTGACCATTTTCAACAACATGTTTCCCACGCCTTTTAAATCAGTCAAAAACAGGATAAGCATATCCAATAATCAACCTGCATCCATGACCAAAGACCACCAATTACTCCAAACCAAAATGACCATTAACATTAATAAACTTATTACTTGTTGTAGCAAATTTTTTTGTTTTTTTAACTGGCAATGTATATGAAAAGGATATGAAGAAGCTTCTTCGTTGGAAATACAACGAATCGTAGGCATAGGCTGTGATGCTATCTATATAGTATAATCATCTGCTGTATTATTTTTTATTGAGTTTAGTTAAAGGACAAAAAGAATTTAGGCACATTTCCAACCTTTCACCATTAGGCGGTTGCGTTGAACTCTATAACTTCAATATCAGTTGTGAACTTGGCCCGTACCAAATATTTCATAAGTTTCATGCTTGTTTAAACCTTGAAGATCACCATACCTGAAAGCAAAGAGACACATATCAGGAATGAAATGAAATACCAAAAATTGTAGCTCAAACCCAAATCAAATTACTGGATCATGCAACGGGTTATAAAAAATAAGAGATAAAATTTAGCATACAACAGGCGTAAACTACTTAGCATAGTCGCTTCTATACAAACACTAAAAACAAAGGCTAGTATCCTGGATTAAAAGTCAGTACATAGATTCGTACTATAAATAACAGTCACACACAATTTGCGAAATCACATTATTAGTCAAAATAAGCATCATTAAACTGATTACAGTTCCAGACATTCAAACACTCAAACCACAACGGTCTAATAAAAAAATCCCAAACACCCTTAGAGCAAGTATATCAAATCAATAATCCATATGAGCCTAAATAAAATTAATACGAAAGAAAGATTCAAAATCTTACCATAACTTCAGGTTATTTCTCATTAACCTGCAAAAAACCATTAAAAAAAAGTATCAATATATTCGCCTATGTCAATCCTAACTCTATAAATCAACCATTAATAAAAAATGATCTCTCATCCAAAAAACATTGAACAACATAACGAAAACCCACAATTTTTAAAACCTCTTGACAACAAATCACAGCTTCAAATGTACACAAATATTTCGAAAAAAAATAAATAAAAGAAAAACCGACCCAGCTAATAAGGCCATCAAATTACCCCAAAAAAATAAATAACATCAAATTAATAATAATAATAATAATAATAATAATAATAATAATAATAATAATAATAATAAGAGTTACTTACACTTGGTTGGATTATCAGGTTCCATGGAGCACCTCACCTACCGATCAAATTAATAATCTCAATATCAAAAGCAAACCTAATAAAAAGAATACTACCGCGATTATCAGCGCTTGGTGGAAGAAGTTGACATTTTCCGACTGTAGTCGAAGGTAGCCGCCGTCAACAACAGTGAGAAAAAAATGTGACTCGGTGTTTGGATTATCTCTTCATGATGCGCTGATCCTTCCAGATATGTGTGTGTGAGAGAGATTATTCAGGAAGTTTTTGGTAAGCGTTTGGATTATCTCTTCATGATGCGCTGATCCTCAACTGCTGCTGACTCACTGAAATCTAAAGAAGGTTTATGGTGTGTGCAACTTTAGATGAATCTGGAATGTCGATATAATATCTCTGTTATAGGCGGTGGTAAAAAAACATACGGGCCACTGAAACGGGCCTTGGTTAGCAGGCTAAAAAAATGAAACGGGCCCAGCATGATTGAACGGCGTCGTTTTAAACGCAAATTTATATATAACAAGGTGGTTGTCCCCGCCGCGCTGCGGCGGGTCGAGTTCGTTTTTCGTGGTGGTTGCGGGATTTTGTTCTAAACGTCTAGCACATTTTTGTTCCTGTAGTTCGAATCAGCTCATATCGGAATTTCGTAACGATATTTCCCCTTATCCTTGAAACTTCAATTTGCCTGTTCGGTCAAATAACGACATTCAAATAGCACGGTCAGATACTATTATAATAGGCATCACAAATGAGTCAAGTAAAATTTATTTTCAATCTACAATACATTTAAATTTGCATACCTCGTACTCAAGCTTGAGTCGAGACGTGCCTTTTCCAGTTTGTATATGGCATTAGTTCCTGAAGCCTGGTTACCTCAGTCTATGTAAATAACTATGAGTCTTCTTCAACCAATGGTTAGACACTAACCCATAAACTAATGGAGAATATAATAGTAGATAATTAAGGAATCAAGTAAGACCAACTCCTCTTCAACCAATGCTTAGACACACTAACCCTTAAACTTTATAACGAAAGGCTGGACATTGTAGCTCCTGGGTATATGATAGCTACACAAAAAGCAAGAAAGTGTAAGACATAATTAGTTCACTGGTTCAATACTGTGAGATGTTGTATCAAAAAGTGGCCAAAAAATACCTAAACTAAATAAAGGCACCTGTATAGAAATAAATAAAATAGCAGTTATTCAAGATTTTAGTGCAGCAGGGTGAAATTCCTTCCATCGAACCTACAAAATCAAACGTAAGCACAAAAATATTTTAGATACACACACCATCAATTTACTTACCGTTAACAATATTTAATACTAATTCGTTAATGAAAAAAAACGCAACCACCATATTATAACAACTATGCATACGCCATTTAAGAAGCTAAAGCTTACACAACCACCACCTTATAAAGGTTACAAATTTTTCAAGAAGCTAATAAGGTCATGAAATTGGGCAAAAAAAAAACCAAATAAGAGTTACTTACAGTCTCCTTGAAATACCCCACCTACAAACATTAAAAAAGTTAACTAAAAAAAATTTGCGGCATATTATACCCCAAAATTAATGAAACCTGTTGCACCATACCTCCAAAGTGTTGCTGTTTGCAACTAATTTTTCAGATTCACAAACAAAGTCTCTTTAAGTATTCCCTTTACTTTGAGCTTGTTGTTCCCCATCTTTTTCCCCCTCTTATTCCGCATCTTCTTCAGCTTTTACATCAGTAATATCATTCAATCTCTCTACGGTGAAACTTTACATACTTTTTATCCTGGTGGGTTTCCAGGGTTCTTGGGATCAGGAACCGAATCGTTTGTGATAACAATGAGAGAGGCGGTGAATTTGTCTCCGGAGTTCTAGACGTGTGTGCAAAGTTTTTTTTTACTTAAGTCTGAACAAACGGGAAACGGGCCACGCTATTTTGGGCTAATACTGTTGGGCCAGGTTTAATTATTTTATATTCATCACCGACGTTGCTCTTTAGTATAGATATATACTAGGTGGATTACCCGCGCGTTGCCGCGGGGTGTTTTGCCAAAGTAATCGTTAAAAAAAAAAAAAAAAAAAACTACTGTAGCAGCTACAGTGCTACAGTGTGTGTGAGGTTACTGTACATTTCACTGTGTATTGTGAGGGGGATTACTGTAGCTTTGAGCTACTGTAGCAATGCCACAGTAACTTGCTACAGTGACGCCTGATAAATGTTATTTAGTATAATTTGTCTCCGGAGTTCTAGACGTGTGTGCAAAGTTTTTTTTTACTTAAGTCTGAACAAACGGGAAACGGGCCACGCTATTTTGGGCTAATACTGTTGGGCCAGGTTTAATTATTTTATATTCATCACCGACGTTGCTCTTTAGTATAGATATATAATATAGTAACTAGAAATCATAAAAGACATAAAGACATAAGACACTAAAAAACTTGAAACTCAAAAGATAGGACAAGATTCGAATAAATATGCCCAATAAACAGGCTGTAGAAAAACAAGCATAACTCTCGCTAGGAAACTGCAAAGGCTTAACCGTTTCTTGCATTAGAAACTATAAATAACGATCTTTCCAAAGATCATTTCAAGACTAAAATTTTTTTACATGGACTAATCTCCACTCTTCATTTTTCCTCTATTTTTATTTGATCAATCATTCTAAACTTGCACGTCAATGGATCACATTCTCTCATCACAACATTGATATTGCATATTAAACTAGTAATTCTTAAACAAGTTTTGCTATATTTTCAAAACATGGAGCTAGAGGTGGCAAAACGGGCGGACTGGGCGGGCACGGGCTACGGGCTAAACGGACTATGGGCTAAACGGGCACGGGCTAAACGGGCGCGGGCCAAACGGGCACATGTTATACGAATCATCTTAAAAAAGATCTAAAACAACAAAAAAAATTTCTCAAACGTAACACCTCATTTATATTTAAGTAACTAAATATAGAGTAAATTGCATAAATCGTCCCTAAACTTTGGCCAGATTGCATGTTTCGTCCCAACCATTTCGAAAGTGCAGAAATCGTCCCTGTGGAAAACCTTTGAGTAAATTTTCGTCCCTGATTGGGACGAAACATGCAATTTGGTTGGGACGAAATATGCAATCTTGCCAAAGTTTAGGGACGAAAATTTGCTCAAAGGTTTTCCACAGGGACGATTTCTGCACTTTCGTAATGGTTGGGACGAAACATGCAATCTGGCCAAAGTTTAGGGACGATTTATGCAATTTACTCCTAAATATATTATATTCATAAACTTTTCATTAAAAACAATTTAATGCGAGAGAAAAACATGTGCCCATTTTGCCCATTTAATTTCTAAATGGGCAATATATGCCCATTTCAAAAAAAAAAAAAAAAAAAAAAAAAAAAAAAAAGGGGGGGACCAAATGTACCCAAATCTTTTAAAATTTTGCCCATTTAGCCCATTTTTTTTGTTTTGGGCACAAATTGCCACCTCTACATGGAGCATATGACTTGAAGTACTAGTATATATTTAAACGGGTATACTGAGAATAATAGATCATCTTCATACTCGTAAATGTAGGCCGATTAATTTACTAATCATCATAGCGTGATTGGTCAATCACAACCCACATGTGTTATTGCTAAATTCCCAATGGTATTGAAGAGGAAGATTGAGGGTGAAGTCTGAATATACGTAACAAACTTTCTGAAATTAACCGATATACGTAACATACTTATTTTATTCCAAAGATACGTAACATACTTTTAAATACTTACCAATGTACGTAACATTGACGATTACCATTTTAAAAAGTTACAATTTTGGTCTCTGTTGTTTGCGTTGACTTTCACTGTTAGTCCTTTGACATTTTTTTACTTAGAAAAGTTACAGTAATGGTCCCTTGACATTTTGTTGACTTCCATTGTTAGTTCTTTGACATTTTAATAACCTTCATCCGTTTTTCTTTACGTTTTTATCCGTCTTAAGCCGTTTTCCTCCGTTTTTATACAATTTCGTCCGTTTTGTCTTACATTTTTATCATTTTTTGTCCGTTTTCATCAATTTTCTTTCGTTTTTATACGCTTTCGTCCATTTTGCTTACGTTTTCATATGTTTATCCATTTTTGTCTGTTTTCATCCATTTTTATATGCTTTCATCCTTTTTTCTTACGTTTTCTCACATATTTGTCCATTTTCATCCGCTTTTATATGCTTTCGTCCGTTTTTCTTTCGGTTTTATCCGTTTTTATCTGTTTTTATCTGACTTTATATGTTTTCATCCGTTTTTATACACTTTTGTCCATTTTTCGTACGTTTTGATACGTTTTTATTCGTTTTCATATGTTTTTGTACGCTTTCGTCCGTTTTCCGCACATTTTTATTTGTTTTTAATCGTTTTCATCCATTTTTATATACTTTCGTTTATTTTTCTTATGTTTTTATCCGTCTTCATCCGTTTTATAGCTTTATCCGTCTTCGTTCGTTTTTTTTTATGTTTTCATATGTTTTTATCCGTCTTCATCCGTTTTTATAGCTTTTGTTTGTTTTTCTTACGTTTTAATCTATGTTTGTTCGTATTCATTCATTTTTATACGCTTTGTATGCTTTTCTTATGTTTTTTTCTTATAAAAATGGATGAAAACGGATAATAACAAATGAAGACGTAAGAAAAATGGACGAAAGCGTTAAAAAATGGATAAAAGCGTATAAAAATGGATAAAAATGTATAAAACGGATAAAATCATATGAAAACATAAGAAAAACAGACGAAAGCATATAAAAATGGATGAAAACGGATAAAAACATATGAAAACGTAAGAAAAATGGACGAAATCGTACAAAAATGGATGAAAACGTTTAAAAATGGACAAAAACGGATAAAAACATAAGAAAGACGAACTAAAGCATTTAAAAACGGATAAAATGCACAAAATCGATAAAAACATAAGAAAAATGGATGAAAGCCTATAAAAAAAGATGAAAACGGATAAAAACGGACAAAAAATGATAAAAGCGTAAGAAAAACGGACGAAATCGTATAAAAACGGAGGAAAACGGCTTAAGACGGATAAAAACGTAAAGAAAAATGGACGAAAGATTATTAAAATGTCAAAGGACTAACAATGGAAGTCAAAAAAAATGTCAAGGGACCATTACTGTAACTTTTCTAAGTAAAAAAATGTCAGAGGACTAACGGTGAAAGTCTACACAAACGAAAAGGACCAAAACTGTAACTTTTTAAAATGGTAATCGTCAATGTTGCATACATTGGTAAGTATTTAAAAGTATATTACGTATCTTTGGAATAAAATAAGTATGTTACGTATATCGGTTAATTTCAGAAAGTTTGTTACGTATATTCATACTTCACCCGAAGATTGATTGAGGGAGGAGTGGGTGTATAAGACAGGAAGGAGGCTAAGTTTAAATGCACTTGCTTGGACATGGTCATCAGGCATTACTCGGCTTTCATCTTAGTATGCAAAACTTTCAATTGAAGTTTAGTGTTTGACTTGGGCTTCATTTGAATGCTTTGCATATCAAAGATTAAAAGCCAACAATTTTCCAGTTCTAAATATAACATGTCACCAAGTTGCTAAAGTGGAGTTAATTATCCAACCAACTCCTATAACTTTACCTTGAGCAAGTTCTAAGTTTCTGATCATTTGTACAAGGGATTCCATTGATGTATCCCAGACTGCGTGCTCTCGTGCTTCCTAAAGAACCCGAAAGATGTAACTTTGGTCACTCACTAAGTCACTAGTACAAACCAGACTTGTATCTAAGCATAAGAATAGTACTCCGTATAACTTAAGACTAGATTTATATGTTTCTTTTTATAAAAAATGTATGGTTTTGTATATAAAGCAGCTCAAAAGTCAAAAATCATGTTGCTCATTTGATACAAGAACGTAAATAAATTAATGGTGGCCGACTGATCAACTGCGTACTCTCCAAAGGACGCATTTAAAGATGTATTGGGCTGTAAACAACGGACACCTAATAAAATCACGGTTAACCACGTACACCAAACAACTTTCCAAATAAAATACAAAATCGTGGACATACTCACCCAGAGACACCAACTATTACAGAGACCGAACTAAACAAGTTAAAGCCACTTCCAAATAACCAGGAAAGGCCTCTTAAACTGTGTACGCCCTAAAAATTATACAGCACATCGTCTCCACATAAACCATATGGAGATCAAGAATACCCATGGCCATTGCACTTTGGCGTGCTGCCGCCTAAGTTGTTGCTTGTTTTGGTTCACCTTGCCTAATAACGTTTGAAGACATGAGAGACAATAACATGAAATGTATATTTTCTGTTTGTGCTAAGATGTGATAATACAATACAGATAACTAATCGCTGTTGTAATGCAAATAAGAAAACACCATTAGAATTAATAACAACTCTCTAAGTTCTTAACAACATCACATTTCCTATAATGTTTACATGACACCGGTGTTAAAGCTTTAATAAAGACCCATCACATAGCATGGCATATTTACATGAACAAACGTCAAACAGGAAGAGTAAGGATTAATAAATGAAAAGATGGGACATACTTAACACGTCCTATAACGCTATAAAACATAGTATTAGTCAACAACTAACGAAGTCGTCTATGACCAATTTGGTTCAATCCACGCATGAGAGGAGAAATGAAACATATTTCCGAAAAAACTACTTACGTGTTCTTGAATATTTTCGCCATCAAATGTGTTGTACATGCACGTATCGAGTGAATAGAACACTATCTTCCTATTCTTGGCATGCAATTGCGGAAAAAAGATCTTGTTCTCCATTTGTGGCATTTTGGCTTCAATGTAGAGACTTGTGTCGTCACATATATAAATCATATGCTTTCCTACGCCATCAACTTTCTCCCATTCTTGTTTACATGCATTGTGCTTGAATACCTCAACATGTTCACCATACTCACCCACACTAACTAGTAAAATTTGTTGATCACATTTTGTTAAATATTTTTTTGTCGAAGATGAACAACTTTTAGGAGCTTCGGATTCAACAAGTTTCCACAAGTGATCTGGTTGGCCCCAGTTGTTAAAAACAATAAGCTCTCCCTCTTTACCCAAGGCATAAAGATATCGGCCATCAAAGATTGAAGAACATATCGTATGTGGGTCCGGGCCGAGATTAAGTGTATGCCAAGTTGGTTCCCGATTTACAAAGTGGATGTGAGCTTGCCAATGCTCTCTGGTAGTAAATCCAACCACAATACAATTAGTGGAAGTAGGTGGTGCTGAAAAAGATAGGCTTTCCAAAAGATCTCGTGATTCTGGAAGCTTTCGACGCTCACTTGTGAAAGGGTTAAACAATACATAGCACATGATCTCATTCTCAAACAACAACCAACCAAAGCTTGAACAAAATATTTTGTTTTGAACAATTGATATCCGGGACTTCTTAAAGTAGCTGTCACCGAACATGGGATCCATGAAAGTGATAGTGTCTCGTTTTTTATCTACCACCATGAGCCAAGGTGAAACTACTGAGTACGTTTGGAATCTCTTTATTGATCTTTTGTTGCTCCATTTTATTAAAGGTGCTGCTAAATGACATCGTTTGCATGTGGCACGAAAGTTCATGTGTTCAACACCAATACAATGCTCCATAATCAACTCCAAAAGATCATACGGGATATTGAGGAGGTGTGATTCATTAGAGTCAACCCTATCATCCGTGCCTATCCTTAACAATATTTCATCGTTGCTTTTCATCTCCGATTTAGAATCATCTATGCATTTGGCTTCTCCATGATCATCTTCTAACCTACATAAATTAGATTTTAAGAAACAAATCCCAACAAAACAGGGTTTTGGTATAAATTACCAATATACAGTTTCAATTATCTCGTTTTAGTCACTGAAATATGGCTTTGCGTACAAAAATTATTAAAAACCCATAGTAAAACATACCTGCATTCCCACACTGACGCATCACTTGTAGGCAGCATTCGAGATGGTATAGACCATGGGGAGATGGCATTATCTTTGACATGGTACGAGTATATTGTTTTGCCCATTTTGCAACGAATATGTATGTAACCTCCCAGCTCGGAGGCAATTACACGGCTATAAGATACCGAGTGATCACGGGCAAGATCCAAACAGAATATGCCATCTTTGAGGTCGTCCATTTCTTCCCATAAATGTTGAATCTTGAAAATGTCTTCTAAATCCAGTACTTCAAAATTGTCATTAATTATCTCCCAGTCTTTGAGGCCTTCTAATTCTTCCCACTTTATACTAGTCATGTCTATTTTAAAGAGATACACATCAGCAGGTGTTTTCTTAGTTTCCTCTTCGAAATATATTATAATGCAGAACAATTCTGTACAATATCCTTTCAAATACTGAACTAAGGCTCCACAACAACGATATGAAGGTTTGCCAGGACATTGAGAAGGAAAGGGACATGGTCCAAACATCATTAGTGTTATTGCAACTTCTTTATCCGTGACCTTAATATCAATATGTATGACAAATGAAGTATAAGAGCCATCCGTGCTCAATCCATATACTTTACCATTGCAACAAGTTAGGCTATGTAGTAATTTACCATCCAAAGTTAATTTCTTGAGTTGTTTGGAGTATGACATTTCGGTCCATCTATACTTCTTTCTTTTACCATCTAGCCTACAAAATACAAAGGTAGACTTACTGGATCTCGTTAACAAAAAAATTGAACTCGGATCATTGGGTGGAGCAGACAAACAACCCTGTGCGATAGATTCATAGTCTCCGTTTTTCAAAATCAAGGTGGGGAGGTGTATGATCTTAGAAGTCACAGGATTCCAAAGAGACCACTTAATGTTGTGCGGATGATCAGAGAGTATTACCCATCCATGAAAACTCCCGTGGATACGTTTCCCGGGCAACTCTGGGATTTTACACCGATAATGAGGTAACTCGTTCTGTGTAGTGTAGAAAAACTGGTCATTAGTGACGTGTTCTGTGTCTTCTAGACTTTGGGAAACCAACCATGAATATTTTGCCGATAATAGAGGCAATCGATCACAAACCGAACCACTAGAAATACACTCCATCCTAAGCATGTTCAGAACAATATTCAAAAGATAACTTTAATTAGCATTATACTAAGCTGATAAGCCAAAACAACAATCCAAACACTCTAAAAGCTTATTGATTCTATAAAAGAAACAGAAGAAGGTATCTTTTGACCATTAATTAAGCAAAAATCCCCATTAAAAAAAAAAAAAAAAAAAAAAAAAAAAAAAAAAAAAAAAAAAGGTGCTTGTAGTATTAAAATAAGCTAGCAAGCAAATTAGATCCAAGTACTAAAAAAGCATAATACCTTTTTGAATAAAATCAAGAAAAAGTGATCATTTAGCACTAAAAGGGTAATAATAGGAAAACAGTTTTCTTTTTTATTTTTTATTTTATTTTATTTTATTTTTTTTTACAGTAAAAAGGGTAATAAGCCAAACCCAAATAGTAATAAAGCTTATTGAAAGTGCTTATTAAGTATTCACATAAATAAACACAAAACAATGTAACATGAATTTAAGCTTGAATTCGTACCTCAGAAAACTTTGAGGCTGGTACTTTCAGATCGGACTCAAATAGCAAATTTCATACTTGAGGAAACTTGAAAGTCTTAAAATTTTGTAGAAATTTCGTATTTAATGATTATGGGATGGGAATTGTGTAGAGTTTGGGGTTAAAAAGTCTTAGAAGGTTTTAAAGAACTCATACAATATTTGCATTTGTACTTTTAAGTTTAGTTTTTTTCTTTCTTAGTTTTTTTATTCTTTTATTTTTGAAGTAGCCAATTTAATGAGCAGAGTGTGGTTTGTTTTTGGGTGAAATTCATCAAATGCTAATAAAGTTTGACAACTACTACTAGTATAATTTATAATTAGTCACTCTAACTTTATTTTTATTACAATAACTTGTAGATATCCATTTTCTTGTATAGTGGCTTTTTTGAAACACCAAAAAAGAAGTTTGTATGAGAAAGTTATGGTAAAAACACCACAACAACTTTTTCTCGTTTAGTTGAAGTGGTATTTTGGCCATAACTTCTTCATACGAAATTCTTTTTGCGTGATTCAGAAAACCACTTGAAAAAAAAAAAAAAAAAAAAAAAAAAAAAAAAAGATCTACGACTTTCATATTTTTAGCTAAGTGTGAAAATAGAAGAGAAAATGAGCAATTTTCAAAAGTTCTAATTTTATTAAAAAAAATCGCAAGATTTGACTTTATGATGTCAAACCTTGCAAAAAAAAATTTCTTCATAAAATTCGAAGTTTTGAAAATTGCTTCATTTTTCTTCAGTTTTCACATTTAACTAAAAAATGTGAAAGTTGTGCATATCTTTTTTCTTGTCAAGTGGCTTTTTGAATCACACAAAAATAAATTCGTATGTGGACATTATGGCCAATATACAAAAAATGGTATTTGGCGGAACCATCTCAAGTCCGTGTACCTTTTTGGTACCGAGCCCCCCACCCAACAAGGAAGGCATATCCCGGTAAATTACCTAGGCAACACTGGCTGACCAAGTTGGAGTCCGGATTCGAACCCCCGCCTTTAAGCTTTGACTTGGTCAACTGTGCGCTTTTGCGGTAGTTGGTGGCCAACTGCCCTAAGGCAGCTGGTTATTATGGCCAATATACCACGTCAACTAAACGAGAAAAAGGTGTATTTTGGCCATAATTTTCTCATATGAATTCCTTTTTGGGTGATTCAAAAAGCTACTAAACAAGAAAAGAGATATCTACAACTTTCATGTTTTGAGGTAAGCGGAAAAACCGAAGAAAAAGGGACAAATTTACAAAAATTCGTAAAGTGCGATATTTAAAAAAAATCTCAAATTGTGCGAATTTTCTTAAAAATCGCAAACTTTTGCTGATTTTATGGGTATTTTGTGAGTATGTCTCTGAAAGTGGTTATTTTTGTCGTTTTCTCTTATTATTAAGGTAAAACATGATAATATGTATATGTATGCATGAACCACATTGGAACACTCACTAAACTTGATTACTAGTATTTGTGGTTGATATAAAATTTTAGTGACCAAATTGGAACACTCGTTAAACTTGATTACTATTAGATGACATATTCTTTTTTATTAGATGTTTTTGTCTTATCAATAGTGTTATATGCGGAGGAAAATGTAGATTTGAAATCGTCTAGAAATAATAAGTGGTAATCTGACTAAAAAGAATCTAAAAAACAAAGTGGAAAAAAGTTATGTTTTTCTCTTATGTCTGAAAAGTAACTAGTAATTTATTTTATTTCCACTTCTCACTTAGAGTTAGGGGTGTCAAAAAAATTCGATACGACCCGTACCTGAACCTGAACCTGAACCTGAACCTGAACCTGAACCTGAACCTGAACCTGAACCTGAACCTGAATAACAGGATACTCGGGTCAATAATTGTATACGGGTTATTCGGGTCTACCCGAGTAACCCGAATACTAAATAGGGTCGTATCAAGCAGAAATGTTTAGCTAACTTGGGTTCGGGTCGACCCAATTGACCCGAATAAAGGTTTTTTCTTCTTTTTTCTTCCACTTTCGACAAAAAGGAAAAAGAAGTGATTCTAAGAAAAACAAACACCACCTAAGCATATCACTTACTCAATGAGAGATGAAGAATACCCATGGCCATTGCACTTTGGAGTGCTGCTGCCTCAGGTCAGCCCAAGTGTTGTTGGGGTATGTGTTTTGCGTGACCCTGTTAATATGTAGTCATCATACGTTTTAAGGTTAACTTGAGTTGTTGCTTGTTTTGGTTTTACCTTAGTTGCCGTCTTCTAGTGCCTAACACCAAAGTGCAAAAGTAAATGCCTAATAACGCTTCTCAGCATGAGAGGCAATAACATGAAATGTTTAATATCTGGTGTCTGCGCTAAGATTTAATGATACAATACGGATAACTAATCGCTGTTGTAATTAATGAAACAGGAAAAAGCAATTAGAATTTATAACAACTCTCCAAGTTCCTAACAATGCTTACATGAACACACGTCAAACAGTAAGAGTAACAGATGAATAGATGACATGCGCCATGTTTAACGTGCCCTATAAAGTTATGAAACATAATCTTAATCAACAACTAACGAAGTCGTCTAAGACCAATTTGGTTCAATCCACGCATAAGAGGAGAAATGAAATGTATTTCCAAAAAAACCACTTACGTGTTCTTGAATATCTTCGCCATCAAATGTGTGATACATGCATGTATCGAGTGAATAGAACACTATCTTCCTATTCTTGGCATGCAATTGCGGAAAGAAGATCTTGTTCTCCATTTGTGGCATTTTGGCTTCAATGCAGAGACATGTTGCGTCACATATATAAATCATATGCTTTCCTACACCATCAACTTTCTCCCATTCTTGTTTAGATGCATTGTGCTTGAATACCTCAACATGTTCTCCAAACTCGCACACACTAACTAGTAAAAGTTGTTGATCACATTTTGTCAAATATTTTTCTTTTGAAGATGAACAACTTTTAGGAGCTTCGGATTCAACAAGCTTACACAAGTGATCTGGTTGGCCCAAGTTGTTCAAAACAATAAGCTCTCCCTCTTTAGCCAACGCATAAAGATCTCGGCCATCAAAGATTGAAGAACATATCGTATGTGAGTCCGGGCCGAGATTAAGTGTATGCCAAACTGGTTCCCGATTTACAAAGTGCATGTGAACATGCCAATGCTCTGCTGTTTTAAATTTAAATCCAACCACGATACAATTAGCGGAAGTAGGTGGCGCTGAAAATGATAAGCTTTCAAAGCGATCTCGTGATTCTGGAAGCTTTCGAAGATCATTTGTGAAAGGGTTATATAATACATAGTGCAACAAGTAATTCTCAAACAACAACCAACCAAAGCTTGAACAAAATATTCTGTTTTGAACAATTGATATCTGAGACTTCTTCTTAAAGTAGTTGTCACCAAACATCGGATCCATGAAGGTGATAGTGTCTCGTTTTTTATCTACCACAATGAGCCAAGGTGAAACTACTGAGTACGTCCGCAATCTCTTTATTGATCTTTTGTTGCTCCATTTTATCAAAGGTGCTGCGAAATGACATCGTTTGCATGTAGCACGAAAGTTCATGTATTCAACACCAACACAATGCTCCATAATCGTCTCCAAAAGATCAGACGGGATATTGAGGAGGTGTGATTCATTAAAGTCAACCCCATCATCCGTACCTAACCTTAACAATATTGCATCGTTGTTTTTCATCTCTGATTTAGAATCATCTATGCATATAGCTTCTCTATGATCATCTTCTAGCCTACATAAATAGATTTTTAAGAAACAAATTCCCAAAAAAACATGGTTTTATATTCAAAAAATGGCTTTGCGTCTAATTTTGGTCAATTTGAAAGGAAAAAAAAAAAAAAAAAAAAAAAAAAATCCTTAAAACACAACAGAATTTTATATACTAAAAGTTATTAAAACATATGTACAAAAATGATTAAAACCCCATAGTAAAACATACCTGCATTCCCACGCTGATGCATCACTTGTAGGTAGCATTCGAGATGGTATAGACCATGGGGAGATGGTATTATCTTTGACATGGTACGAGTATATTGTTTCGCCCATTTTGCATCGAATGTGTATATAACCTCCTAGCTTGGAGGCAATTACACGGCTATAAGATACCGAGTGATCACGGGCAAGATCCACACAGAATATGCTGTCTTTGAGGTCGTCCATTTCTTCCCATAAATCTTGAATCTTGAAAATGTCTTCTAAATCCAGTTCTTCAAAATTGTCATTGATTATCTCCCAGTCTCTGAGGCCTTCGAATTCTTCCCACTTTATACTAGTCATGTCTAATTTAAACACATTCACATCAACAGGTGCATTATGTGTTTTCTTAGTTTCTTCTTCGAGACATATTGTAATGCCAAACAGTTCTGTACAAGATCCAATCAAATACTCAAGAAAGTCTCCACCAATCCGATAGGAAGGATTGGAAGAACGAGCGTATGGCCCAAACATCATTAGCATTATTGCAACTTCTTTATCCGTAACCATAATATCTATATGTATGACAAATGAAGTAAAAGAACCATCCGTACTCAAGCCATATACTTTACCATTGCAACAAGTTAGGCTATGTAGTAATTCACCATCCAAAGTTAATTTCTTGAGTTGTTTGGCATACGATATTTCTGTCCATTTAAACTTCTTTCTTTTACTATCTAGCCTATAATATACAAAGGTAGATTTATTGGATCTCGTTAACAAAAAAATTGAACTCGGATCACTGGGAGGAGCAGACAAACAACCCTGTCTGATAGATTCATAGTCTCCATCTTTCAAAATCAAGGTGGGGAGGCGTATGATCTTAGAAGTCACAGGGTTCCAGAGAGACCACTTAATTGTGTGCGGATGATCAGAGAGTATTACCCATCCATGAAAACTCCCGTGGATACGTTTCCTGGGCAACTCTGGGATTTTACACCGATAATGAGGCAACTCGTTCTGTGCAGTGTAGAAAAACTGGTCATTAGTGACGTGTTCTGTGTCTTCTAGACTTTGGGAAACCAACCATGAATATTTTGCCGATAATGGAGGCAATTGATCACAAACCGAACCGCTAGATATACACTCCATCCTAAGCATGTTCACAACAATATTCAAAAGATAACTTTAATAAGCATTAAACTAAGCTGTAAGCCAATACAACAATCCAAACATTCAAAAAGCTTATTGATTCTATAAGAAACAGAAGAAGGTGTCTTTTTGAGCATTAAATTAGCAAATATCCCCAATTCCCCATAAAAAAACCTCAGAAAAGCACAAAACACTGCTAATCGCTTTAAAATAAGCTCGCAAGGCAATTAAACGATCCAAGCACTTCAAAAAGAAATAATTTTATTTGTAACCTGCAGATGGTCTAACAATCAAAACTCTTAAAAGGCTCATTCCTATATATTTTGCAGTAATTGGATTCTAAATAATTATTAATTATGCTAGCAAACCAAAGTGAATCAGAATTTTCATACCAATAAACTACACGGTGGGTGCTTTCAAATCCGACTCTAAACTTTTCTTTAAAGGAAGACCCGAGACATAATATTTTTGATTGAATGAATGAAGGTAGTTGATGCATGTGTTTACTGTTTAGTACTTTACTATATATATGCTAAAGTACATTTGTAATACTGGATTTACATATTTGCCCTCATGTGGTTTTTAACTTTTTATGGCATCTTGAACACAAGTACTTTAAAATCTTTTCAATAAGAGGGCATGGTACAAGGTGCCGTACGCACGGCGTTCGCCAAAAAGGCACTAATGGCGCCGCCGTTGGCCGCCATTATACACTGACGCTTTGCACCATTCGACCCTTAGTGAATTCACCAACAAGTGACCTTCGTCCATTTTTTTTTTCTTTGTTTTGTGAGTGGTTGTGTATTTTTGGTGGAGTTTTTTGCGGAACCAACATGTAACAATAAGGTTTTTTTTTGAGGAGGGCGTTTTAGTTGTGGTGTCTTATCATTAAAGTGTTTAGGTGACGTACACACTAATAAGTGTTATTCGTTCATAACTGCTAGCTCTCTAAAAAAAGCTATCTATCAAATTAAAAAAAGTCACTAAATTTTTTTGCTTCAACTCTGATCAAGTCGGGAAAAAAACTATTAAGTAACTAATTCAAAAGATATATATCCTTTATCAACATTACATTAGAGATGCTATTAGCTATTAGAGAGCATTATTGTTATTGTTTCTTGAAAGAAAAAGAAAATCCTTACTACTTACTAGGGTGTAAAAATGGTCGGGTTTCGGGTTAACGTGGTTAATCGGTTTGGTTTATTTGGTTTCAAAGATAAATTATAACCGCCCAACACCTAAAGCGATGTTAAACAAAACCAATCCAAACCACCTGTTTAACCTTTGGGTTTATCGGTTTGGGGCTCCAAATAAGATTTTCAGGTTTAACCAATCTTTAATGAGTATTCGGTTTTCAGGTGGGCCCGAATAAGATTTTCGAAACCCAAAAACAATCCGAGAACCAATTTTTATGTTTCTTTTTGGTATATATAGAATTTTCCCATCCGAATAACCCAAACCGAGTAACCAAATATTATGGATCGGGTGGATTTTTGGGTTCACCCGATTAATGAACACCCTTACAACCCCATATAAATTGTTTCAAATAATCACTGATGAAAATATCACACTAATCAATTTGTAATATAGATTATGAATGTTAGAATCATACCTCAACTTTCTTCAAGAGCAAACCACCCAAATATCGAACTTCAATAAAAGAATCTCACAGTCGACTTTTAGTATTTGAGCGTATAATTTATGAGATATATAATTGAGTAACTATTTATAACTTATAAGACATAATTCCAAACAAAAAAAGGAAAGTACAAATAGATTTAATTAGGAATGAATCTTGAGGTAACTCCAGACGTACTTTCCTTCCTTTTTTTTTTTTTTTTTTTTTTTTTTTTTTACCTAAAGATTAATATCATGAATCAATTATCAATGGACGTCTGGAATCAATAGTAAAATAAGTATTCAGATGCAAACCATGTTCTGCAAACAATCGATTATCAAAGTAGAATAAAGTTTTGATTATAGTTAAATGTAAATTCTACAAATTAGATGATCGCATTTTCTAAAAATACAAATCAAGTTGTCAACACTACGAGTAAAACTAAAAGGTGTGTTTTAGTGCAAAATATGTGATGAGTATGGATCGGGCTTAGTCTGTGTATTGAGTTGCCTCAGTGGACTGCCGGTGGGTGAAATCTGAACTAATTCAAGTAAGGATTGATTCTCTGCACAAATTAAAGCGAACCATTAGTCTTACTGTGGGGATGGACCCCACGATTAAACTCCGCGTAAAAGTAAGTAATCATGTTTTTGTCATGGAATATATGTGTATTGGGATGTGTGAGAAAATCATACCTTATAAATGTGTTGAAAGTTTCCATTTTATAGGTGAGCTAAATAATAGGGTTTCGTGTTATTTCTCTTATTGTAGTGGCCAGAGTGGGACCTATGTTGGGCAAGGGTCCGCAACTTAATCGTGATTGCGGACGCAGATCATCTTTAGCGGCCCTGGGTTGGTCCACCAACATACTACACAAGCTTTGCTCAGATGATTCGCTTGCGTCTTTGTAAGTCCGGGCCGCACCTTGCCTGCTGTTGGGCTTTGGTGGCGTCTGGTGTATTTGCTTGTCTGTTTTGTTGTGTTGGGCCGGAGCCCAAATATGTATAATGCAGTACAGGCGCAATATACTTGTTATCTGTATTATACGTCATCAATGTGTATTTGTAGGTTTTATAGAACAAATCTAAACACTAAACACTCTTGTACCACTACAACAGACTAATCTAAACACAAAACACTCCTATGTACCACTTCAACAAAAACAGAAATGGGTGGTATCGTTGTTAAAAGTCACAGAACGGCAAAATTCAATTATCTGACTAAATTTTAACGCATTATGTTGACATAAGGTTGACCTTGAACACACACTTTTAGCAAGACATGTGTCGTCGCTAAAAGATGTTGGTATTTTAGTGTAAAATAGATTGAGTTTAATATGCATATAAGGGTCGACACTTATATGAATATTAACTGGACTAATGGGGGTTCGGGGGCAACGCCCCGTTTTATCAGATAAACGGTTCTGGTGGAAGATACAGAAAAAACAGAAGGATACAGAAACATTCTGATTTGCAAACATAACAATATACACAAACTTGAATCAATTAGATTTTATCCGGTCGTTAATTGGTATCCACTCCAATTTAATCGATCTGAAAGCGTTCATACTCGTGACTTCTAATTGCTATCAGGATACCCTATCACCCCACATACGACACATAAACAACAAAGATCGATTAAATTCTTAACAAGATGGCAGGAGAATCTGTACGAGATATGACATCTAAGTTTGTGAAGTTAGCCAAATTCGAAGGGCAGGATTTTCGAAGATGGCAGAAGAAGATGCAATTCTTGTTAACCACCATGAAGGTTGTGTACGTTTTGACAACACCAGCACCGGAGGAAGTGGAGGGTGAAACCATTGATCAAATCAGAAAACGCAACAAGTTCTGGAATGATGACTTCATATGTCGAGGAACAATTTTAAACGGTATGTGTGACACTCTTTTTGATATTTATCAAAACGTAGAATCTGCAAAAGAGTTATGGGAAACGCTTCAAGCCAAGTACATGGCTGAAGATTCATCCAGTAATAAATTATTGGTTAGTGATTTCAAGAATTACAAAATGATGTTCGTTCCGTTATGGAACAATACAATGAGTGTCTTAGTATACTTGGTCGCTTTACCCAACATGGTTTAAAAATGGATGAATCCATTGCGACGGCATCTATTATTGACAAACCTCCGCCTTCTTGGAAGGATTTCAAAACTACTTTAAAACATAAGAAGGAAGAATACAATTTGGTTGAGTTGGGAAGTACCATTAGTATTGAGGAAGGGTGTAGACGTATGGAGAAAACATGGGTGAATGAAAAAGACAAGGATATTGGCGGTTCAAATGTCAATATGGTTGAAGAAACTAATAATAGTTTCAAAAAGGGTTCGGATTCTAAGAACAAGAAACGAAAGTTTCAAGGTAACGATTACAAAAAGGGAAATGTAAAGAAAGCAAAACAGTCCAACGAAAGCAGGTACAATATTAACAATTAATTATAATTCGGATTTGAATTATTTATCATTAATTTGTGAATCATTCTATGTACAGGATGATGATATTGCTTGGTGGTATGATTCTGGTACAGGATGATGATATTGCTTGGTGGTATGATTCTGGTGCGACGTGTCATGTGTGCAAGGACCGAAGATGGTTCAAGGAACTTGCAACTATTAATGATGGACGTGTTTTAACTATGGGAAATGTCGCAACAGAACCAATACTTGGAATTGGACTAGTAGATTTAACTTTTACTTCTGGAAAAACAATTTCGTTGTGTAATGTATTGTATGTGCCCGGTATTCGGAAAAACTTGTTGTCCGGTGTATTATTAAATAATTGTGGGTACAAACAAGTGTTAGAATCCGACAAGTATATCTTGTCGAAACATGGTTCTTTTGTTGGATTTGGTTATTTGTGTAATGGAATGATTATGCTTAATTTAGATATGCCTTCTACTTTTAATTCGATTTGTATGGTTAATTCTATATCTAGTGTTAAACTTAGTAACATGGAATTATGGCATGCTAGACTAGGACATGTTCATTATAAAAGAATGAAAGAGATGTCTAAAATGAGTATGATTCCATCTATTGAGTTGGACCATAATAAGTATAAAACTTGCATGTTAACTAAGATTACTAGAAAACCATTTAAAAATGCAAATCGTGAATCCTAACTGTTAGACCTTATTCATAGTGATCTATGTGATTTGCATGCTACACCATCTCTAAGAAATAAGAAATATGTCATAACTTTCATTGATGATGCATCACGTTATTGCTATATATATTTATTGCATTCAAAGGATGAAGCTCTTGATAAATTTCGTATTTATAAACAAGAGGTAGAGCTTCATCAAAAGGATTTGGTAAAAATCTTGTGTACCGATCGTGGAGAGGAGTATTATGATCCAGTATATTTCCAATCTACCGGAATAATACACCAAACAACGGCTCCATACACACCACAACAAAATGGTGTGGCTGAAAGAAAGAATAGGACATTGAAAGAAATGGTGAATTCAATGTTATCTTATTCGGGGTTAAGTGAAGGATTTTGGGGAGAATCCATGTTAACGGCTTGTTATTTGCTGAACCGTATCCCCGGTAAAAGCAATAAGAAAACTCCTTATGAACTTTGACATAAAAAAGCACCAAACTTGAGTTTTCTCAAAGTTTGGGGATGTAGGGCTGTTGTTAGGCTCACTGAACCAAAAAGGAAAACTTTAGGTGAAAGAGGTATAGATTGCATATTCATTGGGTATGCTGAAAACTCATATGCATATAGGTTTTATGTATTAGAACCTAATGAGTATGTTTCTGTGAATTCTGTGATAGAATCACGAGATGTAATCTTTGATGAAGAAAGATTCACATCTATACCTAGGCCAAGGGACATGATTCATAGTTCTAAGGAACCGGTTAATACCGAAGATGTTCCATCGACTAGTACTGAACCAAGAAAGGGTACACGAGTAAGAAAAACCAAAACTTTTGGTGATGATTTTCAACTTTACTTAGTTGAAGGATCAAGGAATGAAATTAATTATCAATATCAATATTGTTTTAATATTGATAAGGATCGAATGACATATAGTGAAGCAATGGCTTCAAGGGATGTTGCTTTTTGGAAAGAAGCAGTCCAAGATGAGATGGATTCTATCTTGCAAAACGAAGTTTGGAAATTGGCTGATTTACCTCCTGGTTGTAAACAATTAGGAAGTAAATGGATCTTCAAGAGGAAGATGAAAGTAGATGGTACTATTGATAAGTATAAAGCCAGGTTGGTAATCCAAGGTTTTAGACAAAAAGAGGGTATTGATTATTTCGATACATATGCTCCGGTTGCTAGGATATCTACTATTAGATTGTTATTAGCATTAGCTGCTATACACAATCTTGTAATTCACCAAATGGATGTGAAAAATGCATTCTTGAATGGTGAATTAGATGAAGAGATTTATATGAAACAACCCGAAGGGTTTGTTATGCCTGGACATGAACACAAGGTATGTAAGTTGGTTAAATCTCTTTATGGGTTAAAACAAGCACCTAAACAATGGCATCAAAAATTTGATGAAATTGTGTTGTCAAGTGGTTTTGTTTTAAATCAAGCTGACAAATGTGTTTATAGTAAATTTGATGATTCTAAGAATGGAGTCATTATATGCTTATATGTAGATGACATGTTGATCTTTGGTACAAACCAAGATCAAGTGGATGAGACAAAGGAATTCTTGTCATCTAAATTTGCTATGAAAGACATGGGGGAGGCGGAAGTGATCTTAGGTATTAAGATCATACGTGAAAACAAGGGTATTTCAATTTCTCAATCTCATTATATTGAGAAGATCTTTGATAAGTTTGACTTTAAGAATTATTCTCCCACAAGTACTCTCATGGATCCGCAACTTAAGCTATTACCTAATAAAGGTAAAGCGGTGTCTCAACTTGAATACTCGAAAAGGATTGGATCCTTAATGTATGCTATGATAAGTACTAGGCCGGATATTGCTTATGCAGTCGGAAAGCTTAGTAGGTTTACTAGCAATCCTAGTACATTTCATTGGCGAGCATTGGATCGAGTATTTCAGTACTTGAAAGGAACAGTTGATTATAAGTTAACTTACATTGGGTTTCCTTCAATAATTGAGGGTTTTAGCGATGCAAGTTGGATATCCAATAAAGAAGATCATTCTTCTACATCTGGATGGGTGTTCCTTCTTGGGGGAGGTGCCATTAGTTGGGCATCAAAGAAACAGACTTGCATAACAAACTCAACTATGGAATCCGAGTTTGTTGCTTTGGCGGCAGCTGGTAATGAGGCTGAATGGTTAAGGAATTTGATTTATGAAATTCCGTTGTGGCCAAAGCCGATTTCTTCTATTTCTATCAGGTGTCATAGTCAAGCTACTTTGGCTAAGGCTTATAGTCAAGTGTATAATGGCAAGTCAAGACACTTAGGTGTACGACACAGCATGGTTCGTGAGCTCATAATGCATGGTGTCATATCCGTTGAGTGGATTGCAACTCATCGGAATTTAGCTGATCATTTAACCAAAGGGTTATGTAGATATCTCGTGAAAGGATCAGCAGTGGGATTGGGGTTAAAGTCCATATAAAAGTTCTCATGTTAAGATACCCAATTCCCACCTAATATGACGTTAGGTGCTGAATTTTGAATGTGGAAAGCTTAACAACTAGAGTTTGGAACACAACATTAAATTATCCCAAAGGTATGTGTTCGGTTCTGCAAGATAAAGAAGGTTGAAGTGTTCTTCTTAATAGTTCTTTTGAAAAATTGCATTTGCAGGTGCGAGATTAAAAGAACTACCTATATGAGTACGAAGTTTAGCTGCTTCAAGAAGTTGGGACTTGGCTTCGATGTACTCAAGAAAGGATAGGGACATAGGCTAGTAAAATAATGTGTCAAGTAAGAAATTGTGTATGTAAAACTAATGTGTATATTATCTTCATGTATTCAATAGTGATATTACAAGGTTCAATCTTTCGGGAAACCTTGATATCCGAATATTTGGAATGTGTAATATACTAATATGAAATTCAATCGTCTCGACATTTCATTTATGCATTAGTTTGATTGTTTGCTGTGAACTAGTTAGTTAATTTATGATTACACTAAAATGTGGAAGGTTTGTTGGTATTTTAGTGTAAAATAGATTGAGTTTAATATGCATATAAGGGTCGACACTTATATGAATATTAACTGGACTAATGGGGGTTCGGGGGCAACGCCCCTGAGAGAAGCAGGGTCCAAGGGGCAGCGCCCCTGGCTGGGGCCCTGGAAATTTTTTTATTTCCACTAAGTTGCTATGTCAAAAATTCCTCAGAAAATTAAATTTTCGGAAATTGAGGGACTAAATTTGATAGCTTGAAACCTTGAAACTGCCAAAAGGCAGTTAGCCCTAATCCCGTTTTATCAGATAAACGGTTCTGGTGGAAGATACAGAAAAAACAGAAGGATACAGAAACATTCTGATTTGCAAACATAACAATATACACAAACTTGAATCAATTAGATTTTATCCGGTCGTTAATTGGTATCCACTCCAACTTAATCGATCTGAAAGCGTTCATACTCGTGACTTTTAATTGCTATCAGGATACCCTATCACCCCACATACGACACATAAACAACAAAAGATTTATTATTTTAATTTTCGATTTTCAATATCAGTAATTCCTCTTAAAACCAACTGAGCCCGCCAAAAACTTTTAGCGACGACAAATGTCGTCGATAAGAGTGTATGCCTATTTAATAATGAATATTTTCATATCAAATATCTTATACTTTTTAAAAATGAAATTAAACAAAATGGTTAAATAACAAATTTTTATTGTGGAATTCATCTGTAGTCGCTAAAAGCCGTTGAAATGTACAATATACTTGGTATTACAAAGTTGACCGATGGTAATTAAATTGTATTTAAGAGTATTTACCAATGCAACTTTAGAGAAAACTATATCACCATAGTTAATTGAACCATACCATTCAGTGACAAATGATGAGCTTCAATGACACATGATGTGCTTTCACCAAATAAAACCTTAGGTCCTGGTTGTTATATTTTTGCATATAATTTTTGACACCAATCATACTCTTTGAGCATCCACTGTTCAGGTATTAGGTGGGCTCGTTGATGTCTTTCTGCACAAATAGGAAGTGAGTTAGTTTCTCTTGTGAACCCACTTTTTGGTGAGCTCTTTACACTAAGAGGATGTCATGATCAGAGGTAATATTGGCCATTGCTTTCACAAATATCACACCCAGGGTACTCAAAGCATTCATCATAGTGATTATCACTGAATCCACAGTGAATGCATAGTTGAAGAGGTTGTGCTTTGACAGGTTTAGGGGTAGGTCTCTTAGATGATTCACCTTGAGTGAACTGCTCTCTATGTCTAGTGACTGACTACATGCATAACATGTTCTGAGGTCATGTGGTCAATTTCTTTGCATATTCTATGATAGATAACTCTATAGAAATCACTAGTGAGATGATTTGCATACCCCTTAGTTCACAGGGTTTCATAGGTTTGAGTGATTTTGATGAATCAGTTTGGATTTTAGAGGTTTTGGACTGAGTTGCGTGAGCTTCTACAGGTGTTGACTTAGTCATCCTTTTTGTCTAAATCCTGAATTATTTTCACTAGTTTTGATAATTTGATTTCAGGTTCAACATCACTAGGAAATGATGGTTTAGACATGAGATGTATTATCATATGCAACAGTGATGACTTCTTTTGGCTTATAAGAATTTTTGATAGAAGAAGCTTGTGACTCAGGCTTTGATGTCGGTTTGATGACTCCCTTGGCTAGGGGTGTAATCGAGTCGAGCCGAGCTCGAGCATAGCAAGGCTTGAGCTTCGCTTGAAATTTATAAGTTAGGCTTGAGCTTGCATTGATAGCTTAACGAGATTTAATCATTCAGGCTTGAGTTTGGTTTGAAAAATTCAATTAAAGCTTGAGCTTGACTTAAAAAACTTGATTGTATATAAAAATATTGTATCTAATAGTCAAATTCGTCAATAAATATATGTAAAAAGTAAAACAAACTTAAACTATAATAGCCAAACTCACTAGTGTTTTACAAAAATGATAACACTATAATAGTCGACAGTCCAAAAAGTGTCAAGAATACAAAAGATATAATACAAAACATTTGGATTAATTAGTTTAAATAACCTTCTAGAATACATGTTCAATTATTTACAAAGTAAGTTCTTATAATTATGTTAATACTCAATTATCCCTAATTAGTTATATGAATTTATAGTGGAAATATATTTATATTAAAGCTCGAAAAAGCTTGATAGGAGCTTGAGCCGAGCTATCAAAAGCTTGAACTTGGCTTATTATATATTTCGAGCGAAATTTTGGGCTTGAGCTTGATAAAAGCTTGATTCGATCGAGTCAAGCTCGAGCATAAGCTCAAGTTGCTTGATAAAAGCTTGACTTGATTGGAGCCCTACCCTTGGCTTTAGATGTATTCCTTTTCGAAGATTCTTTGCAGTCAGGTTGAGATTTAGTCCCTGAGCTTAGTTCAGCTCTCTAATATTTATTCAGTGGGGGGAAGGGTGTTTGAGATACAGACTCTCATTCTTCTACAGAATCAGAGTCAGTAATTTTAGTTGAAACATTGAGCATGTAGTGACAGCCTGATTTTGAGGAGATAAGATTCGACTAGTGTTGAAATCAGACATATTGCTATACTTAAGTCTTTCAATCCAATATTTTGAAGATGTAGTTATTTTATAATCATATCCAAATGTTTAGAGTACAAAGGCAAGCTCACTGATTACCTTTTTGGAGGAACTTTTAGTGAGTTGACCTCCTACTAACATCTTTGTCTTTTGACTATAAATTTGTCATTGATACACTCATTTACCTATCACAAATATTCAACCATTTTATAGTAATAACTATTTCTTCACTAAGTCCTTCTCTTAGGACATGATTCTCTTTTAAAATCTTAGTGTTTTTGAGCTGAAAAGTAAGGGTAGATAACTTAGCTTGTTTACTATACTAGACCTTTGTTTTTGGACAGTTATGATGGTGAGGGTTGTGATCTTCGAGTACAAGCTTTCAGAAGAGAAAGCATTGTTTTTATTTTCTATACTTAGCCATACAATCCTTTTGAACTTTTGGTTCATTGTGATTATTTTGAGATGTTTGAGCTTAGGTGATGAGTTTGGGTTGGAATCTTGAGGTGTTGGGGGAATGATATGAAGGAGTAGAAATTTTTGAAAAGCAATCATTGGCAAAATTATTAGTTTTACCACATTTAAAGCATTCAACTTTGTCAAAAGATTTTGTTCCATTGAACTTGGATGTGTTTCTTTTGATAAATCTTTAGGAGTTGGCAAGTAATGCCATTTCGTGAAATTCTTGGTTTAGGTTATTCATGTATTCCTAACTACTTCTCTCATCTAGTTCATCATCTGAGTTTTCTTGAAAATCCTGAACAACAACATTAGAAAAGAGAGCATTTGATGAGATAAGGTTCCATGCCCACAAGGTAACAAAACATTCTCTTTTTCTATTTGAAAAACTTTCCAACTTCTAATTTAAGGCACTAGATGAAAAACTACCTCCCTTTGGATCTACAAATTGGGGTACATCATCAAACATGATAGGATCTTAATTTTAAAAACTTTTGAATGGTTTATAAAAGATTTCTATAAACCGTGATGCTTGGTGGTGCGATTTTCGCTTAGAGTGTTACCGTGATGCTTGGTTGTATTTAGCTTTATTGATGGTGTTATTAGTAAATAGCTAGAGTTGTAATGTTTAGGCCTTGTCATAAATATAGGTATTCTCAAGCTTTTGCTTGAAGTTAATTTGGTGCTTCTGCCACATTTTATTTGTACTTATCATTTTTTTTGTTAGTATATTTTACCCGTGGCGGTGTAACCCTATACCCAAAAAAGAGTTTTATAAAGCAAACCTCTCTAATACCAATTATTGTTCCCTTTTAGTTGGTTATAACAATTTAATTAAGTTAACTTAACCAACTTCCATGTCTAATAATATAAGTATAAAGCTTCAGAAAAGATATATAAACTAGTAAGTAAATATACATATCTTTTCAACGTTTAAATTATTATTTGAAGTGAATGAGAGAGGAGTTCACCTCAGATTGTTCACGGAATAACAATCCAAGTTGAATGACAATGTTTGGTGATCTCCACACTTAATTTAAACAAAAACCAAATTTAATGTTCAAGTAAGAACTATGCTTAACCAACTGAATGCTCATAGACTGTATTTCTATTTGGGGGAGTAAAATGCTTTTTTGAAAGTGTCTCACTTTAATTACAAGAGTCAACACTTACCAATGATCGAGGTGGATACTTGTGAGGTAATAACGATGTGTCAACCATTTAACTCTTTAGAACACTTACATTAAATGCTTTTATTTTTGAAACATGTTCAACCATACTTTAAGGAACAGTGTTGACAATTGTTTGTCTGTTTTTACCAACTCTAATGCTCTAGTGACTTTTTGATGAGTGTTTAACACTTATCTTCCCAAGAAAGTTTTCGCATATATTTCACTGACTTAGATATTTTTCAAAGTATCTAAATTTATGTCTTAGATTTGTTGAGAAGATCTTCAGGGAGTCAGTGGGTACGTTATTGTCATTACTCAGTGACTCCACCATCTTCTTCTTGGTTCAGGTACTTCATTCACTGAGTTTCGCTTCATGAAGTGTCGAGTCTTTCTTTAAAGTTTGAAGAACTTTGAAAATGACTCCCTGAATGTTTTTTTTTTCAAGTCATGAGGGACGTTGTTTACACTTAGGGTATTTTCTATTCAAATTGTATATGAAGATTAGTGGATACTAAAATGACCCACCATTTATCCACCAAAAAGATCCCAAGAAACAATCTTCCAACAAATATATGTTTGCTACCATCGCTTATATGATGTGAAAAAAAGATAAAAGAAACGAAATACCAAAATTATAAATTTATATATCTTCCAACTTTTACTATATCAGAACATTTGCAACATAATTCTGAGTATTTGTAGCAGCATAAACACGTGAAGAGATAATCCAAGTTTAGATAAAACTAGTTTTTTATTCCAAGTTTTCGTATATACATATAGATGGAGATAATCAGATAAAGGGTTTGGGACCGCTTTATAGTCTTTAAGTACTTTAAATCGGCACCAGAGACACATAAGATATATTCACGGAGTTTATTTAATGACTTGCTCATATTAGTGAACAATTAAAATTACATAATACTATCATGGAACTACATTGTATAAGACGATCGAGTAGTGATATATTATAGTATTCTTTAAAAGAGATCATTGACATTACAAAAGATTTTTGCATACAAAAGGTTAATCTTAGTCACTCATTTTTTATTAAATAACAAACTCACTTTAAATCTTTTTTCTTTTTTTTCCAAAAAATACAGTGTCAGTTAAATCGTTAATTGTTAAGTGAAAGAAATAAAACTATGGCGATGAATATTTAATTTTTTTCTATACACGGGTAGTAAAATATTTTTTCGATTTTTTTTTCATTGTTTAAATTTGAATTAGAAATCACATGTAATTCAATATTAATTTGAGTCATGTGATATTATGTGTTTATAAAAGTTTCATAAATGAACTGCTATAATTTATGATTCAAATACATTGTGTGATATATGGTTCAAAGTCATGAATGTGTGTTCTCTATTGCAAAAACAAGGAAGGTTTTTTATATACACACAAATATTTTATGCCAATTTTAGTACAGCTGTTTTGAATTCGAACTACCATATTAGTATTAAATTACATTTGATATGTCATGTGAAGTTTAGTACATGAAAAAAACGTAAAATAAACGAAAAATATAATTTGTTAAAAGTATATGAAAGCGTCCGTCTATCGAAAGATAATAAAATGTCCGTCAAGACGGTATAATTTGTTTGCCTAAAGATTAACGCTTCATGTGATATTTAAATTCTAAAAAAAAAAAAAAAAAATAATAAAAAATAAAAGTTTACTCGCGTTTTTAGTTAGAATATTACTTAATCTCCCGCATTTTATTTCAATAGATAAATGAGCGGTTGAAATTTATTTCCTAG
Organism: Artemisia argyi; assembly: GCA_030686995.1. NCBI lineage: Eukaryota > Viridiplantae > Streptophyta > Magnoliopsida > Asterales > Asteraceae > Artemisia > Artemisia argyi. The sequence continues at coordinate 225,051,579 of CM060703.1, read as the reverse complement.
AGAATCAGGTGCAGTGCCAATCCATAGGCTTGTATTATCGCAAAAATTGTTGCAACGTCAGCTTTTCACTCTATAATTTAAAACTTATAACTTACCCGAAAAAGCATTCTCCCTTATTAGTCAATCTGGCCCTGCAGTTTTTTTTTTTTTTTTTTTTTTTTTTTTTTTTTTTTTTTTTTTTTCAATTTATTACTTATTAGAATAAAAACATTATAAAATTTCAAAAACAAAAAACAAAACAAAACATTACGCTTAAACCATATACATTTTTTTAGGACTAACAATGTAACTGTGTAAAAAACAAACAATCATGGACTAATTACGTTAAGTCGTTAACAATTGTATCAATAAGCTCTAAAGTGAAAAAAAAAAAAAAAAAAAAAAAAAAAAAAAAAAAAAAAAAAAGCATACGGTGTTCTTCTTCCTCTCGTTGGTCTTGGTACATGCAACACGAAAAGAAAAAAAAATTAAAATAACCCAAACACAACACAAACACAAACCCATTGTACATTTAAAAAAATAATAATAATAAAATAAAATAAAATAATAATAATAATAATAATAATAATAATAATAATAATAATAATAATAATAATAATAATAATAACAAAACTATAATGTGGTTGGTGAAAACGACACCGGGCTCTATAATGCGAGCGCCGGTACAGGACCTCGCCGCTCGCGTTATCCGGCTATAACTCACCCATACCGAGTACTCATGGTATGCCGAAAACTAGAGCTGGCAAATCGTGTCTTAACAGGTTCTAAGCGTGTGAATAACATAATGAAAACGACTCGTTTAACACTTGGTTTTGGTGGTTTGATTATGACAGTTATACGTTTTATGTATAAAAAAAGTTAAATATTGAACCCTAGAATACTAAAAACAATTATTTTAAAAAATAAAAAAAATTGCATAGTATATTTTTTCCCTTAACAAGTTTTAACAGGTCCTAACAGGTACCCAATTTGCGAGCTCTACCGAAAACTTTTGATATATAAATGATCTCCTCTACTTTTAATTATCTTTCTAGTGAATGCTTGACAATAATCCTTGCGACCAGAAAATGGACACCTCTCTTCCACTTGAGTATCATTCTAAATTAAAAAAGGCACAATATTACTTTTGTAGCTCACCACAACAAATATTTCTGCATCCATTTTCATTCCTTATACTTCCAATTTCCCTATTATTGTGTCTTAATACTAGTAAACACGGTATCGTTCTTCTTGTCACTTGCGAAAAAGACATCGCGATTTCACACTTTGCAAGAACAAATTAAAAACATTTGGAACAAAAAGTGTCAAGTACTCGACTTGGTGCATCTGTGCGTGGGACATCGCTCTTTCACTTTCAACGCCATTAAGTGATACAAGCATGAAAGCTGAGGAACAAAGCTCAAGCTAGTAGAGAGGGAGGGAGGTCATATCGGCGGGTTTTTTTTTTGCCATTTGTTCGATTGGCCTGGAATCCAATACCACATAGAAAGTTGCTCGTCAAAAAATGATCAAGTACTCAGTCGTACTCGTATTATATTTTGGGCCAAAAGTAGTTTCCTCTAAAGAAGGAAACATAGAAATATCTCTTGCACATTTTTACCGTAAAAGAACATAACTTGTGAGTATATAATGGTAATAATCGCTGTACCACAACTTAATTTATAGTAATCGAATTAGTTTGATTTTGACTCTAAAAAGTTGACTTGTTTAAGCATGCAACTCCATAATTCAAAATTTATTTAGAAGTGCCTATTTTCTTTAAAAGTCTGGAACTAAGCTCATAAATAAGCACCTAGCTAACCATATTGAAACATTTCAAAAGTGCTTATGTATTTATAAAATAATAACTAGTTGTGTACTTCGGTTGAACTATGTATAACTCAATGTGGCTTTTATATTGATGAGAATGAATCAATATCGTAAATGTGCCTTAGCTGCTAAAGCCATTATTACAACGTATTATAGCTACACTCCTAAATATATACTGTATATTGTACGTGCCTTTGTTATTCATCTTAAGTCTATATTTGCTGGTACCTACACTTAAAAGTGAATTGCTTATCATACTTGTGGTTTTATTGCATAATAATCAGTTTTGTTGTATACTACTCCCATTATCATTACTAACATGCTAAAGATAGCTAAGTATAAATTGTCTCAATACAAAATCAAGCAAGGATACTAAGTCCACATTGAGGACAAAGAAACATACTCTTTAAAACACTGATAACACGAAGTTAAAATCATAACAAAAACTTCAACATATTAATTAGGATTATATATAGCTAGGTCATTGGATGTCTAATTTCAATGTATGATCAACATGCATGCCTGATCTACATTACAAACCCATAGCCACACAAATAATATTTATTGTCTTAAAAGTAGGTACGTAGTAAACTAGAGCATCATCGTTCTACTAATCATATGTACACAAACGGGCATGATAAGTTAGGGCTAATTGTTTAGAATGTATATTACTTCACAATTTTTGTAATTTTACGTAGCGTATTAAATTTTTTTCTTTTTGGTGTAACATACTTTTAAATTATGCCTTTTTGTGTGTATCATATTACAATTGTGTGTATTATTTGACTATTTTTCCCCTATTCCGCTTAATGAGAGTGTGAAAATGGTAGGGGTAAAATGGTCAAAAAAAATATACACAATTATAATATGATACACAAAAAAGACGTAATTCAAAAGTATAATACACAAAGAAGAAAAAAATTAGTACGCTACATATAATTAAAAAATTTGAAAAGTAAAATAAATTTACAAACAATTAGCCCTGTTAAGTTATTCATAAAGTAAACCATCAACCAGAGATGATGGCATCCTTTTGATCGGAATCCACACCTTCATCAGCAGCAACTGCATCCACCCCATTCTCATCACCCATATTGGCCCTGTTCCTCACCTACAAAAATCAAATCGATGATGATGACGTTATTATATACGAATTAGTCAACTCCACAATCGTTAAAGAAAACTTATATTATAGCTTAAGTAAGTAAATAGAAGTTATCCAGAAACACAACACCAGCTACCATGCCATCATCCCACCCTCTTAGCAAAGACATCCCATGTTCATAGTTTTATTAAGTGACACAAAGGCTTCTTTTTTTTTCAATGTAACTGTTGGCCCAACGATAACTAATACCTAGGGCAACGAACATCCGACATGCATGATCATAAGGTTAAAACTGATATACATGAGAATTTTAGCACTACTAAAATGATTTATACGTAAACTCCCATTGAGAAGATCGAGCCAGTATGATCAACAAAGATTTAACTTTCATTGTCGCCCCATAAAAATTGAAACAACAAAAAGAGTTTAGTAAGAATCATAAAATAAGACTTAATTACCGAACAACTACGCTCATGATTCGCCATCCTATAGAATATGGACCCTTTCTCCCCTTTGGGAAGTTTTTCGCTAGTGATCCCGCAATGCATGCACTTAACATCACCGTTATCTAATTTCTCAACCATTTTCCGTTTGCGAATAGTACACCGGTATGATATACGGAGTATTAAAGTAGGTGAAAGATAACTAAAATAAAAAGTTTGAGATGGAGTTGTGTGTGTGATGGAGGTCATATATATATATAGGGTGGTGACAATGATTGGAAGAAAATGAGATCTCTAATATTGTAAAGTAGTTATTTGGTATTTCATACGGAGCAGTAATTTTTCATAATTGTATATTTTAATGTTGTGCTTCTTCTTGATTATTACTGGTAGTATATATTTTACAATGTTTGTGAGTCTAGCTTGCTAGTAGTCTTCCTAGTTAATACGTAAGTAACATTCAATTCATTAAAAACTAATGGTTTTAAACAACTTTTTTTTCTTTTTTTTTTTTTCTTTTTCTTTTTTTTTTCTTTTTTTTTTTTTTTTTAATAAGTCTAGTCGAATCGGTCACTGCCAAGCTCAAGCTCGACTCGATTACTAAAACCCAAACGTGAAACTCAATTTGAGCTCAGTTAAGCTTAATATTTCGAGCTCGAGCTCGACTCGTATATGAGCTCGAAACTCGTCTCGAGTTCGATTATTTCCACATTTCATGCTCGAACTTGATGAATACTCGGATATCAAGCTAGCACAGCTCGACTTAATTTGTATGAAAATTAAGTAAATTTATGTATATAAAAAGGTAAAAGTGTAATTTAATTGAAACTCGATAAGGCTCGCGAGCTTCACGAACCGAGTATTTTGGAGGTCGAACTCGACTTGAAAATATACTTGAGTAGCTCGAACTTCAAGCTCGACGCGTTTGAATCGAGTCGATTTAGAGTAGTTGAGTTGATCTCGAATAATTCCATATTTGTCTCGTCTCATTTATACCCGCTTATTATATACATGTAAAATAGAATCAACACTAGGTTCGGTTCGGTTTTTATTTTAAGCGATTTTTTTTCACTCGATCGATTAGTAACCGGACCAACCCAAAAGCCAAAAGTAAGTTGATTTCGTAGGAATGTTGGTTGAACTTTTATTAAAAGTAGTTAGCTAAAAAAAATTAGTTTATTCTTTTGTACTGCTTTTCAAAATAAGTTTATTCTTTTGTATTGAGATTGAGATCATTTGAAGTTTCATAATATTGAACTACTAGTTGGGATCGCTTTGTATTATATATGTATGTATTTTAGCAATATTCTTAATTCTTGTACGAGATAATGTTTTAGAATCTCTTTATTAAGTAATGAGCATAAAATTTGTTTTTACTAATGCAAATATTTTTCCAAAAATTTTAAATTTGGTATTTTGTTTTCCAAAACTTACTACTCACACATATATCGTTTCAGACTCTTTTATGCTCTAAATATGAAATATTTTCGGAGTTACATACATAAAATTCTTTAATTAAAAGGTTGACAATAATATTTGAAGTACATATAAATATCACTAAAGGAAAGAATTGAATAATAAATGCACAAGATCATACTTGTAAGTAGGGCTGAGCAAACGATCCGAACAGACCAGACCGGACCATATTCGGTCCGGTCCTTGGTCTTGGCTTTTTGGCTAATTCGGTCATCGGTCCGGTCCGGACCACAAACCAATTATTTAGCCTTGTTGGACCAGACCAACCGATGGACCGACCGAGACCGGACCGCTCGGTCTTGGCTTTTTGGCTAATTCGATCATCGGTCTTGTCGGTCCGGTCAAATCCAGTCCGGTTCTGGACTAATGATCACCCCTACTTGTAAGCTATAATGAATAGATGTTATCATGCTAATGTTGGCAACTCCCTCCGTCCCTAAATAAATGTCCACTATTGACTTTCAAAGTCTTTTTGTTCCAACTTTGACTTTAAATTATTTCATTCGTGTTATGTAATACTTGATGAAAATTATACCAATGAAAATACATTTAATACCAAATTCGTTCATATATTTTGTATCAAGTATTACATAACACAAATAAAATAATTTACGGTCAAAGTTAAAAAGAGAAGACTTAAAAAGTCAATAGTGGACATTTATTTAGGGACGGAGGTAGTATCAGTTTTCACAATGTTTTTAAACTATCTAAATGATAAATTTAAAAATATTGTATTTAATACAGAAATACATAAATGATAATTATTATTTTTATTTATTATTATTTTATTTTTGAACGGCGAAATGATAATTATTATTGAAAGCTACAAAAAGATGAAAGAACAATATCTTTTGAAAGGGGTAGGAGGGGGTGATTGTGTTTATCATTATTATAAGTTATCAATATTTAATTTTGTTGAATTAGGTTATTGTGGGAGATATACATGTACTAACATAAAAAAATGCACTAAAAAACTTCTAAACAAAAAGCTTTTCTGTGAAAGTCACATTGAACAATAAAAATCAAACCTTGAACAATATGTTTAGACTTATGCGAGGCTGGTATTGCTCACATATTAGGCATGCATGGCTAAACTGATACGAGATTAATGATAAGTCTTTTAAAAACTCTAGCAATGTCGTTGTGATTCGTCCCTTCAATTTTGTTAGTTTGATACGGTAATTTGATTTTACAGGTTGAACTTTTATTAAGAGTTGTAAGTTAAATCTGTTATTTGTTCATATACCAGGTTGATTAAATTACTTTGTACTCAAAGAATTTTAAAGGCAATTAATTGGCAACTTACTAATATTTTCAAGTATATGACATAAGTTTCCAAAGAGTTAATATATATTTTTTAATAATCTTGAGGTTTTCTTATCAACCTCCAAAAAAATGGGCTTTGAGCTACTAGTATGGTGGTGGGTTTACGGCTTTACGCCATGTAAATTAATAAGTAAGCCAAAATATTTTAAATCAGTCAACAAAAGAATTTCTATTATAGCCATGAAAGTTACAGTAACGTATAAAAAAAAGTTTTCTCTTTAAGCCGACCACATGCAACACGTACATTTGTGTTTGTAAATACATTTGTAGCATTAATTATGGCAGTGTTGATATATATTTGTAGCGTGTATAATGAGAGAATGATGTCTTTAGAAAAAGACAATGAGATTTTTTAGTTTATTGCTTCGTATTTTGTATAAAGATCTCTAAATGACACATCATTTGGGATCACTTTATGTTAATGATTATTCATGCACGTATTTTATCAATATTTGTAGTTTTTATGTGACGTATTGTTTTACACATTCTATGCTCTTTGACTTATTTATTAAGTTACGAGCATAAAGTGTGACCTTTACAGTTTACGTAAAGTACGTATTAAGGGTTTGAGGTTTATCGATCAATTAGTTTCCCACGTACGATAAGGACGTCAAGGTGTGACTGGAGTCGCGAGTTGGGGTAACACTCACGAGTTGACTGTATTTTGTGTGTGCAGTATCCGTTAGGGGATAATTGCTTGGGCCATTTCAGAGAAAAGGATAAGTACTTATAGGGATGCAAATAGGGTTATGAGTAACTCGTAAAGCGAATCCAATGGCCCCATGATGATCCACGTGGTTGACATCAATAGAAGGGACAAGGTTGACACGTAGTGTACCATCCTTGGTTGAGCCAGGTGCATGGAGGGATCCATGCATGGTTGTCGCATTACCTCTCCACGAATGAGGTAGTGACAAGTTTATCGTTGTAACAACCCTGGCTCAATTCGCCAAGCATGTCGTTTTCCTGGGCACGTTTGCCAGGCATGACTGAAATTAAGTGTGGCCCAAGAATTCGTTTTCCCAGGCTGTCATGGGGCCCTAGCCTCGGTGAGCTTATGTTAGGCCGATGTATAGTGTCCGAGTTTTAGCCAGTTGGGCAGAAGCTTCCAAATGCTATCAAGTACCTCCATTCCATTAGTGTTATTTGACTGCTTTAAGGAAATACAATGATGAACTCATGTTAAGGTAATGAGTCATCCTACAAGTTTCCTAATATCTCTTCACATGTGTTTATGGACTCTTACTTGTTTATTGGAGTTTTCTTAATGGTGATTGTCGGATTTTCATTTTCGAGATTGTTGCGTTTTTTATGCTTGTCCAGTCTTACCAAATGCGAATATCCGTATGTATTTATTGCGAAGAGTGAGTGTTTGGGAGATTTTATTCCCTTAGGCCAGCCCCACGTTATATGCATACACCCTTAAACAATCTCTTTTCACAATCTTTATTTGATGTTTGGAGATATTTATCGATTTGTGTCATTGTCTTTTTATTGTAAATTGAGAGAGAATGAAAATGATAGGGAAACTGTTATGAATTGATTAAAGTGAAATGTTGGTACAAGAGAGTTATTTATACACTACACTACTAACTGATACAAAACTAACTACTCTAACTAACTTCTTCTAGAAGTATCTAGAAACTATTACAACAGACAAAAGTGGACTGCAGCAGCTTGAACTTGTGACTTCTTTGTAGGTTTGTTGTAGTAGTTTTGAATGTGTTGACTCGATGTGTTACTGTTCCATTGACTTGAGGTATTGTGTCATTGTCTTGAGTAGAATGCTCTGTCTTTTGTTGTGCTTTGGCATTGACTCTTTTACCCCCCCCCCCCCCCCCCCCCCCCACAAGTTGGCACTGTGAAGGGATCACAGATGCCAAACTTGGACAAGCAGTTATAGTGTAGTACTTTGCATAGGCCTTTTGTTAGGACATCAGCTGATTGATGTTGAGATGGTATGAATGTGGGAGAAATTGAACCTTCTTTGATCTTGTCCCTCACAAAGTGACAGTCCAATTCAATATGCTTTGTTCTAGCATGATGAATTGGATTGGAGGCTAGAGCTATTGTTGAAGCATTATCACAATAGATAGTAACTGGGCTTGGGAGATGGACATGTAGATCCTTAAACAAGCATTTGAGCCAAGTGATTTCACATGTGCAATCTGCCAATGCCCTATACTCAGCTTCTGTTGAGGATCTGGATACCACAGATTGCTTCTTGGAGATCAATGAAATGAGACAGTTGCCTAGGAAAATAGCATACCCTGTGACAGACCTCCTAGTGATTGGACAAGCAGCCCAATCACTATCACAATAAGCCTTGAGAATAGGTTGATTTGTGGATGAAAAATGTAGACCTTGGCCAGGTGAGAGCTTAATGTATCTTAGAACTCTTGTCAAGGCTTTCATATGGGTGGTTCTGGGAGCATGGGAGAATTGACTTAAGAGTTGGGCAGCAAATGAAATGTCTGGCCTAGTAATAGTGAGGTAGATTAACTTGCCTACTAGGGTTCTGTAGTGTGAGGGATCTTCAAGTAACTCACCATCTTTATCATTGAGAGTAGTCTGTGGATCAATGGGAGTAATTGCAGGCTTGGCATTGAGTACATTGCCACTTTGAAGGAGCTCAAGAGCATACTTCCTCTGGGACATTGTGAGGCCAGTGGAGTTTCTAAGGATTTCAATTCCAAGGTAGTAATGAAGGGGTCCTAGATCCTTGATACTGAATGTGTGATCCAACTGTTGTTTGATGGCCTTGATGAGTTGTTGATTGTTGCCAGCCAAGAGAATATCATCCACATATACTACTAAGGTGAGGAAGTCATCTTGTTGATGGAAAGTGAAAAGAGATGTGTCTGCAAAGCTTTGAATGAAACCAAGAGAGATGAGAAAGGTAGATAGCTTGGTAAACCACTGCCTATTTGCTTGTTTCAACCCATAAAGGGACTTCTTGAGTCTACAAACTGTATTGGGAGGAAGAGATTGAGAATAGCCTTGTGGAACTGCCATATATACCTCTTCGTGTAAGTCACCATGGAGAAAGGCATTGTTAATGTCTAATTGTTCAATGTACCAGTTTTGTTGAACAGCAGTGGCTATGAATGCTCTCACAGTTACCATCTTAGCCACTGGGGCAAAAGTTTCTTTATAATCTATCCCTTCTCTTTGTGTGAAACCTTTAGCAACCAATCTAGCTTTGAATCTCTCTATAGAGCCATCTGCATGATACTTGATTTTGTACACCCATTTACTCCCAATAGGTAACTTGTCAGGAGGTAGCAAGGTGAGCTCCCATGTCCCATTTTCCTCCAAAGCATGGATTTCCTTAGTCATTGCCTCTACCCATCTAGGATCCTTAGCAGCCTGTCTATAGGTTTGTGGTTCAACTATGTGATTGATTATGTTAATGAAATGCTTGTTTTTGGGTGATTTAATGTTATTATAATTAATGTAGTGTGAAAAATGGTGTTTGGATATGGTGTGGACAGAGGATTTTGGAAGTGTGTGGTGGTAATCATGAAGCTTTGTAGGGATGGTTTTGGTCCTGGTAGATGTTCTTCTAGGAGGAGGAATTGATGTTGTGGATGTGAATGTGGATGGTGTTGGATCAGTCATAACTGGTGTGGTGTTCGGCTGTGGTTCAGGTTCTGCAGTGGTGGTGTTTGGGTGTGGTGAATTGATAGATGGTGGAGTAGGCATATCGGTGTGTTGAGATGGTAAGGGTGAAGAAGTTGAAGGAGTGTTTGAAGGTTCTGTGTGATGTGGTGTATGTGTAGGAATGGGTGTTGTTGGTTGTGAAGTATCAAGAGTTGAAGAAGTGTTTGGTTGAGGTGGTATGTAGATTGTGTGTATGGGATTGATGAGGTTTGTTGCTCAGTTGTATGTTGGGTTGTTGTATGGAATGGAAAAACTTTTTCATCAAAGGTTACATGTCTACTTGTGGTTGTCTTGTGAGTTTTAGGATCATACAACACATATCCTTTTTGGTGGTTTGAATAGCCAACTAGTATTGTGGGGATTGCTCTTTGATCAAATTTATCAGTGGTGTGCTGGTGTAAAAGAGCTTTACAGCCAATGACTTTGAGGTGATCTAATGAAGGTTGTTTGTTGTGAAGTATTTCAATGGGTGATTTGTTGTGAATTGCTCTTGAAGGTAATCTGTTGATAAGGTAGGTAGCTGCCAAAATACAGTACCCCCAAAAATGAATGGGAAAGTTGGCTTGGATTTTGATTGCTCTTGTTACTTCAAGTAGTTGCTTATGTTTTTCTCTCAGCTCTTGCGTTTTGTTGTGGAGTATAAGGGCAGGTGGTTTGATGGAAAATGCCATGTTGTGAGAAAAATTCAGAGAGTGAGGAGTTGAGAAACTCTGTTCCATTATCAGTCCGTATGGTTTTGATTGTGGTTTTGAAATGGTTGGAAATGTAGAGACAGAAAGTTTTGATGTTTGAAATGGCATGGTGTTTGGATGGCATTAAATAAGTCCATACAGCTCTTGAGTGGTCATCCACAATGGTCAAAAAGTACTTGCATTTGTTTATGGTTGTGTGTTGATAAGGCCCCCCAAACATCAATGTGCACAAGGTCAAATAAAGATGATGCATAAGATGTACTTTCATTAAAAGGAAGTGCATGATGTTTTGCCAAAGGGCATACAGAACAAGTGAAATCAGAAGTACAATGAAAAGATGAACTAAGACTTTTTATTTGCTTTAATACAGATGGTGAAGAATGGCCAAGTCTTGAATGCCAGAGATGTTGGTTGCTTGAGATGGTGTATGCAGAGTGGTGAAGAGGTAGTGATGTAGGTTCCTTGTTGAGAAGGTATAGACCATTACAAAGGCTGCCAATTGCAATCCTCTGATTCTGGTCCTGGAAAATACACATTGTTGCAGTTAGAAGCAGTGAATAGTTTGTGCCTTTTAGTAGTTGACTTACTGAGATTAAGTTATATGAAAATGTTGGTATGTAGAAAACATTATGTAGAGTGATGTGAGCATTGATTATGACTGATCCAAATTGGGTGACTTTGGTGGTTTGTCCATTTGGTAGTGTAACAATAATAGGATTTGTGAAATATTGAACATTTATCATGAATTCTAATGATGTTGATATGTGATCTGTGGCACCACTGTCTATAATCCAGGCTGCTATTAAGTCAGAGATAAGAGATGCAGTAAACTTAGGAATGTGAGAGTAGTTAGAATAGATTTTACCCATGTGAGTCTCCTTGTTGGCTTGCAGGATCATGAGTACTTGGTTAAGCTGATTCTGCAGCTGGTCCATTCTTGCAGAAACATGTGAATCAGATGCTGGTGTGATCTCTTGTGATTGTGTTGCAGACTTCTCAAGTTGCTCAGACTGACCCATAACCATGTTCACTGCCTTATAGCTCCTTGAATCAGATGACTGTTTGTTGTTGGAGGACTGTTTGGCTGGAAACTTTCCATGCATTGGGTGTCCCACAGGATAACCAACCAACTTGTAACATTCAGGTTTTGTGTGTCCTTCCTTACCACAGTTCCCACAGTAAATCCCCTTCTTGAAGTTTGATCTCCTTTCAGTTGATGAAGATGATTCACCCCTTGTGTATCTTGGTGTGTTTTGAGAAGTCCTTTGATTGTTTGAGTAGGTTAAGAAGATTGTAGGGGTGTTTGGCTTTGACATGATGCCTTCTCTTTGTTTTTCTTCATGCCTCACCATTCCATAGGCTTTCACAACTGTAGGTAATGGTTGCATCAGAAAAATCTGTCCCCTGATGTTAGAATAACTCTCATCCAACCCCATCAAGAATTGAATCAACCTCTTTCTTTGATCTCTTTCAGCATTATCCTTCCCATTTTCACAATGACATGGACAAATACACAAGTGCGGTGCCTCTAATGCATCTAATTCATCCCAAAACCCTTTCATTTTCTGATAATACACCTCAACAGCACAATTAAGTTGCTTCAGTTGAACCAAATCATAAGTAAGCTGATAAATTCTATGCCCATCAATTTGTGAATAGTGTTCTTGCAGTTCAAACCATAGTTTTGATGCAGAATTGACAAAATTCAAGTTGTTACTTATCTGTTCCACAACAGCATTTAAGATCCATGAGATTATCATATCATTGTTTCTTTCCCAAATTGCTCTAGTGTTGGATGTGATGTCTGGTTCAAGGTATTCTCCAGTAACAATCTTCAACTTGTTCTTGGCATTTAGTGCTATCATTATAGATCTCCTCCAAGATCCATAGTTATCAGACCCTGTGAGCTTTTTGGATATCAAGATTAAGCCAGGGTGATTTGTTTGATGAAGGTAAAGTGGGTGATCAGGTGTGATGATTGATTCTCCTCCATTTGAGTTGGTTTCTGCACTTGATGTACTCATCTTGTTGACTGTATGAGTGAATGAATGATTCTATTTGGAATGTGAATATCAAGAACTGAATTGTTGTTAAAGAAATGATGGTTTTTGATTGGTGAATTCAGTGGTGGTTAATTGTGGTGGTTTGTGATGATGTTGGTGGTTTCAGTTATGAATGGTGGTTAGTTATGATGGTTTGTGGTGGTTGTAACAGTATTCTGTTATAGTTCAGTGATGAATCTAACCAGTTTTGTGATTCAGATTCATTGAGTTGGTCACGATTTGATGTGACCAAGCTCTGATACCATATTGTAAATTGAGAGAGAATGAAAATGATAGGGAAACTGTTATGAATTGATTAAAGTGAAATGTTGGTACAAGAGAGTTATTTATACACTACACTACTAACTAATACAAAACTAACTACTCTAACTAACTTCTTCTAGAAGTATCTAGAAACTATTACAACAGACAAAAGTGGACTGCAGCAGCTTGAACTTGTGACTTCTTTGTAGGTTTGTTGTAGTAGTCTTGAATGTGTTGACTTGATGTGTTACTGTTCCATTGACTTGAGGTATTGTGTCATTGTCTTGAGTAGAATGCTCTGTCTTTTGCTGTGCTTTGGCATTAACTCCTTTACTTTTAGTTACCCGTTTTTGCCTTAAGTGTGTGACACTTCTCAAGACGTTGCTTTGTGCGTGAAGCTCGCGTGTTCAATGTGGTCTTTGACTCTGGTCTTTGACCTTTCAAGCTCCGACCACCCAGGCTCTGACCCTTTAGGCTCACACTCCAATGCGATCAAACATAAACGGGCTCACACGTCAACGAGCTCAGAAGCCAACAGGCTAAGACGTCAACAGGCTCAAATGCCATCGAGATCAAATGCCATCAACCTCGAACGGCTTAACATTGGCCCCAAGTTCCTGACAGTAGCCTCAAACGGCTAAACATCAGCCCTACGTACCTAACAATAGCCTCAAACGGCTCAATATCGACACCAAGTGCCTTACATAAGCCTCAAACATCTTAGTATCGAGCCCAAGTGGCCTAACATCAAGCTCAAACGTCATCAAGCTCAAATGCCTTTGAGGCTCTGGCGGCTTAACATTGACCCCAAGTGCCTAACACTAGCCTCAAACGGCTCAATATCGGCCCCAAGTGCCGTAGATGAGCCTCAAACAGCTTAGTCTCGGCCAAGAGCGGCAAAACATCAAGCTCAAACGCCATCAGACTCAAATGCCATTTAGGCTCAACGCCCCTCAAGGTCATACGGTAGGAATCGGTATGACCTACTCAACAAATGTTAGTCTAGCACACCATAATCCAGGAATAGGACCGGAAACTGTGCATTTGGCTATTGGTGAGTCAGGTGAGAAGCATTATGCCATAGAGAAGTCACAGAATTAGGGAAATCATTTATGTTGCGCAAAACTAGGGGACCTACCACATGTGCACATATCGACCCAGTCACAGCCCGTGATTACTAGACTACACGAAAGTTATCAACAAAATGGAACATTTTCGGGGCATAATAAACCTTTCTCACCATCCTCGCCTACGAGATGAGATGAAGGTACCTGTGCACCCTTTTTCCATTACATGGCTCACACATACATGGTTGTATCGTTAGGAAAGAGGAAAGCCTACGTTACATACAAGTCTAGCACATCATGATCCAAGCATCATACTATACTAGACTAGGGTTTTTGGACGTATGTGCACTACACTATATACATTAAGTCCCGAGGCGTAGACAAGCCCATTATTCATATAAGGCGCTAGTGGCCCAAATCATAGACATGTCCAAAGGCCCTCATCTCTTACCCAAATTATCCCATATGTATACTAGATGTTACAGGGAATTAGTATAAGCTCCAACAAGCAAGCAAGCATACACACTTTCACCGAGCAGCCTCCATAGGCTTCTTCACCACATGGAGACTCTCTCCATCCTCACCTACCATATAAGCCTTTCTCTTTATCCTCTCTTATGAGATAAGACGAAAGTACCATACAAACCCTTTGTTCATCCTCTCCTACGAGATAAGACAAAGGTACCAAACAAACCCTTCTCTTTATCCTCTTCTACGAGATAAGACGAACGTACCAAATAAATCCTTCTTTTCAACACAGAAAACCAAGCATCCAACAATCACCACCCGATTTATACCCGTTTCACGTATGATACGTGAACATATAAATTTAAAATAGAATCGACACTATTTTCGGCTAGGGTTTGGTTTTAAGTGATCTTTTATCGGTTGAGTAACCTGAACAATCCTAAAACCAAACCGATAAACACCCGTACACAATAATATCTTTTTTTCTTCTTGACATCAATTACGAAGAAAGTATACATGTACCAACTTTAAAAAGAAAAAAAGAACCAAACCACCCCCCCCCCCCCCCCCCCCCCCCCCAACCCCAAAAAATAAATAAATAAATAAATAAAAGTTAATTTGTTAAACCATAAACTTTAACAATATGTTAAGATCTATAAGCTGTTATTGTTCGTATATTAGCTAGGCATGGCTAAACTGATCATACGAGAATAATAAGTCCTTTGGAAACTCTAGCAATGTCGTTCCGGTTCTTCTTTTCGTTGTTGTTCGATGGGCTTGACAAAAGTATGTTGATTTTATAGGAATGTCGGTTGAATTTTTATTAAAAGTAGTTAACTAAGTATATTTATAATGAATTTATTTTGTATATGTTGTTTTTAAGAAAACTTGTTTAATCGAATAAACAACATTTTTTTCTCACCTTTGAATTATTGTTTTCTAAATATAACTAAGGCTACAAGGCTAACACATGGCATAGTATTTTCTTTAAGTGAGAGTTTTGAAATAATGTACTACGTATTTAAGAGGATGCTGACCACTATTTGGAATGGAAAGTGAGAACGAAATAAAGTATTACTAATTAATAGCACTAGGTATCTTGGAGCCTTTTTGTTAGTATCATCAGGATAAGTGCTCCTACATTGTGCTTGGGTTTGTAGGTCCCTTACAGTTATCCGTTTAGGGGCAAATCCTTCCAGTTTTTCTTTTTTCTTGTAACATAAGAATTCACACAACACCAAAAATACTTCTCTCTTTTATAACACCAGTTTCTAGTTTCTGGTGTCTTCGTGCACCCTTAAACCCCAAAAACCATACTCGAAAACGCGAAAACACCAAAAAATACCCGAAAACACAAGCCACGATACTCTACTCACATCGTCCTTAGCGTTTTCCGATATCATGTGGGCTGGTCATGGCGGCTCAGGACGGGAAAACGCCAGCTCCAATGTGCAGCTCGCACCGTCCCGTCGTGTTAAGGGGGAACGTCGGCACAGGGTACTTTAGGCTCTGAAAAGCAATTTTTGCATTGAATGCCTTTGACCTATTTTAAGTGGAGTAACTATTAAGATCATATATATAGAAAGTGTTATAAGTTTGTAATGTGTGAAAACCTCGATAACTATTTTATTTGCATAATAATTAACTTTGCTGATCGATCAAACATAAAATATTATAGTGCGACTGACTTGTTTTTAATAAGTGACTGGTAGAACTTACCAAATGCAAATAATCTTACACCTTTTTCTATACATGTTTAATGTCCTTACATGTAGAATAATGACACTGTTACAAAATTTAATGTACACTCCAAGGCATTTCCTCAACTATAAAGTTGATTTAAGTCATTGTTTCTAACGTGATTTTAAGTACGACTATAATGTTACAAAATTCATTAGTTTTGCTCTATTTACATAACTTTATTTAGGGATTAAATTGGCCGTGACTTATTTCTTTAACGTTTGTGATCGACTCTTGATTTGCTTAGTATTACAAACTTGCCTCCAATACCATATATTCAACGACCCATGTTTGCTCTCATCACATACAACCACATTGACCCAACTATTTTCATTGAATATGGCTAAGTATGTTTTGCAGGTTTTATTGACGAATTGAGTCCAGTACGTTGAGGAAAAAACCTTATTCTTCGTGCATGAATGCAATCTACGCGTGTAGACCTTGTTTGATCGATTTATCATCATCATATGTGCATTACATATATGAAAATAGTTTGACATATATGCGTTCCATATATTATTCGTTTGTGTATGCATTTCTTATTATTTTGATCTAACCAACCTAATTATAATTTAATGCAGATGAACAAAAT
The DNA here is from genome assembly GCA_030686995.1 of Artemisia argyi. Lineage (NCBI taxonomy): Eukaryota > Viridiplantae > Streptophyta > Magnoliopsida > Asterales > Asteraceae > Artemisia > Artemisia argyi. The sequence continues at coordinate 225,034,892 of CM060703.1, read as the reverse complement.
ACAAGCCGACTTTAAAAGTACTTTGGTATCAATGTTCAAATACATTCTGAATATTGGTGACATCTTTTCTTTTTTCTTTGAATGATTTCAAGCAAACGAGATTAAAATGACCGAAAGAAGAGACAATGGTGTTAGAAAATTTAGGATCACAGTAATCTGAGAGTCGTGTAAACACTTTCAGATTGAAGTATTTCAATGGTTCGATCTATTGAAATCTCAAATCGGATAAAACTCAGATTTAGAACCGAGAATATGTTTTTGTTATTATGAAAAACTGAACCAGAGATAGATAACATATATATTAGACAATAAATAAGGCCCAAACCCGGTATGTGGGGTTGGGTCCATTATGTATTGCCTATATATATTATATCAATAAAACGTATCACCCACGGGGAATTATGTAGTCTAACATGGTATCGAAGCGGGTCTGATCCTCATAGCTAGATGGCTATGTTGAGCCGCCTCCCTAAAGCCACCCCGTCAAACCCTAAATTTTTCTCTTTACCGTACCAAATCTATTAAGAGAAGATAAATTTTGTTCATCCTTGATTTGGATCTGCACGCAAAGAAAGATGAAAAACAAATATACGTATATAGGAATTGGATGATGCGTATTTGATTTTGGATCTGCACGCTAAAGAGCTGAGGAATTGGATGATGGATCTATAATTGATTCTTATTATATGATTGTTTATTCGTATCAATAAAACGTATCACCCACGGGGAATTATGTAGTATAACAATATATGTGACCAATAAAACTGAAATTCGGTTGTACCGAACCAGTTAAATCAATGGGCAAAAATTAGCTCGACCCGAGCAAGGGGCTCTGCCCCTTGGACCTTGCCAGGGGCTGCCGCCCCTTGGACCCTGCTACCAGGGGCACTGCCCCATCGGGGGTTCACCCATGAATGATAATCATAATAACGTCATACAATTGTGCACTCCGCACAACCCCGACTTGTTGAACATTTATCATAATTACACATTAGTCAAGTAAGTCAAATCTATTACACTTAAATCATATTGGTGATGCAAAATCACCAACAAATGGCGACAACTAGTTATAGTTTTTTTGCGTGTCTAGCTTTTCACCTTTTAGAGCTAAAGTAGTTATTCTAAACTTGTGTTTCAATTACAGAATCGCATTCTCCCATCAAATTTTCGTTTAGTGGATTACTTTACGAGTTGTTTAACTAGTATAGCTTTTTTTTTTTTCCCTAAAAATGAGAATTAGTGATTGGCTCCAAACGGCCAACCTAAATTGACTAGGTGATGGTCAACAAGGTCAAACTGCTTAGAGTCAATGCTCCGCAGAATATAGTGTTTCCCCGGGTCGTTATGTCCCGACGAGGTGTGGATTGTATTCAAACGGGTTTGTGATCGGGTGAATTTGGACGAGAAAGGGTTTGTGATTGATTTGAACTAAGGAATCTACAAGGAAATAGCTTAAATAAGCTATATGAACAAGACTTGAAATTAGGAAAAACCAGAAACGTTTAAAACTTAAAAACGTGTACGTTCAGCTTAAAGTTACGTGAACGTACAAAATAAAAGCGAGTTTTAAAGAAATAAAATACTTACAGATATGACAATTACATTTTTACAATCCTAAGAATAAAAGAAAATTTTTAGAAAATTAAAATTAATTTTTATACTATTTATATAATTATTATTAATTAAATACTATTTATTAATTACTTATTAATTATTTAAATTAACCTAAATTACAACTAATTATGAAAATTACACTAAAAATATGAAAAATAAATTTGGAAAAATCTAAATTATTATAAAACTAATTTTCAAACTTAAAATATATTTTTCCTACTTTTTAAATAATTAATATTAATTAAAAACTAATTATTAATTAATTTAAACTATTTTAAATTAAGAAAAATAGAAAATGAACAGTACAAATTATAAGAAAATTCCTAAAATTATTTTATAACTAATAAAATCTAGGAAAATTATAAAAACTAGGGTTTACTTTATAAAAACTAATTATGCTATTTAAAACTTAATTATTAATTAATTACTAATAAAACTAATATTAAATCTAATAAATACTAAATGACAGAATAAAAATCTGAGAAAATTGTTAAAATTACTTTAACATAAAAGGAAATTAATAAAAATATAAAAATGTAGGTTCCTTAATAAAAATCTAAAAATAAAAATTAAAAAGATAAATCAAATTAAATAGAAACTATCACTTGAAATTAATTTGTTTTTTTTCTGGATTTTTCTTTTTGAAAACTATTTTACACCTAAAAACAAACAACTTTTGTAAAAACAACTTTTTTATAAATAAAAAATAAGCACTTTGAATGCTTTTTGGCTCAACAGTTGACTTATGTTGACCAAGTGAGGAAATAAGCTCAAATGAGCTTAAGTGGGACCCACTATGGGTGATTCTGGTTCAAATGAGTTATGTGAACTTAATTAAGCTAGAAAAAGCAAGTGGGGACCACAGAATAAGCAAACAAGCACTTAAATAAGCACTTGGATTCTTGTTACTTAACTGAAAATGGGACAGAATTGAGGGGTTGATTCAGGTGGGTCCCAGGGGTCTTAAGGTCAAACTATTGGTCAATATTTAAAGGCTACCAGGAGGGGGGTTGGAGGAATCCAAAATTAGGGTGTGGGACCCACTGAGGTGGCTAGAAACCACCACCAAAGTGGTGGTGATGGATGTGGTGCTACTGATGCAGGGGTATACCCCTCCCCTGCAAGTGAGTTTGAAGTTGTGTGGGACCCAGTAGAAAGATGGCAAAAATGAAAGGACCATGGAACCTCAAAGATGAGGTGGGATACTTTAACCACAACAAGTTTCAGAATCTGAATCAACACACAAAAATCAAATTAATTCTTGCAACTTTTGTAAAAATCTGAAACATTACAATTTGACTTTTTGAAACAAACTGCATAGTTGACTTATTTGAGCTTAAAGCTTAATCTCATGACTGAAATAGGTGAATTAAGTTAAAATAAAGCTGATGTGATGAAAAACTACAACTAGTGAACAGGCTTGAGGGCTTAGGGATTTCAAATCTCACACGGTCAACAGTTATGAGGTATGTAGGATGATTTTGACTATTTTGAAGTTAAACCTCCAATTTTATGCTTGAATACTCCTGATATACCCTAAAATGATTAAAAAAAAAACATATGCAACCATTGAACCACCCTGGAGTACCCTGAATAAGCATAAGCCAAACACCCCTTAATACTTAACTGTTATGATAATTAGTGAAGGAAATGATGAATTTAGGTAACACTACTGATTCTAACCTAAATTATAAGCTATAGAGACAAGTTAAAAGCTATTTTAATCAGGGACTAAACACACTAACAAGCACAAGCTAAAAATGGGAAATTGAAATATATATATAAACCAAGACAATGATTTATGATGGAACTTAAAACTACAAACCTCAAACCAGAAGCTTAAAGCTCATGAGAGCTTGGTACCAAGCTGAATGGTACAGAAAACAATCCCAAACACCCTGTTAAATCACCTTGCTACATTAATATCCTTGGGTCGACTTTCCTTGACTTTTTTAATTTGTTGAAATAAAATAGAATTTAAACACAACTGAGTTCACAAAAAGCTATACTTAGCTTGAATGAACTCAGTAAAGAGAGGGTGAGGCTTATGAGAGCTTGTTTAAGCAAAATGGAATTTTTAGTCTATATAATAAAACGTAACTGTGAACAATACATAACCAGAACTGAATTGCTTTGATTAAAAGGATAATTTCAATACTAAAACAGAGATTACAAGACTAAATTAGAAAATGATTAACTAAGTTAAATTACATTCAACCTAAATTACACTAAGAAAAATAAAACCTAACTATCTACTCTAACACCCTTCCTTCAGCATTCTTTCTTTTCTTTTATAGTCCCTGGAAGCATTCTCTTTCTTTCCCACTCAATCCCAGCCATTGGATAGCTATCTTTTGATCTCAGCCTTTGATTTATGTTTTGGCGGGAAAACTGAATTGGGAGGGTTTTAGTGGTTTAGGTTAGGTAGTTGGTGCATTAATGGAGGAGGGGGAATGTATGGGGGACAAGAGATGAGTTTGGTGAGCAATTGGTGGGATTTGGAGAGGGAGCAGGGGGAGGGAAATCGGGGAAGAATGAGATGGGGTGTTGATTTGACCTAGTCAAACGACCAGGGTATTATTCAAAGGGTGTGGGCCGGTTGTAAATTGGGCCAGGGGTAAAGGTGGGTGGGCTTGGTTTTTGGGTGGATTAGTTATTGGATTGGGTATTTGAATAATCAAATGGGTCCGTTTGGTTTATGATATAACAAGGACCATTTTTGTAATTATCTTGAAATTGAGGGGCTGCAAATGAAACCTTCCCAAAGTTATCACAAGGATCAAAATTGACAACTTCAATAACCTAAAGACCCAAAATGTACTTTTTCATAAATAAACACCAAAGGACCATTTTTGTAAATTTCCAAACCCCGGGGACTAAAATTGCCATTTCACCAAACTTTCATTCCAAGGACTAATCTTGCCAAAGTAAGTAACCACAAGACCATAAATGCTTTTTCTTCCAAAAATTTTCCACCAGGGACCAATTCTGTCATTTTCTGAAACTCCAGGGACCAAAATGTAAATTCTCAAAACTTTTTACCCAAGGACTATTTTTGATAAATTTTGACTTTTAAAGGACTTGGGTTGATTTTTCTTGCAAAATAAATACTCAGGGACTAGTTTTGTCAATTTTTGAAAGTTGAGGGACTGAAACTGCCAATTTTGCAAACTTTGTACGTTTTTCATCTGATTTTGCTCATTTTGCATCTAAAACATATAAAACACAATTTTGAAATATTTTTAGTATTTTGATGCATTTGTGAGTGTTTTTGTATGTTTTGCAGTTCATATTTGACCGAGAATGATGTGTGTTTGAGCACTTATCAATCCCCCACACTAAACTATTGCTAGTCCCTAGCAATAAACTGTTTTGAAAACTCAATGGATCTTAAACTATTTACCAAAAGCCATCACTTCTGGAGTAGCCAGATGTATCGATTCAAGTAAGAACTATGGTCCACCTGATAACCATGTGATTTTGAGCAAATCACCAGCTGTCAACGGATTTGATTAGTCTTTACCAAAAGCCGTTTGCTTCTGGACTAGCCAACTCTTGATGGAATAGTTAACATCTTGGTGAGCTGATTACCAATTATGGTTTTTCCACTGCCTTTACCGCAAGCCATAATCTTGCGGGCTAGCCAACTCATTCGCTTTTTAGGATATGGCGAGTTGAGGTACCATACAATTTTGGGCAAATTGCAAGCCATAAACGGATTTGATATATCTTTACCAAGAGCCGTTTGATCCTGGATTAGCCAATCCTTTTGTCGTTTAGACATGGCGGACTAATAACCACAAAAAATTTTGAACTCAAATGAATTTTTTTTTTTAATTTTTGAGATTTTGGCCAAAAACGGGGGTACTGGATAGTAAAATGTGATAAAATTCGCTATAATAGCGAAATAACCCCCCCCCCCCCTGTAACACCTCCAAAATTCGGGTCCAGCGGAAGCATACATGCATTGGGGTGCTACCAAATCGGTATCACAACATAAGTACAAAGAACGGTTTTTATTTCATTTATTGAAAATAAAATGCATTAACAAAAACGTTAAGTTTACATTTTATAAAAGAAGTGCGGAAATAGGCCCATAAAGAAGTTAAAGCGGTCCCAAATATTTATCAGAGTCGCCTATGACCAATGCCCCTTGCCAAGCGCCTTCAAATAGTGAGCTAACGCCTTAAACCTGAAAATACATGCTAAAACGGTCAGCTTACGCTGGTGAGTCCATAGAGTTTTAGTTGAAATCATTAGTTGAACCAAAGGGTTTACGAGTCCAAATCATCCTTTTCAACAAGCCAAACTTACTCAGCTTAAATCACCATTCCGAATCAAATAACCGAAATCAACTCATAATCAAACAACTCGAATCATAATCAATCACATAGATACTACACTCATATAGAGTCACATAAAGTTATCCTGTTACGCTGGGTAAGTCAAACCACAAAAGAATTCCCTATAGTGCACACTATAGTCCAAAACCAAACCAAATCAATCTGTATGCGCAAGAATGCGACATACCCAACATTCGTAAGAATACGACATGTTCTTGCATTCGTAAGAATACGACATGCTCAACAACTTACCTAGTTCTAGACTAGGCCTCGTTCCATAGCTTACCTAGTTCTCGACTAGGCCTCGCTCCACTAAACCAATTCAATCTGCATTCGCAAGGATGCGACATGCCCTTAGCCAGCTCATGTAACAGTTTCATAAACCACAAACACAAATCTCATACCACATAATACACAAGTAATCACATAATACATTCAAATAACCGAATCAAATACTCCAACCAAACAGTCAAATCTTGAGTAAACAATTCACGTATCCAAATAAGCAACTTGAGTTTAATTAAAAACGAGCATGTATTCTCCCCCAAAAATAGTTTAAGAAAACCGTTAAAAAGTAGGGGCTATGAACTCACCTGGGCCACAGCAACGCAAAGATCACGAATGACACAACTGGCATCTAACAGATTCATACAGCATCAAAGAGGCGGTACATCGATACGGAAAACGGCGAAGCCTTCTATATGCAAGACTTATTCTAACACGAGATCCTCAGCGATGAACCAAATCTTCCATAAGCTATCTACTTCCAAGTAATACCCAATCTTCTATCTCCAAAACTCTTATTATCCATTTATTTGTGTTTGTGTTTGGTATCATTGTGTGTGTAGTGAGAACACGACATATAATCAAGTGAACTCACGCCAAAGACTAAACAAGCGAAGTCAACAAGAATCGAGACAAGACTCAAGGGTACTCACGCCATGAGATGAATAACATACGACTTCAACCAAAAACGAGATAAAACTCAATACGAAACATCTGGGTCAAAGCTATATAATCCATCCAAAAACAATCATACCTAAAAGGGCTACTAAGTCAACCTTATGGTCAAAGTCAATCTCAAGTAACCAAAAGCTTAACAAGGGAAATGGTATGAATTATTGAATACTTATCATATTTACCAATACGATAATTTCAACAATTCCTACAATACACTTGTTAATCCAAAGTTACTCATACCTAATAAGGATTTGGTAAGTCGTAGGATGGGTCACCCATTAATATTGTCCCCCGACACGTTTGTCGACCCTAATTGGGTTTAGTACCCCAATTAGTCCGTTAACCGTGTCGGATGATTATTTTAATGTTAACCAATCCGTAACTCGGAAAATACTAACACGAACCTTAATAACTCCTATAGGGTAAGTCTTGATAAACGTGCCCTCGAAACGTTAAATAACTCATCCGTATTAAATTCAACACCGTTTCATTTATTATTTCCATAAAATATTAAATAACGTTCTTATATTTATTTAACGTTTCCTTTTAACTTTAGAAATATTAATTACGTTTCAACGTCACTTAATATTTCTTAGTAAGAAAACATTATGCAACATATTAATCGTTATTTAATAATTATTGGTAACTTATAAATATTAAGTAACAATTTTAATTTTTAGTTAATATTTAAAGTTACTTGTATTTATATATACATATATAATTGTGTCACTTATAGTACAACAATAATTATCTTTTCGAGTTATTTCACGTTCCGAGTTCGCTTTATCCTCGGGTCAACTAGTCAAATCAATAATAGTATAATAATACACTAAGTCCATTTTAGCTCGTCGGGTGCCACACGAGACTAGAAAGTCTAGGTGACGCCCAACACGGATCAAATCATCACGATCACATAAATATATCCACCTAACATCTATTTCGCCACAATCACAACTTCAGCATCTAACGGCTGACTACGGCTCGTTACTAACTTAATCTCCGTCATACCAAATTCTCGTCATGAACCAATGTCACTAATGGCAACCAACAACTATACCGAACCCATTCCTAGTCTTACTACTATCATTAACAATACCAAATCCACCTCTACAAATCAGTCCGAGACCCACTAACAATTGACAAGAACAACAACAAGAATAATCAACAACAATATCACCATGAACAACAATAACCACAGCAACATAATCAACACGACGACAAGCAACAATCTCAAATACTCCGAATCCAATTCCAACTCCTTACTCTCGGCTATACACCACCAATACTCAAATCCACAATCCGAGTCAAAACCAAACTTATTCTAATCCGAGTCTAAACCCATATATAAATCCGAAACTAATTCTAAGCACAAGCAAAACACGACTCGACGCAAAACCAATGTTCGACCACACAAATGATACCAAACAAGTTTTAATCCAATTTCTATTATCATGCCCTCGAAACCCTTAGGTCTTGGGTCTAACCGCGACACAAACATCTCCAAAATGGCAAGATATGCTCACCTAATTATCCAGTTATCAAGAACCACAAAAGAAGAGACTAGAGTGGTGGTGATTCGAGGGTTAATCTCAAATAAAGAAGGTGTTAGGGTGAGTTTTATGGCGCGTGGTGTACATCAAATGAAAGAGAAGAAGATTTGGTGAACAGTGGTGGCGGAGGTGCAGCACCACTTGCGGTGGTGTGGCCAGAATATGGCCGGAAATATAGAGAGAGAGGGAGGGTGGCGGCTGCTAACTCTAGGAAGAGAGAAGTGAGATGAGAGGCAGTGAAAAAGTGAGGATAAGGGAAACCCTAACTCTAATATCCTTATTTAAAAATCTCAAAACAAAAGTTACCATTTCAAGTGTAAATGTGGTGAAAGGTGAGGGGCGCGGGGTAAACTATCTCCAGGGACCATTCTTGGAATTTGTTATATCTTTCATAATATTGCGTTTCGGGAAACGTTTAGGCGAATAAATGATCATTTCATGATACGAGGATTACGGCATCACGCTCAGAATAATATTTCCAAAGAGATTGACTAAAAATATGTCCAATATCTCGAATTGATGCCAAACTCAAAAATTGATGATCGTTTCTTTGAATAGAACATATCAGGAATTTTACGGGTTGTCACAGCCTCACCTCCTTAACGGAATCAAGTCCTCTCGCTTCAAGACAAGTTACCCGTTAAGGTCGAATAGAAATGAGCACATACACCTGAGGATTCATCTTCACATTTTCTGCGGGAGTTTAGGATCTTCTCGCGAGTTCCAATGAACTTTGTCAGTAGTGATGTGGCTTTACGATAGTCGTCTGATTACCAGGTTTAAGATTCTAATTAGGTCAACAAGTTTTGAACGTCATAAGATCTGAATTTTTCCCAGAGGAATAGCGGCTACCTCATCGGCAAGTCATCACTTAGATTATACTCATGAAAACGTCACGAACGTTGTGGAGGCCTGACGGCGGCTCGAGTCTGTGAGCTACCAGTCCAACCCCAGCAGGAATTTGAAAAAATTAATAGGACAAGGATTTGAGAGGTTCACATTATCAGGGTTTCTAATCATAACTTGCGTCTCCATTTTGCCTTTGAACGATCTCCTCGATGGTTTCATGAACAGGTTCAGGGTCAAGAAGTTGGGTATCTCCATTTCTGCCCAACAAATCGGCGATCGGCACATACAACTATAGAGGGTCATTGCAGTGCCATTGAAATACTTAAATGATAGGTAAAAGGGAATTTGGTCAACAGGAGGTGTAAGGTTAGGTAGGGTGATCAACAGTGACTACTCAGGTAAAGGTGTGAGGTTAACTCCTAAGGTTTCGCTTGCGGTATAGTTGATTGATCGGTAAGTCTGTAGCAAGGATTTCAGGTACTTCTCGAAGGACGGGATAAGGACTAGATGGTGTCCCACGAAACGCGTTTCAAATTACTCCTTAAGAATTTCAAGATTATCATTGAGCACAAAATCTCTAATGAACATAGAGTTTAACAAGTTTCAGGGTACGATTCTGAAAAAGGCTGTCTAATTGCTACTAGCAATTAGTCAATTGACTTAGCGGGGTACTTAGAGTAGAGACGGAAAGTACAACCTCTTTTGAACATCGTTACTAGAACAAAATTGATTTGAACAACATAAATCAAGAAAACAGAAAAACATCATCGATCGAGAAAGTGAACATCGTCGGTTGAGAAAATGAATATCATCGATTTAGCACAGGGCTTAGGGTAGAGGAGGCTGTGACAAGGTCATTAACGAAACGAGGCCGAATGCCCAATCCAAATTCGAAACGAGATCAAAAATCATGAAATCCAACAATCCAAATTCATAATTAGAACCAAATCAAAACATAATCGAGGAAGCTCCATAAATATCCGAGAGTCATATCAAGACATAGTCGGAAATCGATTCAAGACAAGACCAAAAATCAAATCCAAACATAATAAAATCCATTTCAACGTAGCCGAGATCATATCCAAACGTAGCTGGAATTAAATCCAAAATGGTCAAAACGAACCCAAAATAGCAAAGAGTCGAATTAAGACATAGCTGGAAAGCAATCCATACGTAACCGAAATTGTATCCGAACGTGGTCAAGAATCAATTCTAAACATAACAAAATCCGAAGGTAACCGAAAATAAAGTCTAAGCGTAACCGAAGATCAAGTTCAAAATGGTCAAAACCAAGTCCAAAAATACCAAAAGTCAACTCAAGACGTAACCAAAAATCAACTCCATACAATGCCGAAAATCAATTCCAAACATTCCAATAAGATCGACGAGACTTATGACGATATGCAACTTGAATTCGAATGGTGCCAATCGGGTCTAGCCCGACCCATGGCAAACTACGCTCGATGGCGACAACAAGAATTTCACGTAAACGAGGACGTTTAGTGGCGCTAGAAACTCTTCAATCCATGTGATGCCAGTGTGTCGTATGTGTGGAAGTAATATTCAATGCCCGTGTACACACACAAAACTCATCATTCCAAATATCAACTCTAACCCGGACATAATCCTGTTATAACTACCCTTAGTATCGCAAAATTCACCTCTGAGTCGGATATAGTTGATCAGGCCATGTCCCACTGTCCCTGGTTGAATATAGGTGATCAGTCTACATTCACCCGAGGTTCAATGAATTTTGATACACTCAGCTTAGTTATACTAGTAATATGTCCCTTATATCTCAATATCTTTCCCAAAACCATGACAAGCGTCCAAAACTCAAAATCGATTCATGAGATTACGCAAGGAAATAACGTAACTCTGTGACAGGTATAGTGTGTGTATTGTGAGAATGTTTATAGTGAATAATTACCGTAGGTGGATTCAAGGCATCCACTAGAATAGAGGTATATATCAACAAACAAATCATCAAACAATACGCCAAATAAACCATAAACATCTCATCACATATACCCTCAAATATCTCATCAAACTCATCATTCAATATCTCATCCATCATATCCTTAGTCATCTAATCGATTACATCCTCAAACAAAATCATACGCGAGGCATCGGCTTGGCAGGCAGGCACGTAGCGGTCATAGGGTTAAGTTTTCAGAAAAATGTTTATAGTCTAGGTTTTAAAATTACCCAGTTCTCTATAACCTAGGCTCTGATAACAACTGTAACACCCCCAAAATTCGGGTCCAGCGGAAGCATACATGCATTGGGGTACTACCAAATCGGTATCACAACATAAGTACAAAGAACGGTTTTTATTTCATTTATTGAAAATAAAATGCATTAACAAAAACGTTAAGTTTACATTTTATAAAAGAAGTGCGGAAATAGGCCCATAAAGAAGTTAAAGTGGTCCCAAATATTTATCAGAGTCGCCTATGACCAATGCCCCTTGCCAAGCGCCTTCAAATAGTGAGCTAACGCCTTAAACCTGAAAATACATGCTAAAACGGTCAGCTTACGCTGGTGAGTCCATAGAGTTTTAGTTGAAATCATTAGTTGAACCAAAGGGTTTACGAGTCCAAATCATCCTTTTCAACAAGCCAAACTTACACAGCTTAAATCACACCATTCCGAATCAAATAACCGAAATCAACTCATAATCAAACAACTCGAATCATAATCAATCACATAGATACTACACTCATATAGAGTCACATAAAGTTATCCTGTTATGCTGGGTAAGTCAAACCACAAAAGAATTCCCTATAGTGCACACTATAGTCCAAAACCAAACCAAATCAATCTGTATGCGCAAGAATGCGACATACCCAACATTCGTAAGAATACGACATGTTCTTGCATTCGTAAGAATATGACATGCGATGCATTCGTAAGAATACGACATGCTCAACAACTTACCTAGTTCTAGACTAGGCCTCGTTCCATAGCTTACCTAGTTCTCGACTAGGCCTTGCTCCACTAAACCAATTCAATCTGCATTCGTAAGGATGCGACATGCCCTTAGCCAGCTCATGTAACAGTTTCATAAACCACAATCACAAATCTCATACCACATAATACACAAGTAATCACATAATACATTCAAATAACCGAATCAAATACTCCAACCAAACAGTCAAATCTTGAGTAAACAATTCACGTATCCAAATAAGCAACTTGAGTTTAATTAAAAACGAGCATGTATTCTCCCCCAAAAATAGTTTAAGAAAACCGTTAAAAAGTAGGGGCTATGAACTCACCTGGGCCACAACAACGCAAAGATCACGAATGACACAACTGGCATCTAACAGATTCATACAGCATCAAAGAGGCGGTACATCGATACGGAAAACGGTGAAGCCTTCTATATGCAAGACTTATTCTAACACGAGATCCTCAGCGATGAACCAAATCTTCCATAAGCTATCTACTTCCAAGTAATACCCAATCTTCTATCTCCAAAACTCTTATTATCCATTTATTTGTGTTTGTGTTTGGTATCATTGTGTGTGTAGTGAGAACACGACATATAATCAAGTGAACTCACGCCAAAGACTAAACAAGCGAAGTCAACAAGAATCGAGACAAGACTCAAGGGTACTCACGCCATGAGATGAATAACATACGACTTCAACCAAAAACGAGATAAAACTCAATACGAAACATCTGGGTCAAAGCTATATAATCCATCCAAAAACAATCATACCTAAAAGGGCTACTAAGTCAACCTTATGGTCAAAGTCAATCTCAAGTAACCAAAAGTTTAACAAGGGAAATGGTACGAATTATTGAATACTTATCGTATTTACCAATACAATAATTTCAACAATTCCTACAATACACTTGTTAATCCAAAGTTACTCATACCTAACAAGGATTTGGTAAGTCGTAGGATGGGTCACCCATTAATATTGTCCCCCGACACGTTTGTCGACCCTAATTGGGTTTGGTACCCCAATTAGTCTGTTAACCGTGTCGGATGATTATATTAATGTTAACCAATCCGTAACTCGGCAAATACTAACACGAACCTTAATAACTCCTATAGGGTAAGTCTTGATAAACGTGCCCTCGAAACCTTAAATAACTCATCCGTATTAAATTCAACACCGTTTCATTTATTATTTCCATAAAATATTAAATAACGTTCTTATAGTTATTTAACGTTTCCTTTTAACTTTTGAAATATTAATTATGTTTCAACGTCACTTAATATTTCTTAGTAAGAAAACATTATGCAACATATTAATCGTTATTTAATAATTATTGGTAACTTATAAATATTAAGTAACAATTTTAATTGTTAGTTAATATTTAAAGTTACTTGTATTTATATATACATATATAATTGTGTCACTTATAGTACAACAATAATTATCTTTTCGAGTTATTTCACGTTCCGAGTTCACTTTATCCTCGGGTCAACTAGTCAAATCAATAATAGTATAATAATACACTAAGTCCATTTTAGCTCGTCGGGTGCCACACGAGACTAGAAAGTCTAGGTGACGCCCAACACGGCTCAAATCATCACGATCACATAAATATATCCACCTAACATCTATTTCGCCACAATCACAACTTCAACATCTAACGGCCGACTACGGCTCGTTACTAACTTAATCTCCGTCATACCAAATTCTCGTCATGAACCAATGTCACTAATGGCAACCAACAACTATACCTAACCCATTCCTAGTCTTACTACTATCATTAACAATACCAAATCCACCTCTACAAATCAGTCCGAGACCCACTAACAATTGACAAGAACAACAACAAGAGTAATCAACAACAATATAACCAGGAACAACAATAACCACAGCAACATAATCAACACGACGACAAGCAACAATCTCAAATACTCCGAATCCAATTCCAACTCCTTACTCTCGGCTATACACCACCAATACTCAAATCCACAATCCGAGTCAAAACAAAACTTATTCTAATCCGAGTCTAAACCCATATATAAATCCGAAACTAATTCTGAGCACAAGCAAAACACGACTCGACTCAAAACCAATGTTCGACCACACAAATGATACCAAACAAGTTTTAATCCGATTTCTATTATCATTCCCTCGAAACCCTTAGGTCTTGGGTCTAACCGCGACACAAACATCTCCAAAATGGCAAGATATGCTCACCTAATTATCCAGTTATCAAGAACCACAAAAGAAGAGACTAGAGTGGTGGTGATTGGAGGGTTAATCTCAAATAAAGAAGGTGTTAGGGTGAGTTTTATGGATCGTGGTGTACATCAAATGAAAGAGGAGAAGATTTGGTGAACAGTGGTGGCGGAGGTGCAGCACCACTTGCGGTGGTGTGGCCAGAATATGGCCGGAAATATAGAGAGAGAGAGGGAGGGTGGCGGCTGCTAACTCTAGGAAGAGAGAAGTGAGATGAGAGGCAGTGAAAAAGTGAGGATAAGGGAAACCCTAACTCTAATATCCTTATTTAAAAATCTCAAAACAAAAGTTACCATTTCAAGTGTAAATGTGGTGAAAGGTGAGGGGCGCGGGGTAAACTATCTCCAGGGACCATTCTTGAAATTTGTTATATCTTTCATAATATTGCGTTTCGGGAAACGTTTAGGCGAATAAATGATCATTTCATGATATGAGGATTACGGCATCACGCTCAGAATAATATTTCCAAAGAGATTGACTACAAATATGTCCAATATCTCGAATTGATGCCAAACTCAAAAATTGATGATCGTTTCTCTGAATAGAACATATCAGGAATTTTACGGGTTGTCACACCCCCCCCCCCCCCACACTTAGAATGAATATTGTCCTTAATATTCAAAGTCCCGGCTATTATGCCGACTCTTTGAACGTAAAAGGGCAACATTACAATCTAAATGTGGAAACACCTGTTTGTATTTTCACTTCATAAGTAACCACAGGGTAACTCCCCCACACTTAGGGTGAAAACCCTATGTACATGCTACTGTTTTTGTTTACCGAGTCGCTAGCTTGACTCGACCCCGAATTCATTTGTCCTTGGGGAAGCATGATGTGGAAGAAACAATCTCCATCGGACTTTCATTCAAGATGTTTGGACAAACATTTGAAGCAAGTGAAAGTTCCACAACGATGAGATATAAAGACCCTGGCTTAAGATAATGATACATGAAAATGTCAGGATCAAAGATGGTATCTTCATTCCCGAAGGAGTGAAGAAGAGAGGAAGGCACCTCGAGAGCAGGCTCATTAGCCTGAGTTTGGATTTTAAGGGTTAAGCTCAAAAACATCCCGGGAGGGTGGGTGAGAATTTGCAAATCCTCATGATTGAGTGTATCTCCCCCCGGGTTATTGATGCGTGGGAATCGCACCTTGCTTTACCTCTCGAGGGATCTCGCGAGGCTTACAACCCCCACCAGGCAGTGTACCTGATCGTTGTAGTATAGTATAGTGACAAGTACCGGGGGATTGATCGTTCAGCTTAGGAATAGTGTCGCTAGGATTAGAAAACCTAATTAATAGTTCTAGAGATGAAAGATGATTATTTTTGTGTTTTTATATTTTATGAAAGCAATTAAAATCTCGGGTTTTTAGAAGAGTGGGCGGAATTAGTTGTTATTCAACTAACCCAAAAACTACTTTGTAACTAATTAAACTAATGAAAATAAAATTAAACTAATATTAAACTAAGGTTGTGAGCAGTATGTGGAGAAATTGTGTTTACTTAGACTTCATTACTCCCTAGATATCTTTTACATGTCAATTACTTGTTACACTTGTATGAATGACGGGTTGTATTCCTTAATACCATTCGTGGAGTGGCATACATAACTCCCCAACTCTATGAGCTCTTATCTCCTCCTACACCATGACCCAGCACAACTATAGGGATTGTAAACAGTGGCTCATGCATTAAATACAACCAATAAAGACCTAGTACGCCTCGGTTCATGTTTCTTAAGACGTTCAAGCATGTTACCATTTGGAGATCTGCCAGTTTTCTTAAGCCTAACATATAAAATCATTCATTCAAAACAAGAATAGACAAGTAATCAACACATAATCAACATCTAGGTTTCATTAGATCTAAGCAAACACAAGAGAGATCTAGCCTAGCATAGTAGAATTAAGATAAGAACAAAAGATAAACAACCAACACATAGACATATTGATTGAATTAAGAGTATACTTATCTCAATTACAATGCAAGGTCTCAAGGGTTTGGAACCCTTGAAAAACCTGTAAAAGAGGCACCAAAATCGTCTTTAGGGTTTCACCAAAACTTCTCTCTTTTCTTTTGAAAAAACTAGAAAACTATATATAGGAAAATCGTCCTGACGGCGTCAAGAGTTAAATTTGACGCCGTCAACTCGCCGCCATACACTTCCTCGGACGCCCTAGATAAAATCGTGACGGCCTATGTGACGCCGTCACCACCTTCGGTAAATTAATCTTGGCCACTTTGACGCCGTCACCTCTCCATCTGACGCCGTCACCAGCTACGGTAAATTATTCTTCATGTCTGACGCCGTCAAGAGCAAACCCTTGACGCCGTCACCTTGTATTTCCAGCTTGGATTTTTGGTACTTTGTCGTTTTCTTCACTTTATGCTCCAAAAACGTCCAAAATAGCCTCTTTTCCAGAATTCACTCTCCAAACACCTAAAATCACAAAAGGAACGATTTAGGGCAATATTTGATCAAATAAATTCGGATTTGGGCTTAAATGACCCCCTAAAAACGGACCATTTTTCACCTCATCAGTTATCATACTCCGGAGGAGTCATGATAAGGTGATCAATGATGGGCTCAGAAGATATTTCATCAATATCGCTAATGTCTCCATAAGATAAAGAATTTTCATCAGTGGGTGAATTACTAAGCCCGGTATTGAGATAGGAATTGAGTAGTGGATCATCATTCAATAAACTTTCAAGGAAAACAATATCCCCCTCAGAATCAAGATAGTTATCATCAACTTCATACGAAGTTGAACTATCTATGGCAAGGAATGCTTCGACTTCTTCCATATCATCTTTGAAATCAAAGAGATCATCATCACATTCCGATGGAAGTGGATTGGTGTGAGTGAGTTCATCGGCGAACTCCTCGAGAAGAAAGTCAACATTAGAGTGGGGAAGGGATGCATCAACATACTCAATGTCTCCATAAGATAAACAATCATCACTGGAATCAGAGACAATCTCAATTTGATCATTTGGATTATTAGGGGTGAAGGAATATCACACACTTAATCAAAAGTCCCCTGTGACTCTCTCGGGATTGGGACAAGGATCTCAACACTAGACTTTATTAATTCGTCTGATTCCTTATTTGGAACAGTGCTAAGATGCTCATCCCCCATGTTTAGAGAGTGAGTGTGAACTTCGGGTGTGATAACAACAGACTGAGGGAGTGGAGAGGAGCTAGCATTCATGGATTGTACAAGTTCCATTTGATCTTCTGCTAGTAATTTCCCCGTCTCATTATTTTCTCCCTGATTTTCAATGGGAGGAATCACAAACGATGAATCTGACGAACCCTTATAAAATTGAAGGATATCAAGGGTGTCTTCATTATCACTATCATCATCACAGTCGAGAAGAGCAGCTTTACGAAATTTGGCACGTGTTATATCTGCTTGTTCTAAGACTAGCAATTCTTCCATGCTCAATTCGTTTCTAGCATATCTTTCTTCAGCAAGTAATTCTGCCATAGATTTCTCACGAGAGTCTCGAAACGATGTAGTAACCAACTCCTCCTTAAGTTCTTTCAATATATCAAGAGCCTTTAGTAAAAGGTCTTGCTCAGTATCATGAGGAGTTGTGTGAATCATATGGTACTGTGGAGGTGGGTCTGAAAATGAATAGTCGTAATTGTTACAAGGAAATGGATTCCTTGTTTGACAATCCGAGCTAGAGTGTGGACCTCCACAGTAATCCCAACATTAAAACTAATGTGGCTGTGGGTTGTATGTGCTAGAGTCATAATCATTAACAGGAAACTGCTCATAGACAAGCGTGTTTCCCGATTGACAATCAGAACTGTAGTGTGAACCACCACAGTACTCACAACAGTAAAACTGCTAAGTCTCATGGTGTGGTAACTGATGGAATGAATCAGTCGTGTCATGGTAGGAATAGGGATTCTGGTTATAGACAGATTCGTTTCCTGACTCTACCATGCCACAGCTGGGGCAATTGCCACCATTATAAGGATTACCACACCAATGGCAAGTAAGAAGGTGTGGATGAGACATAGAAAGAATCAAAAGGTTTGGGAGGGGTAGGGATGAAGAATCAAAGATGTGAGAGGGTAAAGGTGGATATTTTTGGGCGTTTTGATAAACATTTTGTACAAATAAGAAAGAAAATGTTATTGTGTTTCTTGTGTTCGTTGAAAACTGATTTTAAAATGTTTTCGTGAACGGTTTTGTTGTTATAAGAAAATAAGAAGATAATATGAACAAGGATGGGTAAATATACAATGGATGTATATCCAGGATCACTAATACGCAAAACCGTTTAGAAAAACGCGCACAACCTCCCCGGCAGCGGCGCCAAATTTTGATTGGCTCCAAACGGTCAACCTAAATTGACCAGGTGATGGTCAACAAGGTCAAACTGCTTAGAGTCAATGCTCCACGGAATATAGTGTTTCCCCCGGTCGTTATGTCCCGACGAGGTGTGGATTGTATTCAAACGGGTTTGTGATCGGGTGAATTTGGACGAGAAAGGGTTTGTGATTGATTTGAACTAAGGAATCTACAAGGAAATAGCTTAAAAAAGCTATATGAACAAGACTTGAAATTAGGAAAAACCAGAAACGTTTAAAACTTAAAAACGTGTACGTTAAGCTTAAAGTTACGTGAACGTACAAAATAAAACGTGAGTTTTAAAGAAATAAAATACTTGCAGATATGACAATTACATTTTTACAATCCTAATAATAAAAGAAAATTTTTAGAAAATTAAAATTAATTTTTACACTATTTATATAATTATTATTAATTAAATACTATTTATTAATTACTTATTAATTATTTAAATTAACCTAAATTACAACTAATTATGAAATTACACTAAAAATATGAAAAATAAATTTGGAAAAATATAAATTATTATAAAACTAATTTTCAAACTTAAAATATATTTTTCCTACTTTTTAAATAATTAACATTAATTAAAAACTAATTATTAATTAATTTGAACTATTTTAAATTAAGAAAAATAGAAAATGAACAGTAAAAATTATAAGAAGATTCCTAAAATTATTTTATAACTTATAAAAGCTAGGAAAATTATAAAAACTAGGGTTTACTTTATAAAAACTAATTATGCTATTTAAAACTTAATTATTAATTAATTACTAATAAAACTAATATTAAATCTAATAAATACTAAATGACAAAATAAAAATCTGAGAAAATTATTAAAATTACTTTAACATAAAAGGAAATTAATAAAAATATAAAAATGTAGGTTACTTAATAAAAATCTAAAAATGAAAATTAAAAAGATAAATCAAATTAAATAGAAACTATCACTTGAAATTAATTTGTTTTTTTCTGGATTTTTCTTTTTGAAAACTATTTTACACCTAAAAACAAATAACTTTTGTAAAAAAAACTTTTTTATAAATCAAAAATAAGCACTTTGAATGCTTTTTGGCTCAACAGTTGACTTATGTTGACAAAGTGAGGAAATAATCTCAAATGAGCTTAAGTGGGACCCACTATGGGTGATTCTGGTTCAAATGAGTTATGTGAACTTGATTAAGCTAGAAAAAGCAAGTGGGGACCACATAATAAGCAAATAAGCACTTAAATAAGCACTTGGATTCTTGTTACTTAACTGAAAATGAGACAGAATTGGGGGGTTGATTCAGGTGGGTCCCAGGAGTCTTAAGGTCAAACTATTGGTCAATATTTAAAGGCTACCAGGAGAGGGGTTGGAGGAATCCAAAATTAGGGTGTGGGACCCACTGAGGTGGCCAGAAACCACCACCAAAGTGGTTGTGATGGATGTGGTGCTGCTGATGCAGGGGTATACCCCTCCCCTGCAAGTGAGTTTGAAGCTGTGTGGAACCAAGTAGAAAAATGGCAAAAATGAAAGGACCATGGAACCTCAAAGATGAGGTGGGATACTTTAACCACAACAAGTTTCAGAATCTAAATCAACACACAAAAATCAAATTAATTCTTGCAACTTTTGTAAAAATCTGAAACATTACAATTTGACTTTTTGAAACAAACTGCATAGTTGACTTATTTGAGCTTAAAGCTTAATCTCAGGACTGAAATAGGTGAATTAAGTTAAAATAAAGCTGAAGTGATGAAAAAGTACAACTAGTGAACAGGCTTGAGGGCTTAGGGATTTCTGATGAGGCAAAAAATGATCCATTTTTAGGGGGTCATTTAAGCCCGAAATTGAATTTATTTGATCAAATATTGCCCTAAATCGTTCCTTTTGTGATTTCAAGTACTTTGGGAGTGAAATCTGGAAAAGGAAGCAATTCGGACATTTTTGGAGCATAAAAGTGAAGAAAACGCCAAAGACTTAATTTTCCATGCTGGGAACAGTGTGTGACGGCGTCAAGAGTACTTTCCTGACGGCGTCAAGAGTAAAGATCATGACGACCCAGTACAGAAATGAAGGCATCACAAAGTAGAGCGTCAAGAGTTAAATGTGTGACGGCCTGCAAAAGTTGATAACATGACGGCGTCAGATGTAGATCAAGGTAGTCCGGGAATTATTTTGGCGGCGAGATGACGGCGTCACAAGGTTGTTCTTGATGCCGTCAGCCTCTTATATCTATATATAGTTTTCTAATTTTCATTCATTAGAGAGGAACAAGTTTGGAGAAACCCTAAGGCCGAACCATATACGAATTTTATAGCTTTTCAAGGGTTTTCAACCCTTGAACCCTTACATGTGTTATTAAGATAAGTCTTTTCTTAATTCAATCAATATGTCTATGTGTTGGTTGTCTATATCTTGTGCTTGTCTTGATTCCACCATGCTAGGCTAGATTTATCTTGTGTTTGCTTAGATCTAATGAAACCTAGATGTTGATTATGTGTTGATTACTTGTTTATGGTTGTATTGGATGAATGATTTCAATGTTAGGCTTAAGAAAACTGGCAGATCTCCAAATGGTAACATGCTTGAACGTCTTAGGAAACATGAACCGATGTGTACTAGGTTTTATTGGTTGTATTTAATGCATGAGTAAATTCTAATGATCCCATGTTAGGAGCTCCTTGCAGGCTCGACATAGGAGTGAAGTAGGCACTCATAGGATTGGGGAAGTAAGTACGCCACCCCATGAATGGTATTAAGGAATAAAATCCGTCATCCACGCAACTATAACAAGTAATTAACGTGTAAAAGATATCTAGGGAGTAGTGAAATCTAAGTAAACACATTTCTCCCACTTATTGCTCACAACTTTAGTTTAATATAGTTTATTTTCATTTCTAGTATTTTATTTTGATTGTATCTTTAGTATTGGGTTAGTTGACTAGCAACTAATTCCGCCCCAAATCCTTCAAACCCAAGATTTTTATTTGCTTTCTAAAAAATATAAAAATACAAAAAGAATCATCCCTCATCTCTAGAACTAGTATTTTGGTTTTCTAATCCTAGCGACACTATTCCTAGCTGAACGATCAATCCCCCGGTACTTGTCACTATACTATACTACAACGATCAGGTACACTGCCTGGTGGGGGTTGTAAGCTTCTCAAGATCCCTTGAGAGGTAAAGCCTGGTGCGATTCCCACGTATCAAGTTTTTGGCGCCGCTGCCGGGGAATAGTTATTGTCTAGGTTAGAATCTCTTTTTATTAGGTCTACTTTCTAGATTCCTTTCTAGTAAGATTTTATTTTTGTTTTTAGGTCTTCTTTAGTCTATCTTATTTCTTTGTGTTTTTGTTTGTAACTCTTCACCACCCGACATCATGGACGATGGGAACATCTTTGAACCCGTCATCCCACCACAACAAAACCCACCTCTAGAACCTCTTAGGCCCCGAACCTTAGGGGAGTATTCCCGACCTAGCCACCAAGGCTACCGAAACACCATTGAGCTCACCGGAGCCAATGTGACCCCCTTGCGATCCGACACCATCCGGTTGGTGCAAAGCGGATGTGCATTCCATGGACTTCGTTCCAAAGATCCAAATCAACATCTTAAGTACTTCCTTAAAATCGTAGATTCCATAGACCTAGATGTTGCAACTAGAGAGACAACCCGATTACGCCTATTCCAATTCTCTCTACGGGATCAAGCTAGTCAATGGCTTGAGCGTTTACCCGCGGGATCCATCACCACATGGGATGATCTCACCACACGTTTCCTTGCTCAATTTTTCCCACCGGGGAGAACTACTAAGCTTAGAAATGACATCTTGATGTTCCAACAACGTCAAAATGAATCTCTTTATGAAGCATGGACTCGTTTCAAGGACTTACTCCAAAAAGTCCCTCATCATGGCATAGATCTTTGGCTCCAAGTCCAAATCTTTTATGACCATATCGATCTCTCCACGAGACGAGCCATTAACCAATCGGCCGGTGGTAAGCTACGTGATCTAAGTGCGGAACAATCATGGGAACTCATAGAAGATCTTGCTCTCTATGACAACGAAAGTTGGAATGATCCCGTGATTTGAACAAAACGGTCAAGGCAATATCTTTGCCTTCGAACAACTCTAGCACCCCCGACCGTAGGATCTTGGAACTTGAAGGTCGAGTCAAGTCTCTCATGAAATCTTACGAAGCTCAAAAGCCTTCAAGCCAAGTAAGCAGAATCGCTTCTACATGTAAATTGTGTAATGGCCCTCACGAGACTCATAACTGCATGGAGCTTCCAAAACGTGCTTATAACGAATTCACATCGTCACACATGGGTCGAGGCCCTCGAACTTCTGACGAGGCCTATGAGGCTTGGAAGGATAAACCTAATTTCAGAGGGTACCAAAGGCGGAGCGTATCCTTCAATGACTCCTCACCACTCACTTGGTCCGAGCATTTTCCATCACAACGCATTCCTAGGCAAAGCTGTGAGGATGCTTTGCGAAAATTCATTCTATCTCAAGAATTACAGCTCTCTACGCTCGAGGCTAAATTTAGACAACAGCAGGCCGATATGAATAACAAGATTTGTAATCTGTTAACTGCTATCAAAGAGTACGCTGTTAATAAACCTATTCACGTTGATGAGGTCAAATCTATTACCATCATGAGTCCGCCAACCTCCCCTGTGAAAATAAAAAGTCCTAGTAAGCTATTCAAACATCTATCACCAAAAGAAAAAGAACTTGTCAACCCCCTAGGACCAATCCATTTCGTAAATACCATCACCACGATATCTGCTTCTACACCTAACCTGAACCAACAACAAACTAAAAAAATTGGTCATACAGCTAAAGATGAGACCTCAAGGGTGGACCACGATTTGGCCAGAAGCCCTACCAACTCATCAGAGCAGTGCACCGCACAAGAATCTAGCAAATCGGATGAAGGGAAAGAGAGATCGGAAGAGCATACGAGAAATCCAGCCATTTTGGGTAAATCTATTTTAGAGGAGCCCGAGAGAAAAATGGAGGATGTTACCAGTGGGAGTAGCGATAGGACTGATGAAAGCAACCCTAAAGTTTTTAAGATCTCCTGCACCATTAAGGAAAAGCTCTTAACCGATAGTCATATAGATCCTTGCTTCCCAGACAACATAATACCCCTTTCCCTATACCACGAAGCCTTCCCAGAACGCATTGTGTGCAAGAGAGTCAATAATGCAAGGGTAATAAAAAATGTATCAATTATAATTGGAGAGCTTGTTTACAATATTGACCTCACCGTGGTCGATGACGTGGACCCTCTCACCAATCGAACATTAACCAACCTTGTTCTTGGAAAACCATTTATCAATGAATCGGGAGTAATCCTTGATGAGAAGGATGGAAGTGCATTGTTCACCAATAGTGTTAAGAAGGTAATTTTTCGTAGGGGTAATGAGGAGGTATACGAGTATCGTCCTTCCCTTAAGGGGAATCTATATGGATCAAGGGATGGAGAATCGGGGAAGATAAGGAGGCGTGATCTGAATAATCTTAAAATTCCCTGCATGATCGGTCATAAGTACTTCGATAACGTCTACATTAACATATTTATGCCTAAGAATTTTATGTCCCTATTCCATTATAACAATATCTGCAGATGGGGAATGATTTACAAGGGAGAGAATTGAAAGTGGTTGGTAAAGATCATGAAATCCAGGTGTTCGTAGGAAATATGGCATTCACTATGGAATTCACGATTGTGGACAACATCGAAGACTATGTCGACCCTAGGTTATCACAAGTCGTTTTTGGAGCACCCTTTTGTGAAATCACTAATTTGATAGTTGATGACCGGAAGGGAATCATGACCTTCGTTGATGGAATTAGGAGGGTTTCGTACCAAACGTCATACAAGAGAAAAGACCTTAAGGAAATTGATTGTGACGGGCTTGATAGGCTAAGTTCCCAACTTATTTTGTGTGATGATGATGTGCGGAGAGGATGTAAGCACACTTCTGGTTTATCATGTGGGTTCTTTAAAGATGTTAGTAAACTTAGTTCTAAGTATAGAGAAGATGTCTTCGAGTTCGAAGACCTGAAGTACTTATACTATGAAAGCGAAACTGGTTTAGAAGATGACCTAGAGAGTGGAACCAACGATGAGGTCACGTAGTAACCAATGACCTTGAGTCTAGCTACAAGACTCGTAAATAAAGAAAAGCGCTTCTTGGGAGGCAACCCATGCTTTGTGTGATTTTATTTTTGTTTGTTATTTGCTACCGTATGCACGCTTTATTTTTATTGTTGGTAGATCATGTTTCTAAACTAAAAAGTGGAAATACTTTATTTTTGTTGTTTGGCCTAGTCTTAACTTCACCTAAAGGTATTTTTGCAAAAGATAAGTGTAAGGGGAAACCCCAAATATGTTTTTAAGAAACAAACCGATCATGATTCTCCACAATATTAAGTGAACATGTATATTCGTATTTGTTAGAGTCAAATGCTTGTATTGAGTCATAATGAAGTTTTGCAGGATTTTCCAGGAAGTAGGACCAAGTTTTTCCAGAAATTTTCCGGAAACATAACACAAGAATTTCTGCAGGTCACTTCTGACGGCGTCATGAGCTTGCTCTTGACGGCGTCACGTGTAAAAATCTGGAAATTTTACCAGTTTTGTTTTTCTAACGGAGTTTTAAAGTTTTTGTTGAATTATTAAGTTTTATAATCTCCAGGAAATCTGCAAACTTCATTCCACAAGCATTATATCTTATTTTATTTTCTAGGATTTAGTAACTTATGTAGATTGCCGCCGATTTTATGTGAGGTTGCTTTGTTTGTTTTCTCAGGATTTACAAGTTATGTATGACAAGAAGATGATTTATTTTTCTGGAAGGGAAGCTTTGATTGTTCATTTTCTTGGAGGAAGATTTAACCTGACCACCTTATTATCCATACCGAGCGAATCAGGGGAGTATTTGATTTCATTTGTTTTTACTTTTTCACTTTTACATTCTTTACTTGAACATTGGGGACAATGTTAATCCTAAGTGTAAGGGGAGGGTAAAATGATGATACCTTACAAATACACTTTTGCTTGAGTTTGTTTGTTTAATGGTAGATGTGTAATAAAACTATGAGAAATACTTGTTAGTGCAATTTTAGCGCCAAATTTAAATTTTTTTTACAACATTTAGGAGTGAAACTTTAGCCATAGCAAGCGTCTCATGGATAAGAGATTGTATGACTAGCACATAACCGTACTTTCAGAAAATTTTTCCACCCAAATATGTGAGGTTCGCCTTTAGATTTGATAGGAAAAGCATTTACTATTAGTGCTTATGAGTGTACCAGTAGCATTTAGATTCTAGAACTTGCGTTAGTGATGCATCCCGAGACCGCTAGTGAGACTACATTCGTGTAGTAGGATTTACTACATGATAAGAGGCATTAGGATCACCCTTGTGTTAAACCCATATCTTAATTACTTGACCATTTAAGTCATATTACTTGGCTAGTTAAGTCAATTAATTTTTTTCACACCTTAGCGTTGTACTCATTTTTAGTACACGAAACCCCTAGTACACCCTTCGAGCCTATCTTTTCGTTTCTAACTTTAAGCATCTTACTTAAAGGAAGAATTTGTTACACCTCACTTAAATGTACACCCAAATCACCTTAGCCTTCCGTGTATGCACTCATTTTTAGTGCATTATTGTTATTTGTTTAAACCCTAAGTTAACTATCTAATTGATTATATGGTTGCTAAGTCGAGTCATATCATTGTACATATTGTTTTGGGACGATTGGGACTCATGGGTAAAGTACTTATTTATGGAGTAATGGGGAAGAACA
Organism: Artemisia argyi; assembly: GCA_030686995.1. Classification (NCBI taxonomy): domain Eukaryota; kingdom Viridiplantae; phylum Streptophyta; class Magnoliopsida; order Asterales; family Asteraceae; genus Artemisia; species Artemisia argyi. The sequence continues at coordinate 225,008,169 of CM060703.1, read as the reverse complement.
TCATTTATTACCCCCATATGTACGTTAATCTTAAAAGTACTCCAAGTGTTTTGATTTTCTTAATTCGAGTCATTAGATTAGTTTATTGTAAAGTATGTAAAGATTCAAGTGTAAGGGAATTTTCATTCCCTATGATGTATTATTTTGGATGGTAGGGTAAGAGTGTATGCAAAAAAAAAAAAAAAAAAAAAAACATCCAGACTACCATCCCTTTTTATTCTATGTTCATTTTATGTTTTTGTTATTTTTCATTTATTAGCTTAAGTCGAGTCTAGTCTTGGCTTAGCAACGCCATATTGTACATATAATTAACCAAGATTGTTAACTCGCCACTAGTAAAGACTGCCTATATCCAACAAAACCGTGTATTTCATTTCCCTACACCTAACGTTACAACCCGTTAAAAGACCTCTTTGATAGTTTATCCTAGGTGCTTACACCATGTGGTGGAGGTTTGATCCTTTCCCAAGCCTATGGTAATCTATTTTGCTATGACAGGTAGTGAGAGATATCTTTCGTTTCCATATTGTAATTTATACTTTATTACACCCGAGAGATGTGAGTATCTAAACACTATTTGTGAGGTGCTAGTATATGACCTCCGTGCTTATCTTTGGTCTTTAGTGGAACGATTATTTATTGTAATTACTTTTATATTAGTGTTAAATGACCCCTAACTTGTATTCTGGTTAGAATAAAAGCGCATTTGCTTGAGGACAAGCAAATCTCAAGTGTAAGGGTATATGATGAGGCGAAAAATGATCCGTTTTTAGGGGGTCATTTAAGCCTGGAATTGAATTTATTTGATCAAATATTGCCCTAAATCGTTCATTTTGTGGTTTTAGGTACTTTGAGAGTGAAATGTGGAAAAGGAAGCAATTCGGACGTTTTTGGAGCATAAAAGTGAAGAAAACGCCAAAGACTTAATTTTCCATGCTGGGAACAGTGTGTGACGGCGTCAAGAGTACTTTCCTGATAGCGTCAAGAGTAAAGATCATGACAACCCAGTACAGAAATGAAGGCGTCACAAAGTAGAGCGTCAAGAGTTAAATGTGTAACGGCCGGCAAAAGTGGATAACATGACGGCGTCAGATGTAGATCAAGGCAGTCCGAGAATTATTTTGGCGGCGAGATGACGGCGTCACAAGGTTGTTCTTGACGCCGTCAGCCTCTTATATCTATATATAGTTTTTTTAATTTTCATTCATTAGAGAGGAACAAGTTTGGAGAAACCCTAAGGCCGAACCATATACGAATTTTACAGCTTTTCAAGGGTTTTCAACCCTTGAACCCTTACATGTATTATTAAGATAAGTCTTTTCTTAATTCAATCAATATGTCTATGTGTTGGTTGTCTATATCTTGTGCTTGTCTTGATTCCACCATGCTAGGCTAGATTTATCTTGTGTTTGCTTAGATCTAATGAAACCTAGATGTTGATTATGTGTTGATTACTTGTTTATGGTTGTATTGGATGAATGATTTCAATGTTAGGCTTAAGAAAACTGGCAGATCTCCAAATGGTAACATGCTTGAACGTCTTAGGAAACATGAACCGATGTGTACTAGGTTTTATTGGTTGTATTTAATGCATGAGTAAATTCTAATGATCCCATGTTAGGAGCTTCTTGCAGGCTCGACATAGGAGTGAAGTAGGCACTCATAGGATTGGGGAAGTAAGTACGCCACCCCATGAATGGTATTAAGGAATAAAATCCGTCATCCACGCAACTATAACAAGTAATTAACGTGTAAAAGATATCTAGGAAGTAGTGAAATCTAAGTAAACACATTTCTCCCATTTATTGCTCACAACTTTAGTTTAATATAGTTTATTTTCATTTCTAGTATTTTATTTTGATTGCATCTTTAGTATTGGGTTAGTTGACTAGCAACTAATTCCGCCCCAAATCCTTCAAACCCGAGATTTTTATTTGCTTTCTAAAAAATATAAAAATACAAAAAGAATCATCCCTCATCTCTAGAACTAGTATTTAGGTTTTCTAATCCTAGCGACACTATTCCTAGCTGAACGATCAATCCCCCGGTACTTGTCACTATACTATACTAGAACGATCAGGTACACTGCCTGGTGGGGGTTGTAAGCTTCTCAAGATCCCTTGAGAGGTAAAGCCTGGTGCGATTCCCACGTATCAATTTCAAATCTCACACAGTCAACAGTTATGAGGTATGTAGGATGATTTTGACTATTTTGAAGTTAATCCTCCAATTATATGCTTGAATACTCCTGATATACCCTAAAATGATTAAAACAAACCATATGCAACCATTGAACCACCCTGGAGTACCCTGAATACGCATAAGCCAAACACCCCTTAATACTTAACTGTTATGATAATTAGTGAAGGAAATGATGAATTGAGGCAACACTACTGATTCTAACCTAAATTATAAGCTATAGAGACAAGTTAAAAGCTATTTTAATCAGGGACTAAACACACTAACAAGCACAAGCTAAAAATGGGAAATTGAAATATATATATAAACCAAAACAATGATTTATGATGGAACTTAAAACTACAAACCTCAAACCAGAAGCTTAAAGCTCATGAGAGCTTGGTACCAAGCTGAATGGTACAGAAAACAATCCCAAACACCCTGCTAAATCACCTTGCTACATTAATATCCTTGGGTTGACTTTCCTTGACTGTTTTAATTTGTTGAAATAAAACAGAATTTAAACACAACTGAGTTCACAAAAAGCTATACTTAGTTTGAATGAACTCAATAAAGAGAGGGTGAGGCTTATGAGAGCTTGTTTAAGCAAAATGGAATTTTTAGTCTATATAATAAAACGTAACTGTGAACAATACATAACCAGAACTGAATTGCTTTGATTAAAAGGATAATTTCAATACTAAAACAGAGATTACAAGACTAAATTAGAAAATGATTAACTAAGTTAAATTACATTCAACCTAAATTACACTAAGAAAAATAAAACCTAACTATCTACTCTAACACCCTTCCTTCAGCATTCTTTCTTTTCTTTTATAGTCCCTGGAAGCATTCTCTTTCTTTCCCACTCAATACCAGCCATTGGATAGCTATCTTTTGATCTCAGCCTTTGATTTATGTTTTGGTGGGAAAACTGAATTGGGAGGGTTTTAGTGGTTTAGGTGAGGCAGTTGGTGCATTAATGGAGGAGGGGGAATGTATGGGGGACAAGAGATGAGTTTGGTGAGCAATTGGTGGGATTTGGAGAGGGAGCAGGGGGATGGAAATCGGGGAAGAATGAGGTGGGGTGTTGGTTTGACCTAGTCAAACGACCAGGGTATTATTCAAAGGGTGTGGGCCGGATGTGAATTGGGCCAGGGGTAAAGGTGGGTGGGCTTGGTTTTTGGGTGGATTAGTTATTGGATTGGGTATTTGAATAATCAAAAGGGTTCGTTTGGTTTATGATATAACAAGGACCATTTTTGTAATTATCTTGAAATTGAGGGGCTACAAATGAAACTTTCCCAAAGCTATCACAAGGATCAAAATTGACAACTTCAATAACCTAAAGACCCAAAATGTACTTTTTCATAAATAAACACAAAAGGACCATTTTTGTAAATTTCTAAACCCCGGGGACTAAAATTGCCATTTCATCAAACTTTCATTCCAAGGACTAATCTTGCCAAAATAAGTAACCAAAAGACCATAAATGCTTTTTCTTTCAAAAATTTTCCACCAGGGACTAATTCTGTCATTTTCTGAAACTCCAGGGACCAAAATGTAAATTCTAAAAACTTTTTACCAAGGACTATTTTTGATAAATTTTGACTTTTAAAGGACTTGGGTTGATTTTTCTTGCAAAATAAATACTCAGGGACTAGTTTTGTCAATTTTTGAAAGTTGAGGGACTGAAACTGCCAATTTTGCAAACTTTGTACGTTTTTCATCTGATTTTGCTCATTTTGCATCTAAAACATATAAAACACAATTTTGAAATATTTTTAGTATTTTGATGCATTTGTGAGTGTTTTTGTGTGTTTTGCAGTTCAGATTTGACTGAAAATGATGAGTGTTTGAGCCACCTCCACCTCCTCCTGCTGCTGAGAAGGTAGAGGAGAAGCCTGCCCCTGTCGCTGAGAAGCCTAAGTCATCTTCTCCACCACCTCCTTCCAGAACCTCTGCTTCAGAATCCCTTCCCCCTAAAGAAAGAGAAAGACGTGTAAGTTTTAAATCTTGTGCCAATACTGTAGTGACATTAATATAAATCCAATACAATAGACGATGTGGCCTTAAATTTGTGTTATCAAAAAGATCCTTGCTTTTCTTGATCTTATATAATCACAACTGTTTTGTTAGGAAAATGCTTTAACTTCCTACACATTCATCCTAATTCATCTTCCTAGTGGTAGGATGATGACTCTTGTATTACACTTATTCTTTCTCTTCATATTGTCCATTGATTTCGGCATTTCACCACATGCCTTGATCTTGGACATAAGAGGATAAGTAGGAATAAATTATAGGAGGATATATCAATGCTTATTTTGTTATCATCTTTCCTATTTTTTCATATTCAATATCAGCTAATAGGTCTAAAATTGAGTTTTATTGAGTGACACATGTCTATTTTCTTGCTTGAATGCAGGTTCCTATGACCCGATTAAGAAAGCGAGTTGCTACACATCTGAAAGATTCTCAGAACACCTTTGCTTTGCTAACGACATTCAACGAAGTTGACATGTAAGTTCCAATTGTGCATGCATGTTACTTACATGGTTCTGGGGTCATCCCTTGGCTAGGATATCCTAATAGTATAGCTAAGTGGTGATTTTTTTTGTTCATTTGCTTATAATGTGGTCGACCCAAGTGTTTCATCGCTTACGGTCCAAATGGGAAAGCCAAAAAAATTAGCCAAAAAGCAAACTGATGAACTAGGTCGAACGTGCTGAAAGTTAATTTATGTGTATTTGATTCCAGTTTATTTGTGATCATGTGAATGATTCATATTAACCTAAAAAATTTTGGACATTTTTTTGGGGTCAACCCAACATGATCCATCCTGTTTTGAGTTTTTGACAATTTTAAACATTTTTTTTGGAGTCAACCCAACATGACCCAACATGTTTCGATCATACCAAAAGCTACCTGGTCTGACTAATTACCCAACTCCATTTATCTGTCCGTTTTGCCAACTCTAGCATAGCTCATCTTAACAATTAAATGCTGACTGTCTTTTGAGTTTCGAGAATCATTTTGCTTATTTTGTTGTATGCTTGCTTTTTGCAGGGCAAATCTGATGAAACTTCGTTCTGAGTACAAGGACTCCTTCTTAGAGAAGCACGGAGTCAAATTGGGATTGATGTCTGGCTTTGTTAAGGTATGTGTATTTGTAGAATTAAGGATACAAAGATAATATCGTGCCGTTGTTTCTGAAATGGGCTTTGTTATCCATTTTCTTTGATTTACTCAAAATTCTTACAAATTTCAGGCTGCTGTAAGTGGACTCCAAAACCAGCCAATCATTAATGCAGTTATTGATGGCGATGACATCATATATAGAGATTATATTGACATCAGCATAGCTGTGGGTACTCCAAAGGTAAGCTTAAAATATTTGTATCATGTCTAGTTTCTGAATCTCAAGAAATTGAACGTGACTTTTACACATGTGCCTAGACTTGTGAGGGTGGGGGTTTCCTTTAGAAAGCTTGTTTAAACAAATGCTATCTTAGTTTTTTTGGAAAGATTCCAAGGGGTTTACGGTATTACACCTCTTTGTCTATTAGCAGTAAATTGGTGGCGTTTTTGTTTCTTAACGGGATTGAAAATGGGTATGGGTTTGAAAGAAGAGCAAACTTATGTTTAATGAATCTATCTGGTTAATAATATATTAGGATTGAAATGAAAGTTGTTATTTTGAGGTTAAAAGAAGCAAGATATAGATAGGGGAGGAGATGGGCCCACCTAAGGATTTGTGAACCCATCTTCTTGGCGGGTTATAATTTTATGGGTTTTATACCCATTGTAATCCTAAACCTAAACCCATTCTAAGTCTAAACCTAAACATAGTCTAATCCTAAACCACGCACCAGACAATTGTAATCACTTGCAATGTTAATCCACCATTCCATCAATCATAAACCCATCAAACAGACACACCCGCAAAGTATTGGCAAAACATTGACATGCTGTTTGTTTTTTCTTTTTATTAGGGACTTGTTGTGCCGGTTATTCGTAATGCTGAGAAGATGAACTTTGCTGAGATAGAGAAAGAGATCAACACTCTTGCTAAGAAGGCAGTTAATGGAACCATTTCCATTGATGAGATGGCAGGAGGCTTGTTTACAATCTCTAATGGTGGTGTTTATGGAAGTCTTTTGCGCACTCCCATCATCAATCCGCCTAAGGTATATATTTTCTTTTAAGGTGGAAATTATAACCCATTTATATGTGGGTGGAAATTCTGACCCATTTATATGTGAATGGGTCAATTCAGGCTACAATTCTTACACATCACCTCAAACAAGTAAAAAAACTAGCTTAAATGGAAAATGTTTTGAGGTTGAACCAACCTGGCTTGTTAGTTGACTCTTCCATCTTGGAACGTCAAGTGTAGAAAAAAACCAAATGACCATTACCTTTGTAATATACTGTATTAGTGCACTCATTAATGCATGTATTGTATGAAAGTCTGCAATTTTGGGTATGCATTCAATTGTGAGCCTCCTAATGGTGGTTGGGGGCAGCATAGTCCTAGGACTGTCACCAAATACAAGTTTTACAGGTTAGATTTTTTCAGATTTCCCACCAAAAAATCGACCGCCTCTCATTCTATCTTCTCCAAATTTCTCTCAAGTCCTAGAAAATTCCATATCTCATTCTTCTCATCCATCTCATCGCCACCAAAGAAGAACCTCTTCACCAAAAAATAGAAACTAATTGCATCATCAAAACCCACAAAACGCACACACAACAACACAAATCCAAAAACCCATCAATCAATTGAAACTTTGAAACCCTTTTTCTGATTTTTTTAGTCTGAATTATGAATTGTAGGTAAATGGTGAAAGGTGTGAAAGTTCAATCAAAACAGGTTAAGCAAGATGGGAATTTATATTTGAAGAAGAATCGATTAGGTGCTGCTATTGATGGTTATACAAAGGTATATACATATTTTTTTACAAATTTTTTGTTAATGTATATAAGTTGTTTGATGTAATGTTTGAACGAGTTTTTTGGTTTTTCAAACTGTTTTACTTTGGCACATCAGGTAGCGGGTTCGGGTAGGTAACACAATGGATTTTACCTGATCTGTATTGGGTTTGGGTAGCCAAAACCATCCTTAAACATATCGTTATCAGTGTTTGGTGTTTTTAACCGGTAGCCAAGACCACAGGTTTAAGGTTTTATATTCAACTAGCAACCATTTCATTTTGCTTATTGATTGCCGAAATATGTCGTTGATCCATTTATAGGTTGAAAGTTGGGAAGCTGAAAAGATATGCAGCCAATAGGACAGAACAGGCCGCCTAAGTGTAAGTATTATACATCTTTTGCTTTTTATAGAGTATAGGAACAATGTTCGCGTTGGTCTCAACGTTCATGACTAGATGAGACGAGTATGTAAATGTTTGGTTTCTAGCAATTTTTTTTATAATTATAAAAAAAAAATGGTAAACAATTTAATGTGGTAAAACTTTGTGCATCTTTACTCAAAATTAAATTTCTCGATAACTAATTCGTGTTACTAATGAGTGTTGCTCAAACCGGATACACAAGGTTGCGAGTGTTACTGAAACCGGATACACAAAGTTGTTTGATGTTCCGGTTCAAGGTGAGTAGGAGTTACGCTATGCGTTATCATGTTGTTTTTAAAATACGTTTCATTAAATGATTGTTTGGGTAAGCTTATTTTTGGGGTAACTTACCAGGGTTTTTTTGTTGGTGTCAGGTTGTTAAATCAACCTCATGTGATGCAATAGTTGAACCTAAGTGCTTGACACACAAAGTCAAACATCAACTATTTGTATGATCCTTGATTTAGTTGTATGATTGACTATCTCACATTCCTAGCTAGATTTATAATGAATGAATGGGCTCACTGATTTAGTTGGTGCATTTTGTTGTCCTGATTTGATTCATATTTCTGATACAGATTAATGAAGTGGATATGGATGAGCTCAAGAAAATGAAAATAGATTATGGCGTGCCAAAATAGTTAGCGACCAAAGGTCTTATGCCCAGTTGCTTATGCTGTTACTATCTGTTGCTTATGCTGTTAATATCTGTACACATTTTAAATATTATTAACCTATTTTATACTACAGGACCACCAACATTTTAGGTCGAACCGGGTTCTATTTTACCTAACTGACAACGAATCAGAGAAAGGAAACAATGCTCTTCTTTCTCGATGATGGACTCTCACTTAGAGTAATGTAGATAAAGCAATAGCAACGTTCATTAACGGCCCGTTACTGGAGTACACCAAAAACCGTTGAAAAGCTAAGTACCAGGCAATGAGGTAGTTTTTTACCGTTTCACTATTGTGTTAGTTGCTTTCAATGGGTTTATTGAGTGGGTTAGTTCAGTTATTGGTTTCAGGGAGTGTGGTCAGGGAGCGTGTCACACCCCCAATTTACCTGACTTGCAGCGGAATGGAATACCTGGGGGTGTCTGTCATAGCACCACAGTTACAGTTACATTGAACGACCTAAAGTGTCGTTTGGAAAATACTGCATTTGATCATTGAAATAATCCAGAGTTTACAAAATGAGGTCCCCAAAATGTGTTGCAAGTTTATGAAAACAAGTCATACTAGATCAAACGTTTACATAAGTGCATGAAATAATGATGAGACGCGTCGACTCCGCGACTCCATGAAGGTCCAAATGCATGTCACATGAGCTACCTTAAAAACCTGAAATACATTGCTAAAACGTCAACACGAATGTTGGTGAATTCCATAGGTTTGTAAAATGTAATGATGTACGGCCACCACAAGTAAAAGTGCAAGATAAAAATCTCATGAAAATTGTACAATAGCCTTAAGCTCATGACACCGAAGCTATGACTGATGAAACTAAGCCCCTCCTGAATGTTCTGCCGAAACACTCAAATGTAAAAGACATGACATGCATCCGCTTACTGTTGGTAATCACTACCACGGATGGAGGCGTCACCCTCGATAGATCTATCCACTCACTCTCGCTTAACGGTAAATTAACGGTTCATGATGTTACAGGGGACTTATCACATGGCAAGGTAACTTAAGCTATGTACATGGGTTTTGATACTTGGGCTCGTACAAAAATGATTGATGCAATGTATTCCCCCCGTGGGATTTGAAAACAATCAAAAATGTTGAATTGAAAACGGGGCTATGAAAACTCACCTTAACTGATGAAACTGTGATGAAATGAAATGAACACCAATGAACAATTAGCTGCTGCAACCCAATATGATGGTACCATGAACATGTAATGAGCTGAAAAACAAGGCGCGCACACTAGCCGCAACCTAATATGAATGATGAACGATCTACTTTAGATCATGAAATGATGTTATGAATGTCCATGCACATGTTTCCTATACCACTCTACTCTTTGAAAAACACTTGTTGTTATCAAAAGTATATATTCCAAGACTTAGGAAAATATGGCTATTAGAAAAATAAACTAGTTGTAATATATATACTTATATATATATCGTATGTACCAATGTTTGTGTTGAAATCCTCGGTTTGAAATCCTTGAAATAACGCCTTGTAGTAATGAAAATATACTTGTAATCACTAATACATCATTAGTTATGAAATTGGGTACTTGGTTAATATTTCTAGAAAATCTAGAGTTTAGTACGTAGAAGTATTATTACTTCTATTAGTGACAAAATGGTCTCGCAAAACTAGTCGTGAAATAGTGAATATTAGGAGTTAGGAAAGAAGCTCAGTAGTTTTGAGAAGATTTTCACCATATCTAAAAAGTCACAGAAGTGAAGTTTGTCCTTACAGGTTTCGATCATAAAGATAATTAGCCGTCAAGTGAGGTGTTTGGGCTGTTTTGGCAGATTCTGGGCAGTTTTCGGGAAAGTTTGGAAGTCCATAAGTTGTTCGTTATAAATCCTTTTGACAAACGGCTGGATGTTTTGAAAACTAGGCTGGGTGGACTAACTTTTTGTCAATGATGTAAATTTTCCAGAAATGAGTTTATCAATAAGTAAATTGGCTCTCAACATGATGTCTTACAAAAACTGTTTTTCTATACTCAGTAATATTTTGCTAAAAAGCTGATGGAAATAAATAGAGTTTCGCCGATTTTGAAACGTGTATATCTTGGTCGTTATAAGCTTGTTTTCTACGTTCTTTATATCCCCGAAATCGTGGGACAACATACTAATATATTTTTGATAAGTCGGGATGGCTAGATCAAGTTTTACACCTCAGATTGCCCATTGAAAATCGTGGGACAGCATGTAAAATTTTCAGAAAATAGTTTTCGTCGTTAAACTTGCAAAAATCATATCTCCTTCGTTATAAACTCGTTTTAATCCATTCTTTCGCCCACGGCTTCGTTTTTGAAAGTATTTTCTAAATCTTTAGCCCAAAGTTACCCGGAATCCCCTGATTTTTCTGGATTTACAAAAATGGGACAGCATGTATATATACTTGTTAGAAATCCATTTTTCATGTCCAAAACTAGTTTCTACTTCAACCAAATCTCTTGCAAACTTCACAAAACTATACTAATCTTACCATACACCTTCTTAGGGTGCCATGGGTTCCTAATGACTAGTAATCAAGTTAATTTAACAAAGGAACACCTAAATCACAATCTAGGGTTTGTATGTTCAAAAAGTCTTCAAAAATAAAGTGGTATAACTAGTTTGTGCATGAAATTAAGCATGAATACCATAAGATACATATGTTAATTAGATGAAAACATGAAAATAAATTTGATAACTCACTTTGAAATATGAGGTGATTAAAGGATGAGAAATCTTGGATTACTTGTGTTTTTGTTGGATGATTCTTGATTAGAAAGATGAAATGAACAACTTTGTAGCTTTGTACTTTGGAAAATCATGGATGGATCATGGTGTTTGGATTTGGTCGTGGGTTTTGGGGGAAGAACAAGAAAAATGAAAGCTTTTTGGATCTTGAAAAGTGCTTGTTATGATTCTTAAAATTTGTATGTTATGTGTTTTAGTGGTTTATGTAATTAAGTAAACAAGTATAATGTATAATATGTACACATGGTTAAAATTGTTGGTCATGTGGTCTAGGGGTGTGCTCATGGCCGGTTTTCAATGTTTAAAATAGTAGCAAAGTCGGTTTTGATCACTTGGGAAATGTAGTGTATTATTAGTTGTGGTTTAGTGTAAGTATTAGTTATAATCGGGTACCGGGTTTGCTAGAAATAAATATTCACGAAGTTAACTGGGATGAAATAAAGTTGTAAAAATGTTAAAAATATGTTGGGTACAGTTACTGAGTGATCGGGTGATTATTGTTTAGTTTTCACGAAAACCGTCGTAATATTCATAAGCTTACGTTATAAATAAAATAAATTTCCAAAATACTGGGTAAATGAATGTTATAACTTTTATGATAATAAAATGGATATAAAAATATGTCGGGACCATTGTGGGAATATTTAGATATATTCGTCGCGTATAAACCGTGTGTTAACGTTTATTTATAAATAATAAGGAAAACGTTAAATGTATCAAATATATAAATTTGAAAATCCTAAGAGTGGTATAACATGTAAATGACCTACTGATGATATGCAGACTATCTCCAGTCCGTATGAAATGTCATTACTGATAATGCATGAATTCGCACCTGAACCAATACGGTTACGCGAATTTGAATACCCGTAAACTAAATTTACGATGAAATGTGTAATGCACGTGAATGATGAAATCTTTTCCCGCAATGAATAGTGTTCCGTGAATAGTAAAATTTCTGAATGCTTCTCGGAATGTCAAACTGACACAAAAAATGATGAATAGTAAACTGATGAATAGTGTTTGATGAATAGTGTTTTTCCAAAGTTCGGGAAATGACCTGAAATGGTGAGTTGTGACAGAGCGTACTCAGGGGGTGGGTTCAGTGAGTTGGTTCACTTTGATGGTTAAATGTGTTGGTTCAGTTAATTGGTTTCAGGGAATGTATATGGCACGCCACAACAAAATGTATACGGCCCTCCGCGAGTCATAACAATAGCAAACAACCACCAGTTACAGGCAAGTGCAACTGCAATATGAGTTCCTGTTGAATTAACGCATTCTTTATGCGTTCCTTTTTTCTTTTTTAGGCTTTACTTTTTTTAACATTAAAGAAAAGGTTTCGGATGGCCGTTGGATAATTTATCTATGGGCCTGCTAGCGTTTTACACACAAATCTTTATGTTGTTATACACCATGTTACCTCAGCGATTGTGATTACTTAATCTAACTTATTTCACGGATATTGATTTTGAATAAGGATTGGTTCATCTATTATAATAATGTTGGATTTGAGTCATAAGGTTGCCAATGTCTAAATAAATTATGGTTGAACCTAGATTTTAATGTTTGTTTTTTCGTGTTTTGGTATCGCTATAGTGACTTTTGGAACAGCGGGAATCGTAAAGATGCTCTATGTTGCTATTGTATTCTTTTCAGCACTTATCAGAAGGTATGGTCCGTTTCCCGGCCTGGATATTTGGGTCCATTTGAATTTTTTGCATCTGTATTATTCTGTCGTCGTTTAGGAAAAAATAAAAGAAGGCCTAAAACTATAGCCATAGATGAATGTCATTTTATCAGTAAAAGGAATGTTTGTAGTAGCACCATTACAGGACACTGAGCTTTTCAAGAAGAGAAGATATAAAGAAGCAACTGGCTGCTATACCAGGAGTTTTAGGGCCACGCCTTACCTTAAACTTAAAGAGACATGTTTTGGTCATTCCATTTTCATGTTTGTAGTATATTTGATAATTGATGTTACTAGAATTACAAAAACTAATAGTTATGTAACTTGGCTAAGAGACCTTTGGTGAATTTCATTTGTCTCCACAAGAATTAATAAGTGTACCTCATTTTCATATTCAATTCATTAGATTCCAGGAAGCTGAGGATATTCAATATTATGCTTGGATGTTATGCGGGAAAAGGCGTCGTAACAGATTACTTTCAGATTAGTTCCAGTTGCTACATGGCTATTACTAGCTGATATCATGAAAGACTGTTTGTGTGAATACGCTCCTATGGAAACTAAAGAAATTAGGCATCATAATAGAGTGCATGACCATATAACAACTGGTAAGTCTTATTGTAAGGAGTGTAACCATTCATTGTAGCTGATCTAGAGACTGTATTGATAAAAGATGTTCATACTCTCTATGCAGCTGGTCTCATGGTTGTTCCTCCTGGTCAATATATTACACTTGAATATATTGATACTTACTTTAGTGAAGACTATGCTAAAGTCTTGGATAAGTTTGAAGATAGGAGTGAGAGGATACTATATAACATGGTAAATAGAATTAATGTCCTAGGAAGATATGAAAAAAATACCATTTACAGTCTACTTTCACAACTTCTTTAGATTGATGTAATTATTTTGATTAGACACCTTATAGTTTCAACAATTTAAGTTGTAGTTTTCATAAATATTTGAACAGAAAAAGTGAAGCCCCGCAGCAACGCGCGGGCAATACCGCTCGTTTTAAATAAAATTGATTACTAATTTATGCAATTTCTTTATTGTTGAAAACTTTGTTAATAATTCAATACACATTTAACATAATTGACCATTTGTTTAGCCAAATATATAATCAAGCAACCAATTTCTATATAAATGAGGACACTTTATATTTTGGGTCATAATATCCATCATGCATGCTAAATGAAGACCCGTCAATATTTGTTTCCAAATAATTCAATTGATATACATTATGCAAAGTGCATTATTAAAATATGTTTGTAATTCAGCACAAACTCTTTTGGCAAGTGTGTTTTTAAGTGGTAACTACAAACCCATAAAATACCTATAATCCTTTCTACGTTTTTGTTCATCTAACAATGCTATACATACATTTTTGCAACATCTAATTTTGTCCCAAACCGTTAACAATAAAAAAGATATATTTTGAATATACAATAACTTATTTGAATGGGGAAAACTTGCCAGCTGCAACAAGCAGGCTTCTTGCCTGCTTTTCCTTTGAAAAAAATTAAATTTTTTTACGATTAAGCCCTGAATTCAGGTCAGTGATACACTTTCCCCCCTGAGCCCTCTCCTTTTTACATAGGAAAGCAGGTAATTGCCTGCTGTGGAAAGCATGCATCATTTTCCCTCTTTGAATTATATGAGGAATTGACTTTGATTTGCATGTGACAACTTTTCAAATCGTTTTTTTATTGATGTAATGTTTTATTTTAAGTTTCACTAAATGTTTTTATATGTTCTTTAATACATGTTAAGAATTTTTGCTTGAGATAAATTATCACATGTTATAGCCGTTTGCAATTACATTTTAATCATTTCACGTTCTATTTTGGACGTTACACGAAACACTTAAGACAATATCGCATATCGTTAATTGTCTGCCGTTAGGAATTTCCGTTGCTAAGCACGGGTACTCGCCTAGTATATGATATATGGATACTTTAACCACATCAAATTCAAGTTCACAAGAATAGAACAATTTTGAAATTTGTTGGTTTTTATTGTTGATATAAAGTTTGAATGACCAAATTGGAACACTTATGAAACTTGATTGGTGTTAGATGGCATATTCCTTTTTTAGATGTTTTCATCTTATCAACAGTATTATAAGCGGAGGAAAATGTGGATTTGAAATCGTTACGAAATAATAAGTGGTAATCTGACTAAAAAGAATCTAAAAAACAGAGTGGAAAAAAAATCATTTTTGTCTCTTGTTTCTAAAAAGAAACAAACAATTTATTTTATTTCTACTTCTCGCTTGCAGTTAGTGGTGTCAATAAATTCGATCCGAACTGAACCCGAATAAGCCTATTCGGGTCAGGTACTCGATTAAATAATTGTATATGGGTTATTCGGGTCAATCAGAGTAAACAAAATTCTAAATAGGGTTAGATATCGAGTAGAAAATGTTTTGTTAACTCGGGTTCGGGTCGACCCAATTGACCAAAATAATGGTTTTTCTATTTTTTTAATAATTTTTTTATAAATTACCTATTTAAATGAGTTCAAATAGGCAAGTTTGTTACATTTTACACATATTCAGATTGACCCGAACCCGAATGGACCGACCCGAGTTGACGGGACCCGATTCGACATGAACCAATTAACCTTAATTCAAATAGGATCGAGTTCGGGTATGTTATTTTAATCATTGACCTGACCCGAATTGACCTGAACCTGACCAACACGACCCAATTAACTCCCATACTTACAGTAATAAGAGGAAAAAAAGCAAACTGTGTTATTAAGATTAAAATACAAGAGAAAAGAAAATGAAAATGAAAAAAACTGAAAAAAAGTGAAAAAGTGAAGAAAAGTGATTCTTAAGAAAAACAAACACCACCTAAGCATATCGGACATGGTCAATGAGATCAGGAATACCCATGGCCATTGCACTTTGGAGTGTTGCTACCTAAGGTCAGCCCAAGTGGTTGAACCATGCATAGTTTGTTGTTCGGGTATGTAGTTTTCAAACGTTTTAAGGTTAACTTCAGTTGTTGCTTGTTTTGGTTTACCTTAGTTGCCGTCTTCTAGGGCCTAACACCAAAGTGCAAAGTTAATGCCTAATAACGCTTCTTAACATGATACAATACAGATCAACTAATCAAGTTCCTAACAAATAAGACATTTCCTATAATGTATACCTACATGACACCGGTGCCAAAGATTTAAATGAATAGTCAAAACCAAACGTTTATAACAAACAATAAAACCCATCACACGACATGGAATGCTTACATGAACACACGTCAAACAGTAAGAGTAACAGATGAAAAGATGACAAGATGCGCCATGTTTAACGTGTCCTATATATAATGTTATGAAACATAATCTTAATCAACACTAACGAAGTCGTCTAAGACCAATTTGGTTCAATCCACGCATAAGAGGAGAAATGAAATGTATTTCCAAAGAAACCACTTACGTGTTCTTGAATATCTTCACCATCAAATGTGTGATACATACATGTATCGAGTGAATAGAACACTATCTTCCTATTCTTGGCATGCAAGTGCGGAAAGAAGATCTTGTTCTCCATTTGTGGCATTTTGGCTTCAATACAGAGACATGTTGCGTCACATATATAAATCATATGCTTTCCTACACCATCAACTTTCTCCCATTCTTGTTTAGATGCATTGTGCTTGAATACCTCAACATGTTCTCCAAACTCGCCCACACTAACTAGTAAAAGTTGTTGATCACATTTTGTCATATTTTTGTGTCGAAGATGAACAACTTTTAGGAGCTTCGGCTTCAACAAGCTTACACAAGTAATCTGGTTGGCCCAAGTTGTTCAAAACAATAAGCTCTCCCTCTTTACCCAAGGCATAAAGATCTCGACCATCAAAGATCAAAGAACATATCGTATGTGGGTCCGGGCTGAGATTAAGTGTATGCCAAACTGGTTCCCGATTTACAAAGTGAATGTGAGCATGCCAGTGCTCTGCAGTTTTAAATCCAACCACGATACAATTAGCGGAAGTAGGTGGCGCTGAAAACGATAAGCTTTCGAAGCGATCTAGTGATTCTGGTGGAAGCTTTCGAAGATCATTTGTGAAAGGGTTATATAATACATAGCACAACAGGTCAATCTCAAACAACAACCAACCAAAGCTTGAACAAAATATTTTGTTTTGAAAAATCGATATCTGGGATTTTTTTCTTAAAGTAGTTGTCACCAAACAGCGGATCTATGAAGGTGATCATATCTTGTTTTTTCTCTACCACCATGAGCCAAGGTGAAACTACTGAGTACGTTTGCAATCTCTTTATTGATCTTTTGTTGCTCCATTTTATTAAAGGTGCTGCTAAATGACATCGTTTGCATGTGGCACGAAAGTTCATGTATTCAACACCAACACAATGCTCCATAATCGACTCCAAAAGATCATATGGGATATTGAGGAGGTGTGATTCATTAAAGTCATCCCCATCATCTGAATCTAACTTTAACAATATTTCATCGTTGTTTTTCATCTCTGATTTAGAATCATCTATGCATTTGGTTTCTCCATGATCATCTTCTAGCCTACATAAACAGGATTTTAAGAAACAAATTCCCAAACAAAACAGGGTTTCGGTATAAAATACCAATATACAATTTCAATTATCTCGTTTTAGTCATTGAAACATGGCTTTGCGTCTAATTTTGGTCATTTTGAAAGAAAAAAACAAAAGACCTATTGACAAATGGTTATTAAAACATACGTACAAAAATTATTAAAAGCCCATAGTAAAACATACCTGCATTCCCACACTGATGGATCACTTGTAGGCAGCGTTCCAGATGGTATAGACCATGGGGAGATGGTATTATCTTTGACATGGTACGAGTATATTGTTTCGCCCGTTTTGCAACAAATGTGTATATAACCTCCTAGCTTGGAGGCAGTTACACGGCTATAAGACACCGAGTGATCACGGGCAAGATCCAAACAGAATATGCCGTCTTTGAGGTCGTCCATTTCTTCCCATAAAGCATTAATCTTGAACAGGTCTCGTAAATCCAGTTCTTCAAAACTATCATTAATTATCTCCCAGTCTTTGAGGCCTTCTATTTCTTCCCACTTTATACTAGTCATGTCTAATTTATACACATGCACATCAACAGGTGTATTATGTGTTTTCTTAATTTCCTCTTCAAAATATATTATAATGCCGAACAATTCTGTACAAGATCCGATCAAATACTGAATAATGTCTCCAACACGACTCCTATAGGAAGGATTAAGAGAAAGAGGGTATGGCCCAAACATCATGAGTGTTATTGCAACTTCTTTATCCATAACCTTAATATCTATATGTATGACCAAAAACATAAAAGTACTATCCTCGCTCAAGCCATATACTTTACCATTGCAACAAGTTAGGCTATGTAGTAATTCACCATTGAAACTTAATTTCTTGAGTTGTTTGGCGTATGACATTTCGGTCCATCCATACTTCTTTCTTTTACTATCTAGCCTACAAAATACAAAGGTAGACTTATTGGATCTCGTGAACAAAAGAATTGAACTCGGATCATCGGGAGGAGCTGACAAACAACCCTGTCTGATAGATTGATAGTCTCCGTCTTTCAAAATCAACGTGGGGAGGCGTATGATCTTAGAAGTCACAGGGTTCCAAAGAGACCATTTCATGTTGTGCGGATGATCAGAGAGTATTACCCATCCATGAAAACTCCCGTGGATACGTTTACCGTGCAACTCTGGGATTTGAGGTAACTCGTCGCATATGGTGTAGAAAAACTGGTCATTAGTGACACGTTCTGTGCTTTCTAAACCTTGGGAAACGAACCATGGATACTTTGCAGATAATAGAGGCAATCGATCACAAACCGAACCACTAGAAATACACTCCATCCTAAGCATGTTCAGAACAATATTCATAAGATAACTTTAGTTAGCATTATACTAAGCTGATAAGCCAATACAACAATCCAAACACTCTAAAAGCTTATTGATTCTATAAAACAAACAGAACAAGGTATCTTTTTGACCATTAATTAAGCAAATATTCCCATAAAAATAAAAAATAAAATAAAAAAAGCACAAAAAAGTGCTTATGGCATTAAAATAAGCTAGCAAGCAAATTAGATCCAAGTACTAAAAAAGCTTAATACCTTTATGAATAAAACAAGAAAAAGTGATTGTTTAGCACTAAAATAGGCTAATAATAGAAGCACATTTTTCTCTTTTCTTTTTTACAGTAAAAAGGGTAATAAGCCAAACCCAAATAGTAATAAAGTAAGCTTATTGAAAGTGCTTATTAAGCATTAACATGAATTGACACAAAACAATGTAACATGAATTTAAGCTTGAATTCAAACCTCAGAAAACTTTGGGGCTGATGCTTTCAGATCGGTCTCAAAATTCAAACTCGATGCCTTTAAATGTTGAATTCATGCTTCAAAAAACTTCTCAGTGTATAATGATTATGGAATGGGAATTGTGTAGAGTTTGGGGTTAAAACTTAAAAGGGTTAAAGAACTCTATACAATATTTGCATTTCTACTTTTTAGTTTAGATTTTCTACTTTTTAGTTAAGTACTACATAGTGTAGAAACAGTAGGAGTTTTTTTTTTTTTTTTTTTTTTTTTTGTTCCTATTTTTTTTTTTTTTACTTTTGAAGTAGTCGATTTAATGTCGAGTAGGGTGTGGTTTGTTTTTCTTTGTCATGTTTTTGTGTCATGTTTATATGCAAGGGCGGAGCTATTAAGGGACCGGGAAGGGTCCCAGCCTCTCTAGGCGTAAGCTCGTTAGTGTATTTTTCGCAATTTTATGTTTTAAAAACTTTTTTTTTTCCATTTCGGCCCTCCCATCTAATGTTCTTCCGGAAAAAAAAATTGTTCCGGTCATTCCAAGAAATTTTTTCTAGCTCCGCCACTGTTTATATGCGGTAGAAAATGTGGATTCGAATTCGCCAAGATATTTTAAAGGGTAATCTAACTTAGATAATTATAAAAAATAAGGTGGAAATTAATTTTTGCCTCTTTATCTAAACGAATAAATACAGTTACTATTTTATTTCTTCTTCTCGCTTGTAGATATGCGAAGAAACAACGAAAGCAATTTTCCTGTTTTCTCTTCATCCACATAAGATAAAAAAACAAACATACTTTTTTTACTTCTACTTTTTTTTCCAGAAAAAAATGAAAAGAAGTGATTCTTAAAAAAACAAACACAGCCCGAGTATATCACTGTATGCACCAATGTTTTGAAAATAGGGTTTTCAATCGACCAGGTCAAGTCACCGGGTTACCGGTTCGACCGTCGGGTCACCCCGGCTTTCTATTAAAAACTATTTTTTTTCAACGGGGTCAACCCAGTTCAACAGGCTCTATAACCCGGTTCTATCACTGTGTCAACCCGATTTTCTATTAAAAAATATTTTTTTCAACGTGGTCAACCGGTTAGACAACCGGGTCAAGCTGGTTCAACCGACTCTATAACCCGGTTCGATCACCAGGTCAACCTGGTTTTTTGACCCTTTTTTTTGGCGGAATTGGTTCAAACGGTTAATCTAACCGGGTCGCTCCTGGTTTCAAAACATTGGTATGCACTCTTTTTCTTTTTAACTTCACTCTAGGTAAAACTGGGTATCATTATTGTGGTTAGTAGGAGCTAGAGCGGATTGCTGGAGCTTTTTTCACATGCTCCTTCAACTAGCATTTCATTTTGTAGTTTATTTTTTTTACATGCTACTTCAAGCTATGTCAGCCAAACGAGACTTATTTTTAATGGTAACTGATTTTTTTTTTAAATAAACTCTATGATAAGCTCTGATAAGTTCATGCACCATACATGCTCATAATATTTATGAAAGTGGTTTAATTACAGTAATCTTACATTCGTGAACTACAAAAGAGCCCCCCTCTAGTTGTAATTAATAAACAATCCTTACATATTGCAAAGTTTTTTTTTTTTTTTTTTTTTTTTTTTTTTTTTTTTTTTTATACGTATTGCAAAGTTCGTCCCCTGTAAACAATCTTTATGTTAAATCCAATGTTATAAATGGCGTGAGGCGTGGCGTGGCGGCAAGGCCACGCCTCAAGCCTTACGCGCCATGGCGAATCCATGGCGTTTTTTGCGGCGTGACTAAGGCGGCGAAAAAATATTTATATATTTATCATTTATGTTATAATATCATATTTTGTATGCATATCGAGTTTACAAAAGGTGAGTTTACAAAAGGTGAGCTTACAAAAAGTGAGATGCATAAGAAATAAAGTGAAAATTTGAACTATGTTTAGAAATTACTAGGCCCAAAATTTAAGCCCACATCATCCCCTTCTAAAAATGGCGCCACGCCATACAATAAGGCGCGACTTGGCACGCCTTTTCGTGCCTTATTCCACGCCTTTTCACACGACGCCTAAACTTCACGCCTTAGTCCATTTCGCGGCGCCGAGGCCACGCCTCGCGCCTTGGCGGCACCTTGGCGCGCCTTTTAGAACACTGGTTAAATCTATGGTTTTTGTGTAACAAAAATTTACATAAATAGTCATTTTAGATAGAGGTGCAAGTCCCCGACCGGTTTTTTTTTTAACCGGCAGTAAAACCGGTGACCGGTTTTCACAAAACCGGTTTTATAAAAAACCGGTCCGGTTTTCTAAAACCGAACCGGTTAGACCGGTTATGAGTTTTCAAAATATACCGGTTTTTTCCGGTTTTATATCCGGTTTTAAAATAAAACCGGTTTTAACCGGTTTTATTTGTTTTTAATTAAAAAAAAAAAAAAAGTAAAAAATGTTACCGTTTGAAAAAAACCGGATTTAACCGGTTTTAACCGGATTTTTTCAAAAAAATATAACCGTTTAAAAAAAAAAAAAAAAAAGTAGCCGTTTGAAAAAAAAAACCGGATTTAACCGGTTTTAAACCGGTTGTTTTCAAAAAATATAACCGTTAAAAAAAAAATAAATAAAAATAAAAATAGCCGTTTGAAAAAAAACCGGATTTAACCGGTTTTTTCCAGTTTTTTTTAAATAATACCGAGCCAAACGGCTAGTATGAATATAGCCGTTTTTTTTGAATTTTTTGAGGGTTTTGGGGAGTTTTAAGGCACTATAAATAGAGGTAATGTGTTGGGGTTGAAAACACATCAAAAACAATCTCATTTCTTTCTCTAATCTCTCAAAAACGCTCAAAAATCGCTATTTCGTATTTTCGCTATAATGGAAAACTCACAATCACAACAAGCTTCCACTACTCCCTCCGTTGCTACTAGCAATGTCCGAAAACATTACACAAACGATGATGTTGAAAAGGTTAGACCAACCACCCGAAAAGGTGATGTGTGGACTAATTTCGATATGTGTGTTATGAAAGATGGTAACGTAAAAGCGCGTTGCCGGAAATGTGGGCATTTTTATGGCACCGGGTCTAACTCTACACTTAGGAATCATATTGGTAGTTGTAAGGCGGGTCAAAATACTAGTTCGCAAACTACTATTGGTGCAGATGGTCAAGTTTTTATATATGATGCGGATGCGCTTCGACTTGATTTTACGAAGTTTGTCATTCAACAAGGGCTTCCATTCAACCACTTCGACAACGTCAAGCTTACGGAGATCATCAAAAGGAGGCTACAACCGCGGTATCAACATGTAAGTCGTACTACTCTTAGAAGTGATGCTTTTAAATTATGGAAAACGGCTAAAAAAGAAATAATTGAAGGTTTTCGTAATTATAAATATGGTGTTTCTATAACTACGGATACTTGGACCGCACCACATGGTACGGCAAATTCTTATCTCGCCGTTACGGCTCATTGGTTTAATCCCGAATCTTGGTTATTAATGAAACGGACAATCGCTTTTAAAATATTTGGTTATCCTCATACGGGATGTAATTTAAGAAAAATTTTGCATGACACTTTAATTGAATATAATTTAGATGATAAAGTTTTTACGATTTCACTAGATAATGCATCAAATAATACTAGAGCTATGGACTTGTTAAAATTACGTGTAAAACCTATTTTAGATGGTGCTTTTTTTCATTCCCGTTGTGTTGCTCATGTTATAAATTTAACCGTACAAGCGGCATTAAAAATATGTGATAGTTTATATACGAAATTTAGGGGTTTATTAGTATTGATATATAAATCGAGCAACGAACGACAAATAAACTATAAACGTTTTCGTAAAATGTGTAATGAACAACCCCTAGGACCTTGCCTTGATATTAATACTAGATGGAATTCTACTTGCATGATGTTTGAAAATATATTACGACAACGTGCGACTTTACATGCTTATAATCAAAAACTTATTAATAAAAATTTGTCCAACATAATACTAAACGACCAAGATTGGGATCGACTAAATGAATTAACTATGTTTTTACAAGTTTTTAAAGAGGTAACAACTATATTATCGGGTGTTTATTACCCAACTAGCCCATTAGTTTTAAAACAAATTTATGCTATGACGGAAAAATTATATGATTTAAAAAACTCACCTTCACGAATGTTTAGAAAAATGGTTAAAATTATAAAAAAGAAATTTATAAAATATTTTGCTAGTTTACCTTTAGTTTTTACTTGTTCCGCCGCACTTAATCCATGTTTAAATGTTGGAGGTGTAGAACTTTTAATAAAAAAAATAATGGAAAATTTAGACTTATCTTTTGGGTTAGACGGTGATGACGTGGGCTATATAGAATCTCAAATTTTTAGATTTAACGATCATTTTCAAAAATTGTTTAGCATTTATGCAACAAAATATGGTCACCAACAAAACCCAATTGTTGACCAAATGCGGGCCGGATCGTCCCAAATGACAAGAGACATTAATATAAACATTTATAATTCTTTATTTGAAGACGCTACAAGGCGTCAACGATCATCGGCCCCAACAAGCGAATTGGGACAATATATGGCTACAAACTTTTTAAGAACTTTAAGTCCCAATGAGTTTGCAAACTTTGACATTTTGGCTTGGTGGAAAGAAAGGGAAATCCAATATCCGGTTTTATCCGCTATGGCTCGTGACTTATTAGCGGTCCAAGCTTCGACGGTAGCTTCCGAATCGGCCTTTTCGGTTAGTGGTCGAATTATATCGGATAGAAGGACAAGACTAACATGCGAATCCGTGGAAGTATGTGTATGTTTGAAAGATTATTTGGACGGAGTAGATAGGATACAACATGAATCGTCGTTGGATGATCCAATAATAGATGAAGATGTTGAAGAAGGTATAATAAGAGAAGAAGAAGAAGCGGGGATATCACCTTCGTCTTCGACTACGAATACCGAAGGCGAATTAGATGAAGGTGAGTTTGAAGAATTTGAAGTTGAAGATTTAGATGTACAAGATTTTTTGGAAGAAAATGATCTTGATGACGACTTGAGTGACTAGTTGAGTATAACGGGTGATGGCAATGCCGAAGCTCGATATACTTGATTACACTAATATGTTTTCGGGTGATGGCCATGCCGAAGCTCGCAAAATGTATTAGTATTTATATGTTTTTATGATTGTATTGTTTAAATAAAAGTTATGATTGTATTGTATAAATAAAAGTTATGATTGTATGTTTTTGTTGTATAATTGTATTGTTTAAATAAAAGTTATGATTGTATAATTGTATTGTTTAAATAAAAGTTATGAGAATATTGTTTAATTATATGTTTGATAATTAACAATTTTATTAAATAAATGTTCGAAGCTTTTAGTAAAATTCCGGAAAAAAATGAACCGAAAAAAAGAACCGGTAAACAACCGATAAAAAATCCGAATCCGAACATTTTTAACCGAAAAAAGCGAACCGGTAAAAAACCGAAAAAAACCGATTCCGAAAATTTATAACCGAAAAAAACTGATTCCGAACATTTATAACCGAAGAAAACCGATTCCGAAAAACCGAAACCGAACCGAAACTGGTTATTCGAAAAACTGGTTTTTTTATAACTGGTTATTAAAAAACCGAAAACCGAAAAAACCGATTTTTTTGCACCTCTAATTTTAGATACCTATTAATTTCAGCCACTTTCATGAATGAAAAAAAATAGTTGCTTCAGTTTAGTTGCGATTCATTAACAATCTTTAGCGAATTGCAAAGTCTTCCCACTCGTTAAATGTGATTGAAAAAAGAATCCTTATGTTAAGTCCTTGAGTTAAATTTAAGGATGGTTTGTGTTACAAAATATTACATTATAGTCCATACCAGTTATCTCTCTTTCAAAAGAATGTCCATACTTTCAAGATTAAAAAAAAAAACAAACCTATGACTATTAAAAATATTTTTATTTTTTAACGGCAACTAACTATCGCACAATTCTCACACATGTCGAGTAAAAATGTTAACAAGTAATTAATTATTGATTAATAGATACTAAAAAAAGACCGAATATTTTTTGTTGATTAATTGTATATCCCGTCGCACCACGCAGATAAATCCCACTCAATATGAATACTATTTCGTTATAAAAGAAGTGGATTAGATCATTTTATTCAATCAAAAATACATTGAATACATAACATCTTTTTGATTAGTTAAAATCAAGACCTTACTTATTTATTTTATCATGATAAATAAACTCAACAATATGGGATCATTGCAAAAAAAATTGTCATCCAGAGACACATAAAAATATTACTTAAAGCTGAAAAGGTGTTACTAAAAGCTTAAAAAGTGTCATCAAAAGAATAAAAAATTATCTCTAAAATTTTCATATGCTTTTCGTACACTTCAAAACTGTAAGTAGAAGTAAGGGGTGGCAACGTATTCGGTTTGGAGTCGGTATCACTCGGCAATGATCGGCAACACATTGCCATTGAGTCGGCATGAGGAAATCGGCGAGCCAATCGGTATTGTATACCGATTCGGTGTGGATGTTAAGCATTAAATTTATGACTGTTGCATGCATTTAAAATCGTACCGTTTGGTACATTTTCAAAAAAAAAAAAAAAAAATCTTTAAATACTAACCATTTTCCTTTTTCATTTTCACATGTAACTAACATCAAATCACACATACAATTTACATTCTAAAACCATATCATCATCGGGTTCATCCTCAAACGACATAATTATTCCCCCCGACTCATCCGAAGAATGGTTATCCGGTAGTACAATCGAAACCTTTTTAGCCGCGTACGAAGCTCTTGAAGACACGGCAAGCTCTACCTTCATCCGTGGTTATGTAAAATGTTTTCGTGATAAAGCTTTAGAAAATTTAATGAATGACTATTTCGTTGAACAACCAAAGTTTAACGAAGATGTTTTTCGTGATCGTTTTCGTATGAGTAAAAGATTGTATTTACAAATTGTAAATGACATTTAAGCGCAATTTGAATGGTTTCAAGAGGGTCAAGATGCGTTTGGAAAGGCTAGTTTCACGGCGTTACAAAAATGCACATCGGCAATACGGCAACTCGCAACGGGTGAACCTCCGGATAGATTCGATGACTATTTAAACATGGCACGAAGAACTTCAGCTAATTAATATATTTTTTTTATTCGTTAGTATTTTTTTTGTTATTTATTATTTTTATTCGTTAGTCATTTTTTTTTTTGTTATTTATTATTTTTTTGTTATTTTCTTTTAATCGTTAGTAAAATTTTTTTTGTTCAATATATATATTTTTTTTTATAAAATAATTTTTTTTTTATAAGTGAATGTCTTGATAAATTTTGTGATGCGATTATAAAGTTATACGGCCGAGAGTTCTTACGTAGGCCGACAACCCATGACATTGCTCGGTTATTCGAGGTACATGAAGAAAAACATCACATTCCTGGAATGCTTGGTAGCATTGATTGTACACATTTCACTTGGCGAAATTGTCCTAAATATTTGAAAGGCAATATAAGAGAGGTGATCACCAATACTCAACAATTATGCTTGAAGCGACGGCTTCATATGATTTGTGGATTTGGCATTCGTTTTTTGGTCCGCCCGGATCAAACAACGATATCAATGTTTTGAATCAGTCTCCATTATATGTTACCGAGCGAAATGGTACGGCGCCAAACAGTTCTTTTTATTTACGTGGACGTCTCTACAAACGTGGATATTATCTTGCCGATGGAATATATCCTAAATATTCAACTCTTGTTAAAGCATATTTGTATCCCACTGACCCGAAGGAAAAGAAGTTCAAGAAACTACAAGAGTCTGCAAGAAAGGATGTCGAGCGAGCTTTTGGTCGTTTGAAGGGAAAATGGTTTATTCTCAGTCGTCCTCTACGACCTATGACCGTCGCAAAGATTCGACAAATTGTTTATACGTGTATTATATTAGGCAATATGATTTTAAAAGACGATGGTGTGTCAATATCACCGGTTCATATAATGAATCAACCGGTCACGCCAGTTTATGACGATAGTATGCTAGAAGAGTTACTGGACGAAGATATTCATAACCGTCTTCAATATGATCTTACGGAGCACGTAGCGGCGCAAGACTTACCATACCTCGATAACTAGTGATTTCCTATATTTAATTTTTGTTTTGTTTTTATTTTCCTAAAGTATTATGTAACTTTTATTTGAATTATTAATGGAATTTGATGTTTTTAATTAAATTGTTAAATATAATTATTAAAAAAAAAAAAAAAAAAAAAAAAAAAAAAAAGTTTAGGCATGGTTATTCATCACATTGCCACTAAAAATATGGAATTAGGCATCATTAGGCATGAAATTAGTTGGCGTAACATGATTGGCTAATTACATTTAATGTTTAGGAATCATTAGGCACAATTGCCACCCCTAAGATGCGTAAAAGTTTATTTATATTGACACATAAAAAGTGCAAGGATCCTTTTTTTTCCCATTATAAACACATTTTGTTTATAAAAGTTTAAGTAAATCTTAAAATTTTAAGTTTTTAACCACACTATTTTAAAATGTCAATAAAAAGTTAGATTCGGTGACACTTTTTGACTATATGTCTATTTTCTCAGTGATGCTTGAGAGTTGAGACCGGACGTAGCAAGAGATCAAAGAACCCCACCCCCCTCCCCCTCCCCCCCCCCCCCCCCCCCCCGGGCGCGTGCCGCACAAATGCGCGAAGCCACACACCACCATCATCTTCACACGTGGTGGTGGTCCTTTGAGCGTGAATCAATCGTGTGCACAATCATTGGTTTGTTTGTATTTCGAAAGTGTGGTATATTGTGAAGTATATTTGTGTTTTTGTGGGGTATTTTTGGGTAATGATATTTATGGTCTTATATTCTTATTACATATGTTTAGTGGTGAAGTAAAAGGCTGATATAGCGTTGAGTTATAGATTACGATGGTAATGCTAGTGTGACAAACTTGAGAGTATTTCCTTCTATATAGTCTTTTAGCAACAATTTTATCTTGTATAACTACAAGTGTTTTATATAACGTAACTTATGAAAACGTGAAAGTTTATATTAATGAGTTGCGATAAATGATAATAATAATCTACGCTATATTAATATTTTCACAAAGGAATATTATATAGTGAGATTTGCGATTGAGAAAGTTACAATAAAAAAAAAAAAAAAAAAAAAAAAAAAAAAAAAAAAAAAAAAGTTAATGTTGTGACAACAAAAAGGAGCTTGAGAAACGTACGTAAAACCGTAGAAAAGATTTTCATATAGACATTAATTGTAAATACTTTACGTTTTCAAATGTTTAATTTACAATTTTTTGATCAATAAACCGTGGTAAAACACTGTCCAGTCAAAAAGGAAACTTATACTGACCGTAAATACTTACCCATCTAATATATGAAACTAGCTTATAGACCCGTTGACACCGGGTAATTTTTTAAAGAATTAGATAAATGAGATGATAAGAAAAGTAATAATGTAAATTTGTTCCATCTAAAATATGAAACAAAGAATGAGACAATGTGTCCATTATAAGATAAGAAATTGCTTATGTTACAATTACACTAACAAACGTCTAATCTTGGGGTCTCCAAAATTTATTGTGTTGAGTAGCAAAAGATGTGTGTGAGTGCCTATCGATTTATAGCCATAGCGTTGGCGAATCTAAAATAGATTGACTCGAACATAAAATGATGTGTGTGAGCGCATATCGATTCAAAACCTAATCCTTGCGATGATGATAGACCTTCAAGTACTTCTCTACATGTAGACTTTTTCCTATGTATATGATAAATTTTTAATCTTTTATTGGTTTAATTAGTGTGGAATTGTGAGATGACCATATGACACAAATTTTAAGTTATGTGATGCATCTAATTAGTATCTTATAGAGCATATGAATAGTTAAATCAAGTTCATGTTTGCCAAATTACTGTAAATGTAAATGAAATGGTAAGGAAACAACTAACAAAATATTAATGAACCAAGAAATGTAAACTTGTCACACTAACATTCAAAATAAACAATTTCCATTAATAAACAACTAATTATTCGATATGAAAATGAGATAATAAGAAAACAACGAACATAAACATGTTCAATTAATATATGAAATAAATAATGAGATAATACATAATTAGTCGATAATCAATTGAGTTTGTAACAATTAAAATAATCAGCGTTCATGCGTTTTCGTCTCCAAATTTGATGGTCTTGAATAGTAAATGTCCATTTAAGACTATATCACATTTTCTTCTAATAGCGGCAGCAAGTGTTTTCCATAAGGTCTTCCTGGTACCTCCGTACCGTAAACAAAATACGTATCCCCTATTCTTGTCTCAACGAAGTTCATTATGGTGTCATAGACACCCTTCTCTTCCGTGGTTAAAGAGATGTACAACCTTTCATAATCTGATTATAACTCTTAAGTAGTTTTGTATCATACCCTTTACGGATTTCTTTTAGAACAATGCTCTTTCCGACACCCACGACACCACCCATGAAGAGGAGCATCGGCCATCTATCACAATGAGCCATGGCCCTCGTTACCTTCGTAAAGGCGTCTACAGTATCACCTTTTTTTGGTGTGTTAGTTCCAATCATTTCAAGTTCCTCACCATTGATGAGAATGTCGTTGTAACTTTCAAGTGCTTTGTCACTGAATCAAATCTTTTCTTATTACATGTACATAACAATCAATTATTTATGAATATATCAGCAATGAAAAACTACGAAATTTTTAAATACCTTTTTTTCATTTATATATGGTTTATTTGACTTGTTGTACATAAATTCAACATATGCCAACAAATTAAAGCAAGACCAGGTACTATAAGTCTATGAGAAGTTATAGTTACTCATTTACCGGTACTTGACCTAAGTCTAAACCATGTAGATAATTTATGATGAGAGACAGTTACATGTGTGAAAAAATTAACATACAACAAACAACAAACGAAAGTATATAAGCTCTATTATTTTCTAAAAAAATAATAAGGAATATATGATTGATACAATAAATAATGTTGTTTGTAATATTAAAAAAAAAATGTGCATGTATCATCTTCTCCTGCCAACTCGCAGTTAATCTTGAATTGCAAAATGTATGTGGTCAACGTCAAACACTTGCGTAGTCCATCTTCATTCCGTCAAACACTTGAGTTGTCCATAACTGACGCCAACGATTTTAGTGGTAGCAATCACATTACATCATCCATCATGTTAAGAGTATTGACACACCATCATTTTTTTGTTATGGCGATTGGTTTGAAGTTGAATTATCATCTAATATTGTTGGCTTGTATTGTACGATGAATACAATTCAGAAATTGAACTTTGTTTAGTTACTTAGTGAATTGCAATGTGTTTCGTCCTTTTCATTACTTGTTTACTATACAAATAGTTGGCGCCAATTATTTGGCTAATAATAAACATATTAATAAACATATGAATATTCAAGCGCACATTTGTCACGTCGGGTTCAATCCATCAACTTCTTCAACAGTCAAGATCGGATGCCAGCATCATAATATGGAATTCGAGGGTTGATGTTCTGTTTTACTGTTCAGTGCAATAACAAAACTGTCAATACTTTGCAAGACGACATGCCATATTTAAAAACGGCCAATTAAACTAAATCGCACTTATATAAAAAAATATTGTGAGGGGAGTTGATCATCAAGTAATCCTTCTTTTCCAAAATATATCCATATTAAAAAAAAAATAATAATAATAAAAAAAAAAAAAAAAAAAAAAAAAGTTACATAATTCTATGAGAGGTATTTGATCTTTTAGCCACAATTTAACATACATGTAGTTCAATAGAAGTCTTCATGTAAAATGATGTAATTGTGACTTTGACTTCAGTAAAGTTATCGCATAGCTCATCAAATGTCGTCACTTAGAAATAAACTAATGTATTAGGTTAAAAAAAGGTTTACATAACCCACTGTAATAATAATCCATTGGACTGAGGATAGTGTATTAAAAAAAATTCTATTAAAAAATGATAATATTGTATGAATATTGTTTTATATATTTAGCACTACTTATTTATAAAACTAAGAAATTGTCGGATTTGTGTTTGTGGTCACCCTTCCCAAAAAGTTTGACATGTAGTGAAATTTTGTGTTTTACCCGAACTTGTTCAGACATGCACATATTTCCAACATAGTGTTAATAGGCCAAAACACTTTAAACTATACAAAAAGATAATTACTTGTTGCTTAGACTCAAATCTTGTTACCGGTAGGCTTCCTGGTAAGGTTGGATATTATTGAAAGAGGGAACACAAAACATCTCTCTTAACCATAATCAGTACAACACTTGCGATGAAAGATTTTTTGGGATTGCAGAAACTGAATCACATTAAAAAAGACACCAGAATAACTTATAAGCATTCACATTAAAACCACCATAGCAAAAAAATAAATAAGTCAATAAAGACATGATATAAGTATAACTTATAAGCATTCATATTAAAAGGCACCATGAGAAAATCAAAGATTGAAAACTGTTAGTACCTACATATAGCTCATGTACATCTATCGGTAATAGCATATTTGATTTTATCGGCATTTAAAAAGCGACATTATGCTTAATTGAATTCCAACCAAATTATAGCCCCTTAACTTATTGCCAACTAAAATTTTGACCAATTTGACTCGTTTAAGGGGCTATTTAACCCGTCATTAATAAAACACAACCCAAAGCGACCTATTTAAAAGTACACGGGCTGACATTTCAATCTCTCCTAAATAGCTATTCCCTTCCCACAAAAAAATTATGAGAAAAAGAAACTTATAGGTAACCGAATTTCTAAGTCTACGGGCGAAATTGCCAATAATACATAGCAAACTTACTGATTTTTTGGCACAATGTGAATAAGCACATGTTTTCTTGGTACCCATAAAGCGTGTAGATAGAACCTCGTTGTCGCCATTAATCGGTGCCAAATAATCGCACTGCTAAGAAACAAACATAATCCCATTAGAGTTATTATCTTCAAAAGAATCTTAGCACAAAATTCAAAGTCAAACTTTAGCTGTGGACCGGTAGTAGTCCGAATTAGACTCAAAAGTAGTGGTATTAAGTAAGTCGTAGTTCCTCCTTTCCAAGTTTGTCTACAATATGCTTGTCTAAAAAATAGAGGATATTCCCAGATGATCCAAGTACCTGCATCAGTGTCATAGGCATTAAAAGTAGTAGCGTATGCAATGGTAGTTATAATTCCTGGGGTTTAAGGTTCGTGTCCGTTACCAGAAGGTGAACACAATTGTGTTAGTAACATTATTTTGGCCACTGTAATAGGTTTTGCAGGATGCTAAATCAGATTTTGCAAGTTCATCTGAAACATGTTACAAATGAGTAGTCGAACAACCCATGTATGTTTTCTATGCGTTTGATGTTCCGCTAAGACGTCGAAGAAATTGCTTCTTCTCGTTCACTCATACCTATAATGGTAGTAATTAATGATAAATTATTCTTAGGTAGTCCAAAAAATAAACTATGTTTAAAAAGCAAAAAGGATGTAATATTCAGGAGTCCAACAACCTTGTGAGGTCACACATATGCGTTTGTTGTTCTGACGCGACGCGTAACAATTTTCCCCTACATGTTCGCTCATACCTATAATCAGGAGGTATTAATTCAACAAAAACTCATATTGCACATTTGCTTGCCTGTTGGACGGGCACCCGTGTTACATAGATAGTAATTTTGAATCGCAAAAATAAAATAAATACATTACCTTGAGTAACAGAACATGCATATCTGCTGTTCAAATCAGCAGTAGCCAGAACAGCTTCAGAGGTATCCGTCATAGCAGGTCCACCCTGAAAAATGCTGTCGTGCGTAACCAACCGATCATCGCTACTAACGCATGAACTTGTAGCCATAGGAGCAGGCATGCACATAGTTAAGTGACATTCTTATATAAACAGACCTGCAAAAAGAATATGTACATTTAAAAAACTACTCAAAGCATGTACTAAACATTTCGTGAACATGAACAACAGAGTACCAAGTAGGGAACGTTCTTTTGCCTTTTGCTCTAACTAATCAAAGTGAACAACGAATCAATGATTTTTCATTTTTACTCTTGTTCCAACTCCAATATCTTAGGTAAATCGTCAGGGACATGACAATCTTTTCAAAAAGGTCAATTTGATTGGTCAACATGTCGATTACAAACATAACAGACAACTTTACTCGTGTTTTGACCCGTGCAACTTCAACTTACAAACAGGTCATAAAATAAAATACTTCGAGCTGGAATATGTGAAACATTCATTACCTCCAGAAAAGAACTTTTGCAAATTATTACGACATACATCACTAACTTGAATTAAATGGTGGAAAGAGACTTCTATAATGAAAACGCAGAAATGCATATATATACATCAGAAGATGCCTTTGAAAGCATGCCATAGTGTAAAGAATCACATTCCCCATTATTAAGAGGATGAAAACTTGCTCACTTAGTGTATCATTTTTTAAACAGACTTCATAGGCCTAAAGTAACAAATCGAAGACGATGATGGTTAATACACATACTAAACTTTATGTTATCACCTCGCTGAACACACAAAGTTTTTTATGTAACAGAAAAGAATATTGATCTGAGCTCTTTCAACTCGCTGGACAATGCAGACTTTTTTATGTAACAAAAAAGAATATTAATCTGAACTCTTTCAACATACCAGTACACTAATAATATCTCTGCCTGCAGGAGGGTTAACTTCTAATAGCACATGCAAATACGCATACAGAAAGTATCTCGAATCGCATTATTTTTTTTTCAGCCAGAAGTTGAGACACTACTTCAGCAGGAGTAAGCAGACCTGTAAGGTATGCCGGTTTAAAAAGCTAAAAAGATTGGGTCTCTGTTGCTGCATATAAGATAAGAGTATTTAAGTAAAATTTGCTTCTAAGTACAAAATCTATTACCTTCTCACGAATGGAATCATGCAAGTTATACTTCTCAATGAACTCGAATATATCTACTTTCATAAGATGGAAGATTAAATTGAATAAAAAAGTAAATAAGTTATTGCCATATAACAATCATAGATGAAAAATTCTATGATTTAACTGGTACCGACGATTTTGAGTGAACACTTACATCAATGTAAAGTGCAAAAGCTTTCTCGTAATGCCCATTAAAAAGGGTTGACCATATAATAGTTGGAAGGTAGTCGATGATGGTGCAACAATGAATGCTTTGATAACCCTTTTAACGTTGGAGTTAATATAACAAATAGAATCATTCTTAACTGAGCAGGGAAGGGAAAAAAAATATAGGGCATACCATTTATCAATTTCGTTTGCCAAAGCCGCCTCAACTCGAGCGAAGTCATTCCTTTTGAGAAAGTCAAATCTCGAGTCTTCCATATCCAAACTGCAATCAAAGGTTCAATAAACCCTTAGACTACTACATAAAACACCTTCCTAAATAGGTCATAACACAAACATCAGATTATTAGAATATTCTATGCTTTACAGCAGACTTTGGGTGAATTTCAACCTTTTTGATGTTATTTTTATCGCTAACCCGTTTGAGATAAGATACAACCTAAATCCACCCATTCAAGAAGTAAAGTGGTTAAAACTGTCACCTTGCAGTAATATTTGGTTCTAACCATGGACATAAGTAACCATAAGAAAATTCGATTCCCCGATAACATAGCGACACAATAAGATTATTAACAAAATAAAAAATTGAAGCAAGGATTGGCCTAATTAAAATAAAATACAACAAAACCATACCTTGGATCGACCCATTGAAATTAAGAGGGGCCAGGGTGCACACAACACTAAATCTATCTATATCTATATCTATATCTATATAAAAAGGTAAAAAAGAAACGAATTAATTTACCTCCTCTAATGTTGTCTGATTTAATAAGCTCCCCGAGGGTGAAATCCCAATCTAATAATTCATGGCATTCATAAGTGGTGAATCTTTTTCTCTTATTTCTTGATGATCTATTACCCTGCATTAGGTTTTGGTATTGAACCATTTAAATTTATTGATTAATTGCTCTCAATATGAAGTTATTTGGATTCTCAATAGACCATCTCATTCAAGTAAAAATAATAGTATCTCATTAATCGCTTGAGTTCCATTTCTTAAAGTCTATGGCCATCCTCATCCTCAACCTCATCAGCTTTTCTCTCAGGTTCTACATCTTTAGGTTAAACGAATTTGCTTTGCTGGAGAGAATGCCTTTCTCATATGGATATGCCGCCTAAATAAGTCAATAAAGGAAATTAAGAAACAATAAAATAGATGGAAAAAATTATGATTAAGTTAAGGCAATGTAATTCTTACTTCAACAGATGCTTAAAGTCTTGTTTTCTTAAAACACGAAGTCTTTACATAGTGCTTTAACCTGAAAAATAATATGTTATAAGTTTTTACTCAAATTCTATTCAACAGATTTAACATTATTTACATCTTTGTATTTTACTTTTTCTTGTAACAACTAATGACAAAACTACAAAGGGTGATAAAACTACATCGGCTCTTCTTACTTACCCTTATAACAAACCAAATATTTCAGTAACGGATAAAACGGGTAAATACTTTGTGTTAACCATGAAATACAACTTCCGGTGTGTAAAACGAAATTTTTGTTAGGAATTACTACTTTTGAAATGATATACAAACACCTAAAAAATAAGTAACATACCAGCATTCCTTTCTTCAGAACTTGATTTCACATTTTCTTAAGTAGTGCGCATCTCTTATGAATCCAAAGTTGAAACATTGTCTTTTAACTCGCCATTGGCCACTGGCATCAACTGATGCATGAAATTTCTTTCATCTATATGGTAAGCACTGGGATTGTTGTTAGCTTTGTTGATATCTGCATTAATTTTAAATTTCATAGCGATGTTTGGGCTTAATACTTCTCTAAAAGTAAGATTGATAGGCAGTCATACATACAACAGCTCTATGTGCCCTCGAAAATTAGTCTGCATTTGACCTTTTAGTGACGAATGTCTTACTTCTTTGATTCTAACAAATACTATTTTGGTTTTATGGGAACACTGATAATTGTATTTTGGCATTTGTATTAACCATAATACAACTTTAAAATTTTCAAACTAAACCATTAATCATCAACAAAAATCGTACCTTTTTTATCGACGGTGAACTCCTAACCTTCAATAGATCCCCAATTTGAGTTGAAAAACCTTAATACATGAACATACAAAAAAATGAACCACAATACAATACATGAACTATTTGGCGATCGTTCCATATGTAAAACAACTACTCATCAATTAGTTAATCATTTGGAGACTTGAATTTGAAATTCAGAATAAAACAGAACATGATACATCACCTTGATCAATTGAATATAGAAAACACAATAATTAAATTAACAATACAAAAAAAACATATAACGATTGTTGTAGTGTGTGAATTATATCTTAACATAATTCGAAACCTTAACATGAACTCTTCGTACCATATCACCTAGATTAATAATTTAATCACAAACGAAAGTATGCAACAAAACAATTTAATCAACACAAAGAAAAGTGAAAAAAAAATAAAGAGCTTACAATAACGAAATAAAAATGGGCTGTCATCTCCAAATCGACATCAATGACTTTACAAAAATACTCCACAGCGAAACGTAAGGAGGAAGGGTGTAGAGGAAGATGTGGAGCGGAATTAATTGGTGTTTAATGGTTTCCAAAAATAAGGTTGAAGAATCCCATCTAATATATGAAATTTGTTGGTAAAACACTGTCCAGTCAAAAAGGAAACTTATACTGACCGTAAATACTTACCCATCTAATATATGAAATTTAGTTTGTAATTTCCTTTTTGGAATAATGTGAAGATTCATTCCTACATCTCTTTGTGCTTTCCTTTTTTATTTGGAATTCTGTCTTATAAATCGTTAGGGATCTCCTCTCATAGTTAAACCATACATTCAAATATTAAAAATCGACTCAAGGTTCTTTTATTGAAGTTTGATATTCGGGTGGTTTCGTCTTGAAGAAAGTCTCAGGTATGATTCTAAAATTCATAACTATTCAAATTTGATTAGTGTGATATTTAAATCAATGGTTTGTCGAACATATCTTAGCATCTTTTTTTTATTTTTCTTTTATGTGCAAGAGACGATAACTATAATATTTTTTCAATCAGTCGGATGCGGAGCTAGTAGGATTACTAGTGGGTGCTGAGTTCTCCCTAATCAACTCATAAGGCGATTTTCTAATAGTTTTTTACATTCAGTCCCCCTTTATTCTACATATACATGTTTTTTGTAATATATGAATAACTTAAAAAAACAAAAAGATAACATTATTAATTAATTTTTTAAGCGATATTTATCAATGTGACTTTTTGCATCAATCATGACTGCTCAACAGCAACACACTTATGGCACATATATCGCATACAGCACGAGGTCTTAGAGCTTGATAAGTTACGTCAAAATCTCAATAGGGCAAATATGTAAATTCAATGTTCTAAATGTATAACTGCATTCATTCAATAGAAAAACAATGTTTCTCTTATAAATAAACACAATATAGGTTCTCCTTTCATTCTAATAATAAATTCGCGAGTTTGAAATTCGAGTTGGATTGTCTCTTATAAATAAAATACTTTTTTTCCCGATTACTTTTATAAAATCGTTAAGCTTTTTGAGTGTTTGGATTGTTGTATTGTTATTAGCTTAGTGTAATGCTTATTAAGTAACTTTTAAATATTGTTATGAACATGTTTAGGATGGAGTGTAATTCGAGTGGTGGTTTAGTATGCGATCGACTGCCCCTCTTATCTCCTAAATATCCATAGTTGGTTGCCGAAAGTCTAGTAGAAGACAAAGAACACGACACTAGTATTACCAGATTTTCTCTACTATACATGATGAGGTACCTCATTATCGGTGTCAAATCCCTGAGTTGCTTGGGAAACGTATCCAAGGGTATTTTCATGGATGGTTAATACTCTCTAACCATCCGCACAACATTAAGTGGTCTCTTTGGAACCCAACGACTTCTAAGATCATACGCCTCCCCACCTTGATTTTGAAAGATGGAGACTATGGATCTATTAGACAGGGTTGTTTGTCTGCTCCTCCAGATGATCCGAGTTCAATTTTTTTGTTAACGAGATCCAATAAATCTACCTTTGTATTTTGTAGGCTAGTTAGTAAAAGAAAGAAGTTTAGATGGACCGAGATGTCATACGCCAAAGGCCAAACAACTCAAGAAGTTATCTTTTGATGGTGAATTACTACATAGCCTAACTTGTTGCAATGGTAAAGTATATGGTAAAGTATAAAGTGGGAAGAATTAGAAGGCCTCAAAGAGTGGGAGATAACTGATGACAATTTTAGAGAATTGGATTTCCAATACTTCGACAAGAGTTTTGCACTATGGGAAGGAATGGACGACCTCAAAGATGCCATATTGTTTTTGGATCTTGCTAGTGATGATTTGGTATCTTATAGCCATGTAATTGCCTCAGAGCTCGGTGGTTATAGACACATTCGTGGCAAAACGGGTGAAACAATATACTCGTACCATGTCAAAGATAATACCATCACCCCATTTTGTATACCATCTCAAATGCTGCCAACAAGCCGTATATCATTGTGGGAATGCAGGTTTTAATATAATTTTTATTTTCCGTGATCATTATGTAACCTGCATCTTAGTATTTAACAGTAGTATTTATAAATCCTTTTTTTTTTTTTTTTTTTTTTTTTTTTTTTTTTGTATAAAAGGTGGTTATGTATCACTGATTTTGACTTGTACAAAATGACCCAGATTGGACACAAAGAGATTTTTCAGTGACTAATACCTACACAGCTACACTAAACGAGACAATTGAAAATGTGTGTTGGTGTTTTATACCAAAACACTTTCTTGTTGAGAAATTGTTTCTTATAACCCTATTTATGTAGGTTAGAGGATGGCCGTGGAGAAGCACAATATGTAGATGATTCCACGGTAAAGATGGAAAACAATGATGAAATGTTGTTAAGATTGGGTACGGATAGTGGGGTTGACTTGAATAAATCACACCTCCTGGATATACCGTTTGATCTTTTGGAGTCGATTATGGAGCATTGTGTTGGTGTTGAGTACATGAACTTTCGTGCTACATGCATGCAAACGATGTCATTTAGCAACACCTTTGATAAAATGGAGCAACAAAAGATCAATAAAGAGATTGCAAAAGTACTCAGTAGTTTCACCTTGGCTCATGGTTGTAGATAAGAAACGAGACATTATCAATTTTATTGATCCGATGTTAGGTGACAGCTACTTTAAGAAAATATCCCAGATATCGATTGTTCGAAACAAAATATGTTGTTCAAGCTTTGGTTGGTTGTTGTTTGAGATTGAATTGTAT
Source organism: Artemisia argyi (assembly GCA_030686995.1). Taxonomy (NCBI): domain Eukaryota; kingdom Viridiplantae; phylum Streptophyta; class Magnoliopsida; order Asterales; family Asteraceae; genus Artemisia; species Artemisia argyi. The sequence continues at coordinate 224,968,786 of CM060703.1, read as the reverse complement.
TGCTATGTATTATATAACCCTTTCACAGATGATCTTCGAAAGCTTCCAGTATCACTAGATAGCTTCGAAAGCGTATCTTTTTCGGCGCCACCTACTTACGCTAATTGTATCGTGGTTGGATTTGAAACTGCAGAGCACTGGCAAGCTCACATTCACTTTGTAAATCGGGAACCAGTTTGGCATACACTTAATCTCGACCCGGACCCACATACGATATGTTCTTCAATCTTTGATGGTCGAGATCTTTATGCCTTGGGTAAAGAGGGAGAGCTTATTGTTTTTAACAACTTGGGCAAACCAGATCACTTGTGGTAGCTGCTTGTTGAAGCCGAAGCTCATAAAAGTTGTTCATCTTTGAAATAAAAATATTTGACAAAATGCGATCAACAACTTTTACTAGTTAGTGTGGGCGAGTATGGAGAGCATGTTGAGGTATTTAAGCACAATGCATGTAAACAAGCATGGGAGAAATTAAAGTTGATAGTATAGGAAAGTATATAATTTATATATGCATGTGACGCAACATGTCTGTGCATCGAAGCCAAAATGCCACAAATGGAGAACAAGATCTTCTTTCCGCAATTGCATGTCAAGAATAGGAAGATAGTGTTCTATTCACTCGACACACGCATGTATCAAACATTTGATGGCAAAAATATTCAAGAATACGTAGGTGGTTTTTTGGGAAATACATTTCTTTTCTCCCCTCATGCATGGATTGAACCAAATTGGTCTTCCACGACTTCGTTAGAGGTTGATTAAGATTATGTTTAACATTATAGGACACGTTAAACATGTCGCATTGATCTTTTCATTTATTCATCTGTTACTCTTACTGTTTGACGTTTGTTCATGTAAATATTTCATTTTATGTGATGTGTTAATTTTATTGTTTGTTATATCATTTGGTTTTGCCTATGCATTTAAATCTACTGCGCCAGTACGTACTGTCATTTTAATACCGTATAGGAAATGTGATGGTGTAATTAGGAACTTGGAGAGTTGATATTCTTATTGCGGTTTCTTATTTGCAATACGTACTACTAGTTTTTGATATAATAGATATATATTAACAGAGCTACGCGAACACATACGACAACAACAAATTATGACATAGGTTCAACCACTTGGGCTGACCTTATGTAGCACCACGCCACCACACCAGAGTGCAATGGTTCTCGCCAACCGGGCCATGGGTATTCTTGATCTCCCCTTGATCTTGTCTGGCCAGGTAAGTTATTATAGAATTTTTATCCTTCCAAACCGATCCACGTGAGACATGCACCAATGTATAGAATTTTTGTGGATAGGTGATTCAACCCCATCATTACTAGGTTCCTCAAATAATCATATACTTCTTTGGATCCTATACCACGTATTTCATCTATGAACTACTTGCGATAATGAATCAATGTCATTAATGTAAAATCTGCATGTAGCCTTAATCACATCTGTATGTTGATCCTAAATATATCATACAAGCCTTCTTTATTGATTTTAGTTCTAGAATTTTTGATGTTGATGTATATATATTGGGCATTCAAAATCATTTTACTTGCTTTTTAGTTTCAGAGTGAATTTTATTTTCTAATCCCTTTCTTCTTAGGACATCAAATCCGGACCTAAAGTCCGAAAGTAATAGTTTTCCAGTTACACGTACAAGATAAAAAGAGTACGTCGAAGAGGAACAAAGACAAAGTAACTATATATCTTCTTTGGCTAACCACTTTTCACTTCACTTCCTTAATTCCTTATACACCACGTTACTATTAAGTCATTTCTATGTTGGTAATTCATATTAAAAGTGAATCAGTCATCATACTAGCTTGTTGTTTTATTGCATAATAACAAGTTATTACATAACGATTATCATTGCTAAAATGCTAAATGCTAAATTAAATCATTTGACTGCTTGGCGGCTCATGATCAACTCCGGTGTACATTCAAGTCCTCCAAAAATGCTAATTAAATACAAGCAAAGATACTAAAACAGTTGTGATAGACAAACACGCTAAGGAAAGGACCAACATAAAACACGAAGCACTATTTATATCAAAAGTGCTTAGACTATTCAAAACACAAATAACCTTTCATTTCTAAAACTTCAACACATTAATATTTATAGCTAGGTCATAACGATATCCAATATTATTGTGTGATCAACATGTCTGATCAACAATATAAACCCATAGCCACACAAATACTATTATAGTCTTAGTAGTGCTATAAACCCACATCCAATATTATGTTTATTGATCAACAATTTATAATGTATATCACATGTGATTATTAGGTATATTATATATATATATATATATATATATATATATATATATATATATATATATATATATATATATATATATATATATATATATATATATATATATATATATATGAACCAAGCCATATGTGGGGATTAGGGTCCATTAAGGTTAAGTAATCATATGTAATATGCATTATAAATGGTTGATCAATAAACATAATACTCATGAGGGTTTTAATTATATCTAACGATATGTACATAACGAGTAGGTTATTCGGCAACTAAACATTCAGCCGAAAGCAATAGCTGCATCAGTGGCGAGTAGCGGCGGCGGCGGCAGCAGCTGCATTTCTCACCTACAATAAATCAAATCAATAGTGATGATGTTACTACTTACAAACTAATCAAGTCCAAAATCGTTAAATTGATTATAAAAAAGATTTTTCGCCCCATAAAATATCAAAACCTGTTTTAGGGTTTCAAAGCTGAAACCTCTAGTTTTGAAAATCGGTTTAGTAATCGTTGAAACTTATTTATTATAATAATATTACTATTTATAAAACCTCTAGTTTTGAAAATCGGTTATGGTGATTCTTGGTTGATGATGATAGTGAGAGAAGAATAGAGAGAGAAATGAGAAAGTGTGTTTGTTTTCGCTGAGAAAGAAAGAAGGGTGTACTAGTGTATATATGCTTGTTGATTGTGTTTATGAAAGCCATTTTTGTGCTTAATGAAATATATAAAAAAACAAAGATACCCTCACATTTAAAAGTCAATGTAAGTCAAAAAGACTACATTAGTTGATTTGGAGACCAAGCCTTTTAGTATAAATTTACTAGTATCACTGTGACTCACGCCACAAGATAAACAAGGTTACTAATAAGTAGCAGCTAAAACATTTGTGAATAAAAAATGTGTAAAAAACATTTTGAAAGATGTCAAATGTTGTGAGTGAGAAATATGTCATTGAGTTGTTGGAGATCAAGTTTGCATTCGAATGTTACTTGGCTAACTTGGTGCATGTAAAGGTGGGTTCTCGGGTCTATTGTTAAGTTGAATTTTACAATCTTTTACTTGCTACGAGCGCGTTTGTAAGTATT